>OX443562.1:93668161-94268161 GCA_949372485.1 Cheilosia soror
ATTCTTCAGTTCTTACTTGAAGGTCGTGAAGAATTTTCAATAACAATTTATTTTAGCGAAACATTTCATCTGAATACGCCTTTTATAATTAAATAGATTATGTTGGAAATAACCATCTTGTAAGACTAATTTGAGTAGGGAAAAACTCACCCACCTGCCAAGCACAAAATTTCATCCAACACACATGTTCGTTTATCAGGAAAAAGAAGTCAGCAAGCAAAATAAGCTTCATTAATTTTGATAAACGTCAGATGAATGTCATGGAGCAAATACCTCCCACGTATTACGCCTTATGTCATTCTCTGCCAAGTCGTAATTCTATATTAAATGAATTCAGAGTATTCATCGGTTGTAACTCTACGATGCTTCACAAGGCATTCCCCAAGCATCGCACCGGTCGCTACGAGCACAACATAACATGACTTCAACCTCCACGCCACAACCATCAGCAGCATAAGAACAGAACACACACCCCTGCTGCTAACAAGGATAATGATTTTTTTATTATTTTTATTCACCCATCCCACGATGATGTTGATGGCGCTACGTGAATGAAGTGAAGCTTCTGCTTCTACAGTCGTATAAAATATTCCCTGTGTGTATAGTGTATTGGTTTCAGATTAGAAATAATTTTTGGGTCCTTCCTCGTTGCCTTTAGTTTTTTTTTTTCTCTCCCAAAAGAGAAGTTTATCTTTATTTTGTTGTTCGCTTTTTCTTCTCGTTACTATGGCATAAGAAACCTAACAATAAACATGAAAATCTTGAGCACAGTACATTTTCGGAAAGGATAACGTTTTTTTTATGTTTTAGATATATATAGTCAAGCTTGTTCAGTTTATACAAGCTTTTTATGGGTACGTTAGTATATAGTACTGTACTTTGTTGTTGCCTTTTAGGGCAATGAATATATTTATGAACGAAAAAAACTCGGGTAGTACGTGTGCATTACGTTCGAACGTCTTCGTGAAACCTAAATTCGATCACTCTCGAGAGCATCTCTCGTTTGAGATACGTGCCTATGTCAATATTTTTATGCTCACCCTTTAGAATTTTCATTCTTGTGTATACTTCTAGGAAGGTACCTACTCTGCGTTATATGGATGAAATGTCATTTATTAAACCTTATACCTAACCTAATATTGGAATTATTAATATTTTTAAACGTCGAGAGTGTAGTTTCGTTTCCAAAATTAGGTGGTATATAATATTTACAATTTTATGACAACAAAAAAAAAAATGTTTTCCCAAAAAGGAAAAATTAAGCTTGAAAAAATTATTTGTAAAACCGCAAGCATGCTTTATTTGTGGTGTTATACAACTGCTGAATTTTTGGCGGTGAAGACAATTTTCGGAGAGTCCAGACAATTGTATTGTATTGAGCACTGAACAATGAGTACCTTTGTGTCACTTGTGTAAAAATAGAGCCCGAGAAGTATTCATGGTCATTCTTTACATATACATATACATACTTACAGCGAAGCATACAGCATAAAAGTACAAAATTCAGGAGTGAAAAGCGTAGAGAAAATGATGTCATTCCGAAAGTTCGAAGTGTTCTAAAATGTTTTCGATAAGCTTCCGCAGAAGACGTCAAGTTTGTTATTGCCGACTTTAATCCCAGAATTACTTATGGGTCCATTGTATGGTGGAACGTGGAAGGCAATAGAAAAGGTAACCTTTCACCCCTAAGTGGCATGGCACCCAAGAGAGCTCTCCGCCTAAAGGAGGCAAAAACGTGGAAGCACAGCTCCTATGGGCACGGCTCCATAATTCAAGAATACTTGAGTATTGATCTGGCCAGAAAAACGCACTACATGACTCCGTACAAGAGCTGCAACAAAAACTCCTCCGCCTATATACTCCAAAGACAAGATTGGATTACTAACACGCAGGCAAAGCGTACAAGAAATACAAATCTACACTGACGGGTCAAAAATGGAGTAGGCACAAGAGCCGGAGTATTCTTAGCGAGTCCTTAGGTGTAAATCACTCGTACAAACTCCCAGATGAATGCAGTGTCTTCCAAGCTGAAATAGTCGCCATCGACAAGGCAGCAAGTACCATATCAAATGGAAGAAACGGAGACAATCAAACACGTACTCTGCGAATGCCCAAACCTCCAAACTAGTCGACTCCGATACATGGGAGACAGACTTTTCGGAGACCTAGAGGACAGAGTGCAGGTACCACTGACGAGTGACGGACACAATCAGGTTTGTTAAAAGTACGGGATGGTTTACTTAGTTAGTAGACCAACCCCGCCAAGGACAACACCAAGAAACCAGGTGAAGTTATGCATGTTTTTTGTATTGTCCAATAAAATGAAAATTTGTATCCATGACCAAAAACCAAAAGATCACAATGGACCAAAAGGCTCCCGTGGTAGCACAGCACTTCCCTCAAACCTAACCTATTCTAATCCCAGAATCAGAGAGGTTCTTTAGTTATTTGGTTCTGCAATATAGGAACGCACAATTTGCACGACAATACCTCCAACTTTGTTGCGGCCCAAAACGCCATCATTACCAGTTTATATACACGATTCCTATATACTTCAACAGTCTCCAGATCATAATAACCGTTAACCAAATTTGTCAAGTTGCGGTTGATGCCCGACATGCCTCCAGTGTTGTACAACTAGGTACTAGCGGTAACGCATGGATGCGGATATCCACCACACAACAATGAAGACTGTACAAAATTATGTTCTAGAAACGGTTTATACAGACCCTTTTCAAGTTTTGGAATTTGTACCACACTCCGTTCATCTGATATTCAGAATGACGTAAACTACAGGGAAGCGGCGCATGATCTTCTGACACATACATATTATGTGAGTAGATTACAGATCTTCCTGTACCTAATATGCGAGGAAATCAAAGAAAAAGTTTTGGCAGCAGATAACTTAAAAGAAATTATGGACTTTTTAAGATAAAATTATGACACCCACAATAGGCTTATTTAGAGCAAAGTTGGAAGGAATATATGTTATGTATACATGCAAACATTACTTAATTTGTTTTGTATGTATTAAAGAATAATGGGTCAAATAGGACTCGCATAATATAGCAATAGACCAATTCACATGAATCTCTAAGGAGGCCTTAAACTGCTGCCAAATAAATTGTGGAGATACTTTCTAATCACACTTTTTCGGCTCAGATGTAAAATGTTTTGTTGCATAAAGCTTTATTTTTACATTCATTTGAGTTTCAGGAACTTTATGTAAGCGATGGGATTTGCTTGTAATAAATGTTGTAGGTACTGCTGCGGTTATTAAATATTATGTAATATACCAACTAGATGCATGCCATTAAAATAGGCTTCCCACATTGACCTTTATGTAGTAATTACTATGATAAGCCCGCATCGCTAATTCGCCTTGTTGAAATCATAAAATCTTCGAAACTGTTGAAACCCCGTGAGAGAACATTTCATTAAACTTTTGCACGCGCAACTATTTTCCTGATTTAATTTGTTGACATTCTGAAACTTTTTAATACCGCCTCTGCAACCTTATCAGTTTTGACATAAATCCACCACAAAAGCATTATATCAGAGCATTTACGGTTTGAACAAAGTACACCTCTACATACTCTATGAAACGAAAAATAAAGAATAAACAACAGAAAAAAAGTCCGCAACTCAAATTAATCAGTTGGAGCACAAAAACATAGATAAGCTAAAAGGAGCAACACTGGCGAAAGGAAACTTTGCCATGTTATCTCAGCGACTTTGTTTTATGTGCGAAAATTCTAAAAATAGTTGAAGGATTATAGGGCTGGGGCTGGGGCCGGCTGTTTATCGCTCTTTTAGTTGTTGTGCTATTTGTTCTACATATTCAAAAACGCCTTTCCCGTGCGAGGCAATAACATAAGAAAAGTATTAGTTGAGCATACGTACGACGTACGTAGGCATAATGCCACATGCGGTATTCAGCTAGTGATGTATGTGGGGTTTATTAATGAGGGTATCCTGAGAAAAATAAAATCCTTTCATCGGACGTCGTTAAGTTGTGTGACTTTATGACAGACCTTTCTTTGTGTTTTACTTTGACTGAAATACGAGGACATAGATGTCTTCGTCGGTTGAAGTCGTCATAACTACCTAAGGACTATTTTCTCTAAGGGACTGTGTTGACAGTCTTTTTAATTGTTTCGAAAATCATATAGTCAGTGGTATGAGATCTTTTTTTTATTTTCTTTTGCACAGCAAAGTAATAGGTGAGTACTTTGAAGATGAATTTTCGTTTGCAAAACAAAAGAAATTTATGTATATACCTACATATTCTTATTCTGGGGAAGTTTTTTTATATTACATATTACAAGTTATACATACTGCAAACTTTGTTGAACCTTGAAAATTGAATATGCCTGCGTGATTTGGATAATCAAAAAGAGGCATCTGAAAGATTCTCGCAAAAGATCTATAGCTACCTATTCCAGAAGTTATGATATTGATATTATACGAATCTTTCAAATGTTAGATGGTATGCAAGAAATTGAAGATAGAAAACAGTTCAAAAGAAAAAGTTAAAAAATGTTTTGCTCAATTTAAATTAAATTTACTGACTGCCTGTGGAATGCGTGATCTACTAGCGCTCCTGTTGTTATTCAGTGAATATTGCGATGTTTTATACATTTTGCATGGTTGTTTAAAATGTCAGGTTAAATTCACCTACCCTCTCTATTGAAAAAGGTTTTTTTAAACAACTTGTTCGACCCACTTGAACATACAAGAAAGAACTTGCAGGCAGGATGGAGTATATGCAATTAAACTGAGCGAAAGATAATGCTCAGGACGAAATGTGAAAAGGTCAAAATCAGCATATTTTTCAGAAGCAGAATTTTGTTTTACTATCTGTTGTGGGAGGCCATATTTCCTGAAGTTTTATGACTCGGCGGCAAATCTGTTTCGCCTGGCCGAAGGATAGGTCATAGCTCCCTCAACGCAAACTTGGTTGTATCTATTTTGTGAAGAATTTCAATATTTTAAACTGTATGGCGACTTCTTTTGTCTGGAAAGCTTCGATTCCGATGTCACAAAAAAAAAACTACTAAAAAAAATGCAATTAAAATAGTAAATAATTAACCAAACTTTATATTTAAATTGTAAATAGATGGTCTTACAATTCGGAGAGTAAAGCCTTTACAATTTTTTTCTGTGAGTGAAGTATTTAGTTTTTTTGCTTTCTTTTCATCATTGAGAAAAATTCCTTTATATAAGGAAAAGAGAAGGAAAATCAATTTCTCGGATTTTAAACATTTTTTATTACCAACGCAAAAAAGGGGATTCAATTTGTATGGGGAAGATTTTTTTCGTCCTATAGAGGGCGAAGCACACTAGGTACTTCTCTAACGGGAGCAAAGCCCCTGATAAATGCTAAGTGTAATATAAAAGGCTGGTTCCTAATGATATAAACTAGTTCGCTTTTTATTGAACATTTACCTCGCAGCAAAGTAAAGTAAAGTAGAATCTTCAGTACACAATTACATCAAGAACTACATAGAGTCTCGAGTATGACTGATATTTAAGGGGCTACATACCGTTCCTCGAATCATGTTTTTATGCTATAGATGAGAGAATATATTTTTTTAAACTCTCATCCTCTTCTATGACTATAAGGTATCGAGAGGATTACCTTTATACATAATAAACCTACTATTCACGAAAATATATGATTGAAATAATACTTCCGTTAACTGAAACAAAACAGACAGACACAGTACTTATAGTCACACTTAAAAATTACACACAAATAAGGGCATTTGGAAAACTACTTCCTTTAAAGTTTTCTTGATTTTAAGCATTTACATAATTCCCATCGGATTGCAGAGTTGTGATAATTTATTCATACACTGTAAGCGTTTTCAAATTCTACTCTCAAATTGCGAGTCAATTCCTAACAATAGAACTAAGCGAGTGGAAGTAAGGTAAATCCCCGGAAAATAGGAGAAAAGAATGTGAATTCAATATACGAATGTTAGCCCCCACACACTGGGACTGACTACACAGTCAACACCTTCACTTCAAAATGCGTACCTAAATCCGATTTCTTTGCATTATATTAACCTTTTTTTTCCCTTCCTGTGCTGGAAAATATTCAACCCCACTTAATAAAATCAGTCTAATGCTCTTTCTTCCTATTGCTCGTTAAGACCTTTCAATCTCGTTATCATAGGATTTCAATGTGAAGGCATAAAGCATCTGTTGCGTTAGTCAAGTCGGACAATGGCGGTGAAGCTCCCAAATGATTTTCTTGTTCGTTCTTTTTAACTTGATGAAAGAGAAGTCTTAGGCAATAATGGACTTAGGGATGAAAATCTTCAGTTTATTCTATACTCGTATACACCAGGCTATATTGTATTTGTTTTCTTATATATACTATACTTCTTTTGTCGATTTTAATTCTACTGTATTTAGGGGTCATATAAGCGGCAGACATTAAGACAGATGTAGGTATAGGTTAGGGGTTAGGGTTGCTAGAAAACTAAATAAAGATATTTTGTTCATTCAATTAGTTTGAAGGGGGCAGATTGGATAATCAAGAGGAACGAGTGTTTACAAAGTTGCGAACGAGCGTAAGTAATTTAGGTTTAAAGACAGTTTACAGGGTATTAGGTATTATTGGAAATTAAATTACGACTGATGTAAATGGAAAGAAATTGGGTAGAAAGGCATCGTAGGTAGCTATATAGAACTAAATGTTACTTTTGCAGAGACAAGTCGATTCGTTCCTAAGAATAGAAAAGTATAAAAATAAAAGATAAGTAGCCAAATTAAAATCAGGTTACTTGTGCTACTTTCCAGCCGCTTGATATGTCTAACATTTAACTAAAATGTGTCTTTCAGATGGCTATTTTCCAAAGCCAAAACTAGTTCTACTTCGGAAAATAAGCGAACCTACCCCTTAGTACCCTAAGTGTTTGCTAAGCACGATTGTTCAAACCATTAGGAGTATAGTTTCCAATCAACAATTGAAATGGCAGATGGCCCCTCGGATCACTAATACAATTTTCGTAAGTTAAGATCTATCGCACAGTCGGAAAACGAGTTTTTTTTTGTCTGTTGAATTTTAAACGGCTTAGACCAAGTTCTTAAAATAAAAGTGGCAAAAATTAGTTTTGCCGTTAGGACAAAACGAAGTCTATGCTAACAACAACAAGGAAAATACAAAATCGATGAATCATATTCATAATAAACAAGACCTTGAGGTAGCTAGGGAATTTGTCTATTCCGGTCTCGCTATAGACTCTGAAAATGACATCACATTATAAACCAAGCTAAGTATTGCACTTGCCAATCACAGTTTCTTTGGTCTAAGAAGGCAATTAAGTTGAAAGGTTAAGAAACACTAAAGTAAGGATACTCTATGTGTGGGGTCCTACTCATGCAAGTCCTGCTATATAGAAGCATGGACGGCAAAGGCAGATGAGGATATCCATAGTCGTTTTCAACACGAAATTCTTCGAGTAATTTTTGGTTGGACAAGATTAAGCAGAGTACTCTACGATCTATAAAGATGTAGGTTATAGGACATATTTAGAATGGAATGAAAAATAACACCCGGCCTGAAGAGTCTTCGACAATTACAATAGAAGGGGACCTTAACTAACTTCAAGTGCACTACTTGAAGCAGTTAGCCGAAGACCTCGCTAACTGGAAAGACGTATCGGTTGAGGCTTACATGAACTAACCTCGAACTGTAGGTCCACCTCCGTAAGTAAATAAGTTCTGTTGACGAGGTTACATACACCAACGATTTGGAAAGAACAGTCTTCGACTCCAACCCTGAGAGACAACAGAAAGCCGAAAGTTCTTGCATAGGATGTGGTGAAGAGTTCTAAGCAATAACTAGAGGGGTGTTAAGCTCCTGCCTAATACACCATAGCCCGTTTTATTACCTATTTACGATCGAACTAAAATTAGTCTTCTGCACGATTACTGCAAGTACTCTATTATGTGTGCTACATGTGCTGATGTGCTACAAAGTAATCAGTTGTAGAGTAAGGGATTTTCCAACATGAAATGGAAACTGTTAAGTTAAGTTAATTGACCTGTACATTTCAAGTATTGTGGAGAACTGAACTTTCTATAATGTGCAGAGAACATTAACTAACAGTCATAAAAACAGAAAATAGTTGTGAGTTATTATAGCTAATTATAGTTCAGAGTTAATTTTTATTCCCAGTGTCGTAAGTAAGATTGTAACATAAGGTTCTTATATTTCAAATTTTACATCCGATTCCAAACAATTATAGGTACCTACTTTATAGAGTTCTGCACAATAACGTCTACTATGAAAATTGACATAAAGAACTTAATAATCACCAAAAGAATAGCCTACAGATTATATTATAAATTTGAAATTTCAATGTTGCTGGCATATTTACTCGTCCTTTGTGTGTAATCACAAAAATTTTCTATCGCTGTTCGAATAACAACTTTTCTAAGTGGATTTAGTAATTACAACAAGAGCAGAAAAGTCAATTAATTATAATGTCGCAGCGCGCGGAACGGAGAAATCAACAAAAGAACACTGATCATTGAACGAGGACGAGAAATTAAATTAAAGCAAATTAAATGGATTAGCGGATTAACAATGTTGGTGAAAGCGACGACTGATGTCTGCCCAACGATTTTTCTGTTTTCAATAATAATACAGTGTTGTTGGGCCGAAGAGCACGCGCCTATAAATAATTCCAAATGACATCCATCTGGAACATCCCAACTAGGTAGAGAATCACGTCCTATTTTGTTGGGCTTCTATACTTTTGTTGAAAACTTTTCCTTTCAGTTTCTTTAATAAAGTCATTGAAGCCGCAAAAGACAACTTTTTGTTTTTCAAGGTCGATAACGTAGCATTATTCATAGGTATAGGTACCTTGCGGGTAGGTATAGAAAACTATAAGGTTAGCTTAAGACATTTTCTAATAATTGTTTAGCATGAGTAGAGTATACAAAGTTGTTGTCTTTTAAATTCTACGAAGCTCATATGCATGCATTTTAAAAATAACTGAAATATAAAATTCGAACAAAAATCATGGGCTTAATGTTTTGGCTCGATTTTTGGTTTTTCAATATCAAATAATATTTGAGAGTTGTTAAACTAATCACAAAAAATTTCAGACGAAAGCGCCCAGTATGTACGTTGACCTTGACATAGAAAATAGACATACAGTCATGTGAAAAGTAAAAATTGCATAAAAATTGTTCAAATTTCAACTCTCTTTCAATTGCCATAAATTGGTTAAAAACGCCACATTCAATTATTTTTTTAGGATGTCGATAAAGTTAATACCGCTGTGATAACATAACATAAGCCCATTTAAAAATAAAAACACTAATCCAAATTTAATGAAAATATTCTTGTTCTTTGTATTCTCACGAAATACAGCAATGTGTCCATATTATTTTTCACATGACTATGTATTTATTATTTTAAGCTGTTCTTAGGCTTAAGCTACTATTAACACTTTAACAAAATTCTCAGTGAACACATCCATTTGAAATGTAAAAACAACTTTCAAAGCTGAATGCATCCACTCACGAACTACTTAGGTACATATTATCTCACTTTAAGTGCAAAAGTTGCTGTAAAATTTAGTTTTGTACTGTTATCTGTCTATCATATAAATGCACGTTTGTTAATATTTTGTCCTCTTTTTTAAGCTTACAAAATATTTTATTGAAACGCCTTTTCATAAACACTATACCTAAATGATATTTATTTAGTGGGCGCAAGTGCATACAGCTATAAACAAATTACGCTACGATTTGGCTGTCGGAGGTCAACTCCGGCAATGGCCGAGTAGTTCCCGAAGATAGCTCCTATACCCCCGTTTCACCTTCCCTCATCCGCACCCTAACTTAACCATACATACTGATCCGGAGGATGTAGCCGGTGCAATGTTAAAAGAATTTTTAAAATCGGCTAAATAGGTAGTTCCAGAGTTAGTCCCTACCACCCCTTTACTTTTATCATTACACTTTCTATAGCTGCAGATCTGAAATATAACTATGTACGATTGTGTATATATACTTACGTATAACGTATCACAAACTCCTTATATGTACGTACTAATGTACATAGTTTGTTTTATACATATCAATTCCCCACCTCAAATTCAACTACGCCATACATGAGAAGCATTGTACGTACAATGTGCATTTTGAATGATCGTCGTGCGAGTAATAATATTCTATTTTTGGAACGCAATAAAAATCTACCACTAAGCACTACTGCAATCGAGAAAACAATTTTTTTTTGAATTGGTAAAATAAGATATATTTTCAATTTATTATATCTCAACCTCTGGATGCACCAAAAAGATGAATGTTAGCTCAAAATACTCGGAAAAGTATTGCCTAACAATTAAAAACATATCTTGAATTGACCTACATACATATAGATTATGGGTATAATGGCAAGTTGAGCGTAATAATGTCGAAATAGAAAAGTGGGGTGCAAACGTTTTTCAATCCTTATAAGACGAATTTTGAAAAACAATTAATGAGGCATGTAATAATTTTGACTTATCTATCAACGTACAAACTTTCAAGTTCATACGTCTAACGGTTCGTGTGAGCCCCCTAACTTCCTGCGACCCCTTTACTCCTCAACAAATCTCACCCACCCTACTGCCTAATTTGGCCATACATCTATAAATCAGAAAAAAATCATGAAAATCGGATGAATGGTTCTCGAGTTATGGAGGGACGAACAGACGGACGTTGCCTTTTATAAAGTAGTATAGATATGGATAAATAAAGTAAATAGAAAACAAGTAAAAGTGTCATCATCGGCCTGGCTGATGCTTTGATGCCCTCCACTGCATAAAATGTTTGCCATGCGAGATGTACTGTACAGGTATAGGTATAATGGCCCATGTGGGAGGTAGCAGAACTACATTACCGACATAGCATTTTTTCAATATCAACCTGACGACTGTTAAAAGTAGTCCTCTCACAAAATTTAATTTGCCTAGGTCGATCCGTTTGGACGGTATCGTGTTTTAAACAGACAGACAGACGGACATGGCTTAATCGAATCAGAATGAATCCTTATTCATAATATATTATATATACATACTTTATGGGGTCTCCGGTGACTCCTTCTTGGCGTTACAAATGTAATGGCAAAGTGAATATACCTTCCTGTGGACAGTATAAAAATGCTGGCATAGGTAGGTACCTACTTCATTTACTTTAAATTTGAACGAAAAAAAAATTGGGAAATATGCCAATCTAACGTTTTTATCATCCTTATAATAGAGCGTATCCGTATCCCTAATATCGGTAGATAGGTAGTGCGGCATTACTAGAATATTTTCGAAACAAAAATTTTATTAAATTACTATGCAGTTAATAACAATTAAGTATTTCACTAAAATAATAAAGACGATATTCACTCTTAGCTCTTAGAATTTTACGTCAGCAATTTCTCGTAGGTGAACACTTAGACTGGCTTAACTTGTGTGTATACCTAATATCATTCAATTTACGTTGATGAAAATATCTTATCCGGCAGAGAACATATTCTGAAGATGACTTCTTTTACTTTTGAAAAGCTACTTACTTCAATTTTGTTCACGTGTTTACTTGGAGTAAGAACAGGCATACACAAAGGCACAAAGTGTATTCACTTAAGCTACCCTTATGCTGCAGGATTATTTAAGCTCTTCAATTGCTTTGCCTTTTGGAAGAATAAGTGGCAATGGTACCTTTTTGTTTGTTTATTGATAAAACGTTTTGTAAATAAATCTGCTATAGATACTGGTAGCTGTGTAGGTAGATAATTGCATAAGTTCCTAGACGTACATTTGTCGGCTGATGTGATGATAATCGGTATAGGTAGCTATAGCCAGATAGATATAAGCTGGATTAATTTCAGTTTATAACTTCTGAAAGCATTGTTAAGCCGATTAAAATTGTGCTTCAGAAATACGGAAAATATATGCTTTGGAGAGTAGTTATTTTTTTTGAAATGTAGCCTCGTTATAGAGGAAGATTTTAATTGATAGAAGTGAAGCGGATTGTTCATCAATCACCACTATCAGTCTAATGAATGAACTTATCACAGTCACTTGTCAGCAATTACTCGTCACTTGTTGATTGAAAAATCATTATAGTCTCGGTGAAAATCGAGCAAACAGTGCGTCTAGATCAGATGTGGTGGTCGTCTACTGATGAGCCCACTGGAGTCGCATTACTGGAGTCGAGGCCAACACAAATTGTAATGACAATCGTACACTCCAACGTTATTCAATTCATAAATATGTTTATGACTGAGAGTAGTTTGATTATCTAGTTAATTTAATTAGTTTATCTAGTTAGTCTGCTCCGCAGTCTCTTGGCATATTACTGTGACCTCGAACCCATCACAGGGTAATTAAAAATATTTTCTGCTATTCACCTGAAGACTTCTGTCTGTATTAGCTAAATATACCTACTTCCTACTTGCCACTTGTGGGCGCAGTAGCGCGGTGGTTAGTGTGCTGGACTACTGTGAGAGGGATCTCAGGTTCGATCCCCGGAAAAACACAAATTACATCTTAAAGTTTTTTCTACTGCGCCACCTCTCGCGAACGTCTGACAAACATACGAGAGTATGACTGTCATGACAAAGCTTCTCAATTCAGCCGTTCGGACTCGGCATAAAATTGTAGGTCCCTTCCATTTTCCATTCGTCCCAAAAATAGAAACTCACACAAAACGAATTGTGAGAAACTACCTAGGTAGGGTGTCTACCCGCCTGTTGCGCCACCTATTTATTTTTTTTTTACTTGCTAAACTTTCATAGAGTTTGCAATATTTTTTAAAAGCACAGATTATGTGAATAGAAGCTGATCTTACTTAAGATTCACTAAATTGTTTTTCAATAAGAACGGGTCGACGTTGAAATATCGTCGTCCCATATTCATGGTAATTTTGCTTCTTAACATTATTCATCTAAAAATGCGCCTCGTCGTCAATGATGATTTTTCGGACAAAATTGGGATCCTCTTTTAAAAGCACCGAAGCAAAGTCCGGGAACAAACGGCTTTGTCTATGTTCATTAGCTTTGAGCTCCTGGATTAGGTGGATCTTGTACGGACGTGGCGACGCACGCACAGTTGGGGAACTCCTGCTATAGTCTATAGAACGTGTTCCCTTTTCTTTTCCCTTGCCACCAATCAGAGGGCGATTCTGTGGAGCAGTACATTATGGGTCTGGCTTTTTCTGAATAGGGAAAGTACTTAAGTACTTAAGTACTTTGGGCTGTAGGCCCCATCTGGGACCTAAGGCGTTCCTATAGCGACTTTCATTGTGTAATTCTAAATTTTCAGTTTCCTTACTGTTTTGAATTTTAGGTTTCCCTTATTAATTGTAGCTCCTTGTTTCCAAAACCTACAGTTTTTTCGGAGATCGAACCTCGGATCCCTCGCACAGTAGTCCATCAAACTAACCACTGAGACTGAGACACTGCGTCCACTTAGCATAGCCGTCTACTCGTGCTATTAAAAGCTGGGTTAGGAATTTTGAGGAGATTTTGTCAACAACAGGAAAGAAGCCTGGAGGACCAAAATCAGTGCGCACACCCGAACGTGTAAGAATAGCTATAGAAGGCTGCGTGTCGCTCGCCGACACACTTAGCATTGCACTTATGATTTCAAACAGAACCCTCAGACGGATTTTGCATAAAAAATAAAATCATAAGATTTGTATGTTCTTTCTATTTAATAAATTTATTTGCAAAAAAAAAACTATTTTCTTGTATTTTACAGTCATTTTAAAATCGCTCGTTATTCTGACTCACTCTGTACATACCTACAACAAAAATTGTTATAAGGTCAAATCCGTTTGAGGACAATATATAAAAAGACTTTATCTAGTTCAAAATGTTAATTATACATTTATACATATAAATTTAGGGTTAAAACACTTTCGGTAAAACATTGCAACATTATTTTTGGTAAATATTGGTTCTAAAGTGTGGACGTTGCCATACGGCATCAATTGTCTCAAGTGACACCAAAATAAAGGACAAAATTAATATTTTTGTTTTAATTTCTTATTTTTACAAATGAATTTTTAAACAAAATTGAAAAGAAAAAAGTATAATTATTTTTTTAATTTAATTGTTTTGAAAAAATTAAGATTTTTGAAAATATTAAAAAAAAAAACATATTTTATTATGTACGTATAAAAAAAATTAAAAAAAAAATTAATTATTGCATTTATCTATACTCGGTTCTCTTGTTTACTTCAAACATTAAAATGTTTTCAAATTCAAACACAAGCATATTCCAACACGTGGATTTATAAAAAAATTGAATTAAACTAAAAAATAAAAAATATTAAAAAAAAATTAAATTTTCAAAAAAATATTAATCATTCAAATAAAATCGAAATTGACAATGTATTTGACAATAATTATCAATGTAAAAGAGATAAAAATAGTCTTTCGACGAAAACATTCGAACTATATTGCAGACCGGTCTTTCACGAGAGCTAAAAGTACAATAACAACAACTATTACACAGTTTTGCTTTTAAGATTAAGAAGATATTTCAAGAAGTTAATCAGAAAAAAAAATGTAAAATGTGCTCAGTGAGAGAGAATGGGTCAGGGTGTTATTATCTAATATTCGTGTTGCCATATAGCATCAAAATACCGAAAGGGTTTAATCGTATAACTTGGTTGTTTTTGTAAACATAGGTCCGAATAAGAAAATTTAAAAACGTCCCTGAAAGGTCATCCGACACTTCGGATATAATTGCGATGCCTCTCAATCGACTGACACTGACAGATAGAAAGAATTACACGACTTACCTGTACCTCTATCAAAATTAATTAATATTTCAAATGCGAAATAAGTGCACTTAATATCTAACTTGAATATCGATTTTTTTACTCTGTCACATGAAGTGCATTTCATAATGCGTGTAACGTGTAGCCATAAGCTCGAGCATTAAACATAATGTCTAACATTTTAAACGTACAAATTGAATCAATTTGTTGGAAATGTCAACAACTTCTATTATATTATCATTTGACTAGAAATACATACGTTACATTTCACATTTGAAAAGATTTCGTTACCTCTTTATATTCATTTTGCGTTTTTGAATTCGATTAAAGGTACCCTCATCATTGCCGCCATGTTCTGACTGCTTCCATACAACCTAACTTTACCACTCCCTTTAATATCGCAAAACGAACACAATGCTCTTAGAACCATAGTCAAGCAATCCATTATCATGACAGGAGTTTGATAAAAAAAAATTGGACTCACGACGACCCAAAATGTATCCAAGCAATTTTATCCTGATTTTACACGAACATCGAAAGGATAAGGTTAAACGTCGTGTTCTGTCAGATACCGGCTTGTGTCTTTTGCTACCTATGTGTTTAAAAAGATTGTAAGACTTTTGTAAAGGAATCAAGATTTAAGGGTCAGTGTTATTTTGGACACATAAGCATATAGTATTCTTCATTTGTTTTGTTATGTTAGGTACCTTGTGTATATTGAAATATTAATCGTATCAGACGAACTTTTAAAATACTTAGTTTAGGTTAGTTATTAGTCATTAGGATTTACAAGCACCTCGGTATGTCCTCGTAGTTAATGATCTGTTATCCTATGAGTACTCTGCTAATATTCTGTAGGTTTTGTTCCGATTTAGGCGTGTCAATGTTTGTCTTAAATGCTTGAAGAGGTCCAGATTACATCTTTTGAGATTGTTGCAGCGCCAGTACCGATTCATAATATTTTATGTTTCTTGCCGTATTTGGGCCCAATTTTCGATAGCTGAGGGCTATCTGCTGTATGGATATTGTTGCCAGGTATTCAATAGATACCTATAGTAATAGGGCAGGGCAAAAGAAAAAAAATGCAGTCTCGAATAAAAATAGTGGGTGGCATTAGTCTACATAAGGCCTTATGACTGGCTTCTTATAACAAGTGGTCTGTGTGAGATTTTTTTAGACTATATTATATTATTTCACTCTCCGACATTATTTTGCCATATGACTGCGCATGGCGGGTATTTGAAAAAGAAACAAATGCCTTAGTAATGTGTAGAATTTCTCGGCGGTTATGCAATAACGCCCAAGGAACTAACACCTAATTATTTTGGAAATAACGCCCTAAAAAATCTTGTCGCAAAACTTTTCGTCATTTTGGGCGTTATTTACTTTCCAGGGCTCATTATTATGACAGGCATAGTAAAGCCCAAACTATAAGCGGAACTGCATAAACAATGGAATAAGCATGGGGGCACGCTGCTCCCCGCAACCCCCTACTTGAGTTTTCTGTTGGATTTTGGACTATTTACAAAGGAGCTTCAGAAAGATTTTGTTCGCTGGACATAACTTTTTCAATACTAATCAAAATAAAGGCGTTAAACGTTTTTAAAGCAGATAAATTATATAGGTTAATAATTGAAAAACAAACTCAAACCTACACTCGGATAAATTTAACTTGCAGTACACAGTATTAAAGCCATTTCGAAAAATATACTCACCAGGCAATTAGCACATTTTCGATTTTAAATAAACAAATTATACACGAACATTGTTAGGTATTTCCATACTCCGCCAAAATGCTATAACCGACCAGACCTTCCGAGACTCAACCCTAAATCAACACAGCAACCCCACTTAAATGCAAAAGCATCAAATTGTGGTGGTAGGTATTTTTTTTTTGTTTTGTTAATTATTGTAAAGAGTAAACACATTGAGAAGGGCGCCATCCTTTCAATAAATTTAATTTACAAATTTATACTCCTATGGCCTTTTACCCGTTCTTGCTTAGGCAGCCCAGGGATAGAGGTTTACCAAAACAGCAACCTATAGCTACACCAACGTTTTACAAAACAGCACATCTTTATGTTGATCAGAGATTAAAAGGTCAATTAATTTACACACCCACCTATCCACCTCTGCCCATATAGAAAACACATACAAACACATAACCGATAAAATGGTCGGCTAAAAGTAAACACAACGTTTTGCGATATCTTGGAAATGAGGTTGAAGGATGCGGTTTATTGGGTCGAATAAAGCGCCCGCATTGAAATAGCGTGAGAGCAGTGAATTAATTTTGTAAAATTTCCCACTGGCAAGAGAAGAAGCAATGCATATGTTTATCATGAAGGAGTGGTAGTTGTTGTGGTGCGTTATTTTACTAAAATCATGTCTGCGATACACGCATGTTATGCAAAGGTTTTTCGTCAGACGCTGTCTATAATTATCAAAAACGCGTGTTAAGTGAGCGAAATCTTAAGGATATCCGTTTAGGAAATTGATTTTTGTAAGCAAAAATATTTATAGCAAAACTATTACCTATACATTATTATATTTGGCTAATACGATTTGACGTGTTTGGCAGTGGATATATTGTCTGCTAGTTCCTTAATAATGCTGAATACGTCTGAGAATTCATAAGCTCCTCAGGTAACGGTACGTCCATAGTGGACCAGCTTCTCGATGTATCGCTTTCCAGCCGCAGGAAAATAAAGCTGGTGATGAATGGGTGCGTCCATAATTAACCCGCTTCCGGTTTTAACAAGCTTCAACCAGGTTTTACCAGCTTTTACCGGAATGAATTTTTAATTCTTGTTGACGCCAGTAACCAGCTTTGAAGCGTTTCCTTTAGGTTTTCTATTCTATTTTGAAGGTTCTTTTGTCATACGGCAATATTAAAATATTTTTTTGCATAATTTTTTAATTTTGAATAAAACATTTCTTTGAAACAATTAAATTGGAACATGACTGAAGAAAAAACCGGCGCGATGATTACTATGACCTGCTAAAATCACACTGGCTCTAAGTACCGGCGTGAATCCCGCCGGAAAGCTGGTATCTGGTAAGCGCGAGAAAGCGAGAAGCTAGTTTGCTATGGACATATACGATACCCTAAGGTATGGCGCGTGGCGGGTGAATTCACTACATTGAACTACAGTCAAACTTCCTTAACTCGAACTTCTTTAAGTCGAATTTCTCTATTACTCGAAGCTTTATTGAGAACTCTGCATTTTCAACTTTCCAACTTTTGGCCTCCATAACTCGAAGTTTCTGTAACTCGAATTTATTGTCTTTCATTTTGAGAGTTCGACTTATGGAAGTTCCACTGTACTCTGTAATGTCAGTAAATATTGATGTGGCAAGATCAGTTGTAGCATTGTCAATTTGAGGGACACGTTAATGCATTTAAAGAACAGGTGGATTTTCATTGACTTTGTTATATAAATCCCATTCGAAGCTGCGTAATTGTTGCTTTTATTTCATTTATGACATTCTATATATCTATATGTATGTACAAAAAAAACAAGACCAACTCACTAAAGCAAATATGCAAAGTGTGTTTTAAATTAAGTTTTGAAAATCCAATATCATAGTAGCAGCCCAGCCAATCCCCTTCAAATCAATTTCTACACCCATGAGCTGAGCTGAGCACTATTTCACTCGGCTGGATATTGGAAAACTTTGCTACGCAAACAGTTTTTTAATTGATAATTTTTCTGCATTATTAATCCAGCTTCAGCTTCGTATGAGAAATATCAACGGTTTATTCTACATAATTTGGCATACCATAGGTACCACAACCCCAGTTGGGATCGAATCGATGGAGACTCATTGCGTTTAAAATGAAGATAATAGATCACCGGTGCGGTAATTGCAATATAAAGCTTAATTGGCTTTGAATAATGCGGACGTTTTTAGCGTAGATACATAAACATTTATAGATATTCCTCCCATCATACGCTTCATAGAATGAAATTATCCCTGAAATCCAGCACTTTAAATCTGTGCAGTGCGGACGTGTAATCACCACAACATATAGAATTGATCCGAATCGATTTAATTTTTCTTTTCCTATATCTACGTTTGTTTGGATACATTTTAACACTGCATTAAAATGATAACAAAAATTGGCATCCACTACTCACTCGTGTAATCGGAGCTTAATATTACACATACCGAATTTTTTTTTCGACTACTGCAGGATTATACTTCGATTGGGGGCAAAGAGTAATCCTCAATTGGATTGCAAAACACAAACAGGAAAACATGAAAATAGCTATAAACATATACAACGAAAAAAAAACGAAAGAAAAAAAAATTAACCCTTAGGTAGGTACTTCACACGATGGCAAGCTGAATATATGAATATCCCCTAACACATAGGCGGTACCACAGATGGGGGGTGGACACGCTGAACATGATACTTTTTTAATGCATGAATAACTCCGATTTATGCTCGTTGCTGGGAAGGGATTATAATATTTTTTCGTGGTATCAATTTGTTGCACTGCCACCATTTTGACACAAACTGATAATTTATTGGTTTGGCAAATGTTTTTTGTTATATTTTATTATATGACTGTGGAGCGAAGGATATTGTGTTTGTATCACCCCTCGTTGTGTTTTAAATTTTTGTACAAAATCTATTCGTTTCACTGAAACTAAAAGCCACGGAATGGTTGCACTTATTTTCAGGGAGTATTGTGATTTTTCAGAGCCAAGGCCAGTTTTATTTATAGGAACTGTTTGAATTAATGTTAAGACCTGCGGCAAATGTATGAAGGTGTACACTCGAGAGTTAGTATCAGTTGATACTTGATATGAAATATGAGTTATGATCCATACGTTTTAATTAATCTTAGACTTATTACCAGTTTGTGTTTTGCCTTTGTGTACCATAACACCTCACTCTGCGCCTACTCACTATCCTGTGCGATTTCTGGCAATAGGCACCAATTTGTGACGAATTGTCCGCAGAATGCTCTTGGGATCATGTGTCCTGGCACCCAAATATCTAATATCATTGTATATGAAACTAATAGTACTATCACTTTGGCAAATCGATGGTGATGCTTCTAACGGCGCGAGATACAACCAGGGTTCGGACTTTACTGCAATTGCAGTAGATCTGCTGCTTTTTTTGTAAACAAAATAAATCTACTGCGCTACTGCGCCGACGGCTCAATCTACTGCACATTTTCAGAGAAATAATTTGATTTTTTTAGTTTGAAAATTAAAATATATTTTTGGTTTCAAAATAAAAGAAAAGCCTCTCATCACCTAAGTAAAAAGTGAATTGCACTCAGATGACAGTAGATAAATGAGACTACTCAAAGTAGTTGACTACATTTGTCTGGACTAGGTTACCAGGAATTCGACTGTCATGATTGCAATTTATATGCAGTTATCATTTTGGATATTCACCTATTCCACAAATTATTGAATTTGAATAACAATGCGTTCAATGCGTTAGGATCTACGTAGGCAAATAATGTAATAATAGGAATTATGTGTATGTATTATACTATGTAATTGTGATGTTCTGTTCCAAAGAACAATAACAAAGACTTTGATTGGAACTACAGCTATTTCGAACTGTACCACTCATTAATCATAAGATTCCTTAAGTAATTTGTTTGAGCAGTTAAATTCCAAAAGTCGATTCTCCTTTCGAATTCTTTTAATTATTTTCCCAGTAAGTGAAGCTGCACTGATCGACGAGCACTTCGCCACCAAATATTATTCAATACCACTCATAGATTGACAGCCATATTGCATTTTGTTTTTTTTATCAGTTAGTCGTTCAATGAGAAACTGTCATCTACGAATCTAGGGTCTAAGCATTCTGAACGCGGCCATTCTTGACTAGACGTGTCGGTTACTTCCTTATACGAGTAGGTACGTCAACAACTAATGGCGCATTTGATTATTTAGTAAAGATCACTTTTTGTTTGCTCTAGGTCACTTTTTTGTTCGATTGACACAAAAAAAAAAATCAATCTTTTTTTGGAATCGAGAGCACTTTTCCGATTACTAATTTACAATTTTTTATAAATAAATTTAAGGGAACCTTTCGAATAATTAAGTTTAACATTTAGCCAGTGAATAGTATTCAATTGCACAGGCAAAATCTGAAATCTGAGAGAAGAATCTGAAGAGCTCAATCGAAAACGCTATAAAAAAATGCTCTCGTGATCAATAAAAACCAATAAAGATTCAAACAGATCGATTTATGAAAAATTAATAGTTTCTTTTTAAATAATATGTACATATGATATGTAGGTTTCCAATACACATAAAAAATCTAACGCGCAAAAATTGGTTTTACTGCTGTTTTTTGAAAAATCTACTGCACAAATGAATTTCTCAAGTCCGAACCCTGGATACAACTAGGGCAAAGAGGGTTGAAAATATTACGCTCTCTTTATTAAATTTAATGGAGATCCACTCACATAATTTACACAGTTCTACTCTAAAATTAAACCAATCGCATGCCAATATGCTATTTTTTTCTCCCTCATTTTGCCAAATACGAAAGCGAAGTGAGTTACTTTGTTGCAATGCGAGTGTACTGTACTACCTCTACGACTCTACCAAGAAAAAAAACCAAGTCCAACTCCAACCACTGATCTGAACAATCGCATTTCATATCTCAATCTCAGTGCTGCAAAGCCAATTGCTAAGAGAGGTTGTACATGTCTTGTTTCGTATTTCACTCAGATTAAAATTTTATTTTCGTATTTTTTTGTTAATTTACTCAATGTACTAAAATTTGAGCCTGAGTGAATAATGAAGCAAGATGTTTAACTCCATGTTAATGTATGATGTTCCCCATCCCCTATCATCTTCGTCGTCCAAGTACAGCATGCATTCTGCTTCAACTCAATAACCGGTTTTTGATTTTTTTTGTATGTGTGCTTTATTGATACTCATCGCTCATTTTCAACCATTGTTTTGGTGAAGTGCAGTGGCAGTTGGTTACAGACAAGTGGTGAATTTTACTGTGAATTTTTAATTGTGTTCATTTCACGTAACTCCAGAACATGCCATAATCCAAACGTTATTCAAGAAACCGGCGCCGGCGAAACTGAAAATGTTGCAATGTGTTCACCTATCAGTTCTGTTAAAAGGGTTGCTAACCCCGTAACATATGTAAGAGATTTCTCTTTACCACCTCTTAACAAAGGTCCGAAATTTTTCCCTCACAGTTTCCATCTCCCGGTTCACGTTTCGTTCAGAAATCTGAAGTTGGAATAACAAATTCTGTACCGCGTTACATTTTCGATACACCGAAAAGATTAAAATATGATAAGAAGTATAATACTATCATCTTCGTCATATTCTTCTTCTTCCTCGTCATCTGTGGATTTCGATTCTGCGTCGATATGATAACCCACATTAAGTTCGTATGTTTTCATCTACAAACAAAAAAAAGTTTGCACAGCTGATGTACTGCCTAATAACGCACTAATACATTCACAAAAGCAGATCAATCTGCTATCGTGTTCCATTCGCCACGAAAAATCTGAGATCTGAAATAAAAATCTGATTGTCCCAATGGAAAATGACATATAAGTTACATCATAAAGAAAACGATTACCTCATTGTATATATATTGCTAATTATCTTATTTAGTTTAGTGCGAGTACGACAAAACCGGTTTGTGTTGTTTGCACTCTTCAAGTCACTCATAAACTCACTCATTACACTATTATTTACTCTATTCAATAGGAGTGAACAAATGTTTCTTCTCTCGGGAGAAACGATCGATCACCCCCTAGGCGGCTGAAGACAGAAATAAAAAAATAGACGTGATGATACTACTATACGTTTCATATACAATGCTAATATCGAATCAGTGCCCGTGTGCGCTCGCTGATAGTGTCTGTAGTTGTAGGCAGTTCTGTACTAGTTTTGGTTTTATTTCCTAATATAAAGGATGTCCTATAATTCACGCAAAATGCACTTTTATTAGAAAATACAGATTTTTAATTAGAAAGCTTAAATTTATTGATTCATAGAGTATTTAATACAGATTGGGGTTATATATGGTATAGCACATCGGATAAATGGCCGCCAAGGCTTTGTTAGCAAGTACGTACTCTTATTTTGAAATTTTCTATGACCGTTTTACATAAATGTGGCTGAATTACATTAATACACCTCCCAATTTCGTGTTTTTAAGGCGTTGGTCGTCGTGAGCTTGTTTGCATAGACCTTTGATTTCAAAAAACCAAACAAAAAAATAAAAAAATGGCGTTAAATCGCAAGATCTGATTCGCCAATTCTGATCGCAGAAAACGCCCGACTACACGATTAGGGAATGACTCGTGAAATAATTGAATTGTTTCTCTGGCTATATGCCATGTGGCACCGTTTTGTTGAAACGACATGTTGGTCACATCCATCCATCCATCATGTCACGATAACGAACCAACGAACACCATTAATTATTTTAACTGCCTGACCAACCCAAAATCCGCACCAAACAATCACGCGTTGTAGGTATGTATTTGTTTCTCAACAATATTTATTTGCGGGTTTTCTGAACCCCAAATGCGACAATTTTGACGATTAACAAAGCCGTCAAGATCAAAATGAGCTCCATCACTTTGTTCAAAAATTGCGGACTGTATTAGCTGACAAACCTTCATAATTTTTAAAATATTGCTCTACAATGAATATGCGTTGTTCTTTTGTAAAGCGCTCCAAACTGTCAGATGTCAGATTGTTATCATTTTGCCGTTGGCAGCACTGTACAACTAAATGGCGCAAAATTCAAATTTTGCGTGAATTATGGGACTCCTTTAAGTTAACAGTTAGCTATGATGTACGAGGAACTGTAAGCTCTTAATTGTTATAGATCTGTTTATATTAGTTTCTCTATGATATAATTCCATTGCAATGTCCACGTTTGTGTAGATGAATATTTTTGTACCAACACCACACTCCGACTCCAACGCTATATAAAATGATACAGAATGGCGATAAAGAATGAGTAAAACACCTTGACAGTCATTTGGAATGATAGCTTCTTATGTTTATGTTGTAAATCTCAGCAAAGTCGTCATTTCTTTAGTCATTAAATAAATAAATTTAAACCTACACCATAGTGACAGCTAGGTACCTATATCACACACAGAGGAATAGATACATTTACCACCAAGGTATTTCCTTTCGTCAGATTCTGTATCTTTGGAATTACTGAATAAACAGCAATTTATATCTACCTATACACCAAATTATTTTCAAAGACACAAAAGAAAACATATCGGCAAATTCGACGTTGCCTTACGTTTATTTTAATATCTACCCACACAGCACTACTGTAAGTTGCTAATTTTTGCAATTTATGAGGGCAAGCAAAATCAATAATTATGTGATATACAGTGAGCTCCAATATTGAGTGAACACAAATGCTTTTTTAAGTTTTCTTTACGGTCTTGCAACAGGCCTAAAAAACGAGCACGAGCACCCTTTAAAATATTGAAAGTTAAACTTATTTCATTTGGACAGCATAAAAAATACTATACCTACATATTTTCATTTAGTCATTAAAAAAATTGCTTATAAAATCCAGAGACAAATAAAAAAAAAAATTGGTGTTCACTTTCTTTTGACACTTACTGTATATGAAGATGCTGAATAAAATCCTATTCTTCGCAGACAGAAATAGAAAAATAAAAAAAAAAAAACAAAACAAAAAAAAAACAAAGCAAAACAAAATATAAATAAAATCTTTGAATACAGGAAATATACAAACGACATTTCGCAGTCCTGTGGTTCCGAGGTTGACATTATTTGTCTTTTTGTGGTGGCAAAATGATGGCCTATAGTATGGTCGTGGTAGTCCTTCGAATAAAAATACAATAGGCATAGAGAGAAAAGGAAATTAATGGACAAGCACACAATTGTCCGTCCACCCACCTAATTTTGGCTTTATAAATACTATATGTTTGCGCTTTTGTTTGGAAAATTACATCTTAAATAAAAACTGTTGTTGCGTGGCAGTAAAAGTTTAAGGTTAAGTAAATTATTTTGAACAAAGCGGTAAATTATTTTCAAAGGTCGGGAATGATATTGTCGGCATGGACTTCAAATGAAATATTATCTGTATAATAAGATGGGTTTGATGAATTTCTCGCTGAAGGTGTTTAACAATTTGTTGTCCAGTTCCATCAGATTTATTATTTACCAAGAACAGTGTTGCGTATAGACATTATGGCAAAAATTAATAGTTTAAAAAACTAATGAAACGTTTTTCTAAATAGGTAGATACTGCACTGAAAAGCAAACAAATAAAGTAGGTAACCAATCTACTTTTAAGGTTTATCCTGGAAAAGACTTAGACAATTTTGCTTCATGTATGGTGTAGGTAAGGTATGCGTATTTTCATATTTTTTCATGAACGTTAAACCTTTTTTGTTGTAGAGGGTGTTTGGCAATTATTGCAAATGTATTTTGCGCTGATGATCATACAATAATCGAAAAATGTGGTGTTAATTCTGCAAATAAAAACAAATCAAACAAACAAAAATAGTAAATCAGCACTCAAAATCAACCGACTTGCAATCTGTTATGTTGGAGTACTACCCGATGGTATTATACACACACAAATAACTAAGCCACATCACGTTTCAAATGCAGTGCAATAGCGGTTGTCAAAACGAAGCCGAGAACAGCAGATGAAAAAGTAGAAAACCGACATACGTCACAACGTCACTGGCTGAAAGATACAATGTTCAAGAAATATAAAATTTTGTAAAATACATTTTTGTTGTTTTTATTTAAAAATAAAAAATCTAGCGGACCGCAACTGCATTTTAAATAAGCGTTGCATATTCAAGGGTGCTGTAGATATCATTTTTGGTTGTGAGCTATGATAACGACAGTTTAAGAGTCGCCGGCCTGCCATGAATCTTGCCTTGATTGCTCGAGGGGACAAGGAAACTACACTTTCTATAACGCCCAACGTGTTAATGTACACTACTTAGTTTCGTGTAGCTAAGGCGCCAACACGCCAGCGCCAACTTTCCAAAACCATTGTTCAATATTTTAAAATAATTGCACATTCACTCGGTTCCCGCCTTCGCAGTGTTGTACACAAATCAACCATGTGTGCACCAGCCAGCATTATTTGTTATTATTAATAAGAACCACCACTGCGCTAATAGTATAAAATATAACCGCAAGCGAAACAAGTTAGTACTCAGTACAGTATATACAAGGTATGTAGGTACGATATACTATGAGGAATTGGGCTGCTTGTACGCCTGATGCTACACAGAAAGTACCCGCTCTAGCGGTTGTAATGGAAACAATTCTCAGGATACATGTCAGCCTCCAATGGTCGTGCAACAAGTCATGTTAATCGATGATAATTTATTCGGATTGCCAGGCTAGGAAAGCCCCCAACAACTATCCAGCAGTGTTGGGCAGTAGCTACAAATCTTCTCCGCAGCTTTACTTAAGGCCTTCTGCAGATCTATTCGCTGTTTCGCAGGGTCTTGTGCGTGTCGTGGCGTTGTTTTTAGTGTTACTCCTTTCGATGGACAAGGAGATGCCTAAAGTATTCTAAAGTGATGCCATAAATTGATATCGATTGGCGGGTGAGTGGTATTATTAGTGAGAATTTAAAGGAGAGCTGTCATAATATGGAAATTAACCTCATTTAGCATGGCGTCGACGACAACCGTACATTAAAGGTTAATACACTCAACTGGACAATTTGTAAGAAAGTTATCTGATGATGTTATGGTTTAGTTGGGTTGGGATGGGTAAATGATGAAAATTATATGGGGTTTACGTTTAGTATTCGTTGGTCAAATTAATAACACGACCTGTATAGCAAAATCGACCTATAGACTGGAAACGTATATATTTGACGTATAGGCGGCCAGGACAAATATTTGATTTCAACCCATTAGAATCAGAAATATAGAAGAGGACTGCTTTACCTACTGAAGAAGCGTATACACAGGATGTAGAAAAGGATGTAACAAAACTAGGGAGCGTGCAAATAAAGAAAGCTAGGGCCGGGCTAACTGATGGGAGTCTTATTATAGTTGATATCAAATTCTGGTAAGGACACACACTTATATTTTATATATATTATATTTTAACTGAATCGAGCACAAAAGGTGTATTTGTAACATTTTAAAAGGTTAAGGTTATTCGCATTCGTCCACCTCATAGGTATACAAAACATAAAATTAATATTAAAATGAACCTGCATAATATTATATGTCTATACGGAGCAGAAATCACCTTAATCTACAAGGCCTGGACAACTGCTTTTCCGAGAGTATAACTGTCCTGAAAAAGCTTTTCAATTCAGCCAGCCGTTCGGAGTCGGCATAAAATTATAGGTTCCTTCCATTCGTCCCAAAAATTGAAACTCACACAAAACGAATGGTTGCGAGAAGCTAGGCTTAGGGTGTCTACACGCCTGTTACGCTACCTATTTTTTTTTATTTTTACATTTTTTACAACTGACGAAAACAAATCAACCCTTTTCGAATTCGAGGTAAACGTATGCTAGTGTTGTTTTTGTTTGCCCTGTAGCACGATCGCAAAAGTATAAA
Source organism: Cheilosia soror (assembly GCA_949372485.1). Taxonomy (NCBI): domain Eukaryota; kingdom Metazoa; phylum Arthropoda; class Insecta; order Diptera; family Syrphidae; genus Cheilosia; species Cheilosia soror. Next base: position 93,695,536 of record OX443562.1, read on the forward strand.
CATCCATTTGCAGCAAGGTATATGTGTGTGTACAAAGTTTCATCGGAATCTGTCCAGCAGTTTTTGAGTTTTTAGCTGACAACGAAAATTCCTACAGTTTTATTATATGTACAGTAAAACCTCGTTATTTCGGAATGGTTGGGGGAAGGTCTGTCCGAATAAACGAATTTTCCGAATTAATGAGAGATTTTTTTATGCACACAAACGCGTTCCTATTGATGAAAAAATGGAAGAACATTAAACCAAAATTATTTTAATAACACAAAAGATTGGAAATAATACATAAAATTTACTAGAATTAATTTTTGTAGCTATGTTAATGCTACTCTGGTGTTTTCTTTAGCAACATCTAAATGTGGATTACCGGCATTCCCCCAATATGATTTTTTTATGGTTTTTCCCGACTTCTAAATAAATGGGGACTCCCCCAATAGACATTTGGATGATTTGTTCCGACTTCTACATATTTGAGATCTATTTGCTATGTTCAATCATTGCGTTATTTAATTTTTTCTAGTTTAATTTAATTTTTACATAAAAAAATTGAACACCAACTCTCATTTATTCGGAAAAATCTTTTTAATTCGGAAAAGAATTTCTTTCCGAATAAACGAGTTTTCCGAATTAAAGAATTCCGAATTAAACGGCTTTTACTGTATAGATAAGTATCTTGGAGTAAACGTTGACTACAATTTAAAATGGAATCACATACAGGCCATAACTACAAAGCTATCTAGATAGCAATGGCATAGTCTGCAACCGCATTATGTATTTCATCTGACGTACTACTACTTGTCGAATTTCAACTGAGTATTTTAGCCTGCGGAGCTGCAACACAGCGTCATAATTTCATAATAGAATACAGAAGTTATGTGGTATATCGGTCACAACTGTGACAACATGAAGTTCATTGACATCAAATTGATAGCACAAATAGAAATTCAGAACAATAGAAAAATTCTTGAAGATGGAGATACATATTTTTACAATTTTTTAAAGATGACACCTATAAAATTCCGAAATAGCAAATCGTCCATACAAGACGGAGACAAAAAGGAAGAAAAATCATCCCGAGATATTAGAAGTAGAACGAGTATATGGCCGCAGAAAAATATGACGTAGCAGTACAACAACATATGCGTAAGCGTCATAAACCGTTCTGCAACACACTAGTGCCGATTACTACCAGTGTGGCAGATCGATTATAGCTAGATAGACTAAATTTTCACACTAAGGGAAATCCTGAAAAACACCAACGAATTTCAAGTCAAAACCCACCACCTATTGATCGACTTCAAAGCCGCGTATGATATAGCATATCTACATCGTCAGGAGCTCTTTTGTCGATAGCCGAATTCTGAATCCCTGCAAAAATGATTCAGTTGTGTCGCCTGACGATGAAAAATACGCGTTGCAACGTGCAGTTTGAAAGAAGATCCTCCCAACTATTTCTTATCCAGCTGCTGACGATATTGACATCATCGGTCGCTCCCAGCGTGCCGTTGCCGTGATAGAAGCGTTCACTGCGATTAAAGAACAGGTGAAATCTTCTAGCCTTGAGGTGAATGAGGACAAGACTAAGTACGTGCTATCAACAAACACAGTAGCATCAGTCCACCGCCTAAGACCAGTGCCGTAAAAATATATACTGATTTTTCGGATATTTAAATTTTTGTTTAGTTTACTTGTTAGAATATATTAACTTTAGGCAAACAAAACAAATATATTTGCCAAAATATGTATACATACAACTAAGTATAACAAACATAAAACACCAGTAAACGTAAACAAAATAAGACTACTATTTACTTAAAGATTTAGCCGGCTTTCACATTGAGGCAACAACAAATAAGCAACTACTGGCAATAGGAAACCAGCAATATTATCGCTTACAGTTAATTTACTTTGAATTGAATCAGCGGTCTCACATCAAAGCAACTCAATATCGAATTTACGAAAAATTGCGGCAATAATTATTATCGCTAGCGAAACACAACACAGCGCATATTGAAAAGCAACAAGCTTCCTGTTCCTAGTAGCAATATTTGTGATTATTCACACTTTTGCGCTTACTACGTTCTACTAAGTTTTGGAAAATATGTCGGACGATCCTGTTTTCAACACAAAATTCGTTAAAGTTGTAGAAAAATATTCCTGATAGATAGAAATTTCAGGCAATCTTTTTGCTTCGATGTGAGAATAGGTTAAAACAAAATGGCGAATTGCTTATTGATAGTTGCTTAGTTGCTTACTGCTTGTTGCCTCAATCTGAGAGCCGCCTTACTCTACGTTTAAGTGCTTTCCTCATAGCGAAGTCCCTAATGACATCATCATACGACAGGAGTCGTGCTATGTCAGCTTCAATCGACAACATTGCCAGGCCAGATAACCTTTCCTGACTCAATGTTGAGCGCAAGTATGCCTTTATCAGATTGAGTTTACTGAATAAACTTTCTCAAGAAGCTACAGTCACTGATGGCATCGTTAAAAAATGCTTATAGCTACTAATACGCTTGTAAACATTTCCTTTAAGTTCAGTTGTACTATCCTCTTAAGAGACTTAGGCTTGATTGACATTCAAATTTTTTAAAGTCGCTCCAATTTGATTTTCAAAATTTCTATTTCAGTCCAAAATTCTGTGGCATCACATCTACTTCTATTACTTAAAAATCTCTGACTTGAGTTTAAGTTCGAACGTTTTTTTATTTGTAGGTACCTACATAGATTCATAAGAGGTAGGAAAATGTAATTTCGATGTAATTTCGGTTTCTCGACTGACGCGAAATGGATTGCATTTTAAATCAAAAAAATTTAAATGTCATAAATACATGACACCTGTAACCTTTTTATAGGTAGGTAATATTTTTATTAGTAAACTTATCTTATTTGGGTTTGTAATGTTGCGAGACTTACGAGTGTCAGAGTTTAAAGATCTTTCAACGCGAATTACCTAAAAGTTTGTCCTGGTCATTTTTGCGCCCTCCTGGGCCTACGCCCTGTGCCTGGGCACCGCTGGCACCGCCCTATTTACGGCACTGCCTAAGACAAAACGTTACTATTGATAGCAACAATTTCGAGGTAGTTAAGGAGTTCACCTACCCCGGAGCAAACATGAATTTCACGTGGAGATCCGGCGAAGAATTGCCTTAGGAAAACATTGCTACTTTCGGTTTGGCAAAACATATGGGTTCGAAACTCCTAACTCGATGGGCGAAATGTGTTCTCTACAAAACCCTTATCCTATCTAGTTCTGCTTTATGGCACCAAGTATTGTACGATAAGCAAGAAGGGAGAGCTGTTACTGGGCTCCTTCGAAAGAAAAATACTTCGGCGGAAATTTGGTCCTGTGTGCGAAGAGGATGAGTAGAAGAGAAGATACAAGCGCAAACCCTATTAGCTCTGCCAATATGTGGATCGTGGATGTAGTGCAAAAAGCCAAAACACGGCGACTACATTGGCTCGTCCACATCGGGCGAATGGACAATAATGATTCAGCTATAGGAGGGTCTTCGAGTCCCAGCCCCCAGGCTCGAGAAGAAAAGGAAAACCGAACCTCCGTTTCAAAGAATAATCCATCGCGGATGCCAGAGCGCTTAGTCTGTACAACTGGAAGCAGCGTGTCCTGGTCGTAGAGGATGGAAGGCTTCAGTGTCTCAGGCAGAGACTCTTCACGGATCGGAAGCCCGATAAGCAAAGTAAAGTAAGTTCTAACAACATTCAATTCATATCCACAGAAATTCGTAATTTACTAAAACCAATTTTCTTAAAGAAAGCTAAAGAATCTATATAAAAATGAAGTTTAGGTAGCTACCAGCTACCACCCATTTATCATCAACGCCCATTCCAAACCCTTTGCTCTAGAAAGCTGAAATTTTGCACAGATGTTCCCTTTATGATGTACACAAGGAATAAGGAAGGCATTTTTGAACTTCGACCCTTAAAGGGGGGTCAAAGTTTGTATGGGAATTTGTTTCATCTGATTGACTTCAAACTCGGTTCTGATTTCCTGAATTCACCCCCCAAAGAGGTAAAAGCGGGGAGGGGTCAAAGATTGTATGGACATTTTTTTTATTTTTCATCCGATTGACTTCAAACTTCGGTTTGTGTACTCTATTATCAGAAATAAAGATAATGAATTTGTCCGATTTTGAAAATTTTGCTTAGGGCCCGAGTTACTGGCGATGACCGCTTTTAAGGGGGCATTTTTCAAAACTCACGAACCGTTCGTCGTATCAATTTTAAACTTTGTAATGCGTCCCAACCTCTGTCGCCGATGAATATGCATATCGCTTCATCCAGATCCACCTCCAGCGTACGTAGCCCAAAGATACTCAAGCGGAATTCTGTAAGAATTAAGTCATACTGATAGAAAGTGGTACACATCTTCACGATCTTTTTGGTTGCATAAGTTGCAGGGTATAAGAGTTCCCCCTTAGTCTAAATATCTTAAGATGGTGATCATCATATCGTATTTGTTAGCGAAAAAATATGTTTTGTCGCGTAGATAGTGGCTCAGTCTGATATATATGTATAGTATGATCTGTGTTGAGATGCCAGCGCTTCACCAACAAGAGTATTGATCACATAATGTTTGAACTTTTTTCTCCAATATGGCGTTAAACATATTATTCAGTGATACTAATTGCTCCTTAGGTACTTTCTTGGTAGGTTTCCTGCGCGATATATAAATTAAAAAAAAAGGGGACTAACTGACTGTTAAGGAATTTCTGTTTACCAAATCCCGAGGACTGCACAAGCGAAGCCGCGGGCAAAAGCTAATTATACATAAATTCTGATGGGTTTCTTTTAAATTCAGGCTTGCCGCTTAGTTGGCGCAAGTGGTAGATATTCACTTGGTCAATTGACAAATCGAAATACAAAGTTGATTTCCTAACAGGAGGAAGCAGAAAATGTCTTCCCAAGTGGATTATATACAGACAATTGACTGTCAGAGCAGATTTAAAATAAAAAAAACACTCACTTAAAAGGAATCTGAATATGAATTAGTAATGTAGTTCGAAATAGCTTTCATTCCTACCAAAGTGACTGTGTCTAAGAGTTGTTTTTACTGGTATTCTCTCAAACAGTAATTAAAATTCATAAACTTTTAATCATTAAATTTTTGATTATATGCAGTAACTAAATTGTTTTTCCTTTTCCTTTTATGTATATAAACCTTAATTAGCTCTATAGCAATGGAACTCAAAAAAAATTTAACACTTTTGTGAGTTGGTAATCCTCGAGGTAATCTTCTGAAGATAAGCCTATACTGCTTTACAGATATCAATTGCAAAAACAATATTGCAACTTTTCCAAACATCGAATAAAATTCCATGGGAATTTAAGGTTTGCTCTTTCCTAATAGATATCCTCTGCTGATCTGTCTCTCACATCGACTAATGTCGTCAATTCCGATTTGTAAGTGAGTTTCTTTAATTTTTCAATACAATTCAGCGATCCGTCTATCAAGTCCATATATAATTGATTCCTCTTTATTTAGCTATAAATTGCACAGCGTCAATTCATTACCCTCATCTATGCGCACATACATTTGCTTAATTAATTATGTAATTAAGTTTAATGGCTCAGTTCTCTCAACCCCCTCTTAAATGGAAGGTTATTTGTGCATTTGTTATCCATCGAACAAGGCATCCACATCAGATGAAGGAATGGTGTTGCAAAGGTAAACAATTCCTAGTAAACAAACAGTCCAACTATACCTACACGCTATACAGCCTGAGACACACATCTGTGAGTTAAGTTTTTGCAATAATTTAAACACCAATAAACTTCACTCTAAAAAAAACTGATGAAACCCGATGTATTAAAGTCATCTGCAGCGTTTACAAACACTCATCACATCCTAAAGGAGTTTACGCAGAAGTTATGTACCCACCTAGTCAATATAGCACAAACAAAGCTTCCAAAAATGTAATGCGGTGTACACTGTAGTACACATCACAGCCAAAATATTTATCCGTTGCCAGGCGTGATAGCATTTCAAAGAGTTAAGCTCATTTATTTTTAAATAACCGCCCTGTTCCGGCAGATCTGGTTGGTAACTTGTGGTGTAGTTTTGTGGGATGCTTTCTACGTTCAACCAGATTCTGACATTTGCTCGTCAACTGGGGCGGGAAGGTGGCAAGGCGCCCATTTGCTGCCGTCCTATGCACTCGGTGCCACGAGTGTAAACAATTTAAAAGGGAGGAATATTAATGTTCCAACAAACACTAGCTCCATAGTCTCGGAGGAGAAGAAGACGACGGGATTCTTAGAACATTGTCTGCCCACATGAAAAGGCACTAGGCGTAGCCTAACAGCGTGCGACTAGTGTAAATTTCACCACAAATTGGAGAAATGATGAAAGACACTTTCGGTAAATTAAAAACCAGAGGAAAGTAATTAAAAAAAATCATTTTTAGATAGTTTACAGAGTAGAGCTAGAGTACGTCGTGTTTGAAAATGGGGATCACCATCACGCAGCACAGTATATGAGAGCGTCAACACAACTATAGTGGTATAGAGCACTAAATTTGTAGTTGTAGGAGGTGGTCTTCAATTTTAGTAGGGTTGATATTGACAATCATACACTCAGAAAAAAAAACATTGTTATCCGAAGAATTTTTAGTTCTTGTAAAATTGTGAGTGGAAAAGTGTTGTCTTAAAAATAAGTTCTTCCATCAACAACTCATTATTGATTATTTAAGAATCAAATTATTAGTTTAAAAATAAAATTCTTGTAAAATCAATTTTAAAATTCTTAAACTATTTCAAAATCGGAAAATTATCAGCCCAACAAGAAAATTGTTGTGTTAAGTATTTCTGTAGACAAAACATCCTTTCAAAAATCAAATTTTTGACTCAACAATTCGTTCTTCAGTTAACAATTATTATCAAGAATAAAAGAACTTGCATTAACAATGAAAAATGTTAACTATTTGTATGATAAACTGATTTCAAGAACTACATATTTGGCACTACAACTAGTTATTGACACAACAATTTTATCTTAAATTCATACAAAAAGTAACTGTAAATCGTACCCTTAATACGAATAGCAATGCAAATCAGCATTGTCTTATCAATTGCGATCGCGTTAAGAACATTTTATAGTAAAAAGTGCAAACAAAGTGCATTTAAAACGGGATAGTCAGAAATGTGAAAATATTAAAGTTTTTTTTGGGTTCGGAAAATAATCGTTTTTTGATATAAAAAAAAATTAAGTTGCTTTTATATAAAAAATGTTATTAATTTTTCAATATGTGTAAAAAGTGTCACTTTAATCAGCTCTGAAGAAGTTGTTCAGTTTTAGTTATTTTTTTGTAAAAAAATATAGATACCTATGTATAAGAATTGCTTATGAAAAAAATAAATGTTTGATTTATTACCTACTTAATTTTGAGCGTTTCTTTTTTATTCTCCGTTGCTTATAAATATGTATTTCAAATATTTGTGTGAAGTGTGAGAAGGAATAGTTTTTCAATTATCTACCCAAACAAAGGAATGTTTTCAAGGAAAGTTTAAATTTCGGCATTAAAAGGTTGGTTTTAAGTGAAAAGACGTTTTGACATATATCTGACAATTGAAATATTTGAACAATTTTGTTCATATTTTTTGTTGTCAATTTGTTTTTGTGTCAACAATTTATATTTTTAAAAATCAAACATTTATTGTTGTTGTACCTACCAAGAACTTCTCTCTTAAAATTTAAAATATTTTCGTATTTGGCCACACGATTTAAATTGTAGAGCTTTTTTAACTACTCGTTCTTCAGACAACATTTTACATTCTTAAAATGTTGACATTTTTATCTTTAAGTCAAGAATAAAAGTTCTTGAATCAGGACTTACACTTTAATTCTTACATTTAAAAAGGCAGAAAATTATATTCGACGGACTACCACGAGCAAACCAGCGACCGCACCCTTTTATGACTGTCAGAAGACTAACTCAATTGCTCTTCTCCTTACAACCAAACGATCGCTGGCCACTCTCTCTTTATTCGAGAGGGTAGTTTTTCCATTTCAGTGGCTGTTGTTGACTGAGCAAAGGGATCATTTTTATTACTCGTGCAATGTCATACAACATTCGGCCGTCCTACCTTATTCATCGCCTCGATGAATTCATTACAATTTGTCAATTCACATATTAGAACAGCCGAAATTGCAATGTCTCCCAATCAGGGGGAGTAAAAGCAAAATTATTGCCCACACAGTATTATTGTGTTTACCATACAGATTTCTACCAGTTGCCAGATCACACAGCTGAACATCCTGGTACGTTAGTACATCCAGTATTTTAGCCAAGGGTTATCAAGCAGATTTCTGTCGGATGACAGACCACACAGCCGGAATCGAAGCCAAATCACACAGCTGGACCGAAACCAGACCACACAGTTGTATCGAAACCAGACCACTCAGCCGGACGGAATCGAAGCCAGATCACACAGCTGGACCGAAACCAGATCACACAGTTGTACCGAAACCAGACCACTCAGCCGGAATCGAAGCCAGACCACACAGTTGTACCGAAACCAGACCACACAGCCGGAATCGAAGCCAGACCACACAGCTGGACCAAACGCAGACCACACAGTTGTACCGAAACCAGACCACACAGCCGGAATCGAAGCCAAACCACACAGCTGGACCGAACCAGACCACACAGTTGTACCGAAACCAGACCACACAGCCGGAATCGAAGCCAGACCACACAGCTGGACCAAACGCAGACCACACAGTTGTACCGAAACCAGACCACACAGCCGGAATCGAAGCCAAACCACACAGCTGGACCGAACCAGACCACACAGTTGTACCGAAACCAGACCACACAACCGGAATCGAAGCCAGACCACACAGCTGGACCAAACGCAGACCACACAGTTGTACCGAAACCAGACCACACAGCCGGAATCGAAGCCAGACCACACAGCTGGACCGAACCAGACCACACAGTTGTACCGAAACCAGACCACACAGCCGGAATCGAAGCCAGACCACACAGCTGGACCAAACCCAGACCACACAGTTGTACCGAAACCAGACCACACAGCCGGAATCGAAGCCAGAGCACACAGCTGGACCAAACCCAGACCACACAGCCGGAATCAAAACCAGACCACACAGCCGGAATCGAAGCCAGACCACACAGTTGTACCTACCGAAACCAGACCACACAGCTGGACTGTAGATATTACTCCGTTTGCTTACCACTCAGTCAGTTTCCTGCATCCCAATCGCCATTACTTGTCTATACCACGCAATATTCGCTTCCACCGATTCCTCAGCTGGTGCCCGACTTAGTGCATCCACGTGATCCCAGCTCGGAATTGAAGGTCAAAATCATACTTTTGTATACGAAGCCACCAGCGAGCAATTTTTGGTACGAGATCTCTTTTTGCTTGTGTGAGCCTCAGCGAATTGCAGTCGGTAAAAACCGTAAACCTTTTGTTGAGCAAATAGTATTTGAAACGTTCGAGACTTTCGACTACTGCACGTGCCTCTAATTCGTAACTTTGTGCTGCCGCTTCTGTTCTGGTCGTTGCCCTGCTAAAATATGCAACTGCCTGATTTCCTCTATTGTTATTTAATTGGATAAGGATTCCTGCAAGCCCGTCCTTGGATGCATCTGTATGTAGTTCATGCGACGCTTTTGGGTTGTATAGTGCTAGAATTGGCCCGGAACACAGTTTTGTCCTTAGTTCATTAAAAGCATCTTCCTGTCCCGCTATGTGGGTGATTTGCACATTGATTTGTCACTTTTTTTTTCGTAACAACCACTCCTGGTTGGTCGAAAAACGTCCTGCCGATGATTATTGAGGTGTCTTGGGCTTCGTCATCGACAATAATTATGTTCGTTTTAAGACTCACATTCCCTACTTTCACTTCTCGGATCATTTGACCCGACGCCTTACAATTTCCGCCACCAAAACCCTGCAAAAACATATTAGTCTCTGTATGCGACCAATTGTGACGTTTAGCCACACTAAGTTTCATCGTCGTACAATCGCTTCCAAGATCCACAAATCCGTCTAATCGATACCCCTCTACGACCACTGGCTGATAGCACTCGTTGGCATTCGATCTATCAATTATTTGTTTCATTGTGTTTTTCTGAGGCATATCTCTGGTTTCTTTGTACTTGAATTTAGGGCATTGGTATGATATATGGCCCAGTTTTCGGCATGCATAACACATTCGTTCTTTAGTGCCGCGGGATGACACCCATGGGGGCGAGACCTCACTCAGCGTCATTTTAAAGGAATCTTGTTTTTGTGTTGACGTCGTACTAATGACATCTACGATTTCTTCGCACCTTCCCCTTCCACCCTTTAAAAGAGAATTCTCTTCCTTAAGCCGTTTAACTTCTGCGGCCAATTGAGCCAATCTTGACTCTTCCCCACTAATTTGCCTCTTACGCCTCGTATTTGCTTGGCGGCTCATTGTGGTCGTATATGACAGACGATAAGACAGGAGCCGAATAAATAAATAAGAGCGTACTCACCCAGCCACAGCAAAACAATTCTGCACAGTATAATAAATAAAGGGTTTACCTACACTCTCGAACACACTCACACCTCAACACATATAACCGCCGCGCCGATGCCCACGCGATGGGGGAATTGTATTGAACTGTTTTTCAATGTGTGACACACAGACAATTCACAGAAGGTATCACCTGCCTCCAACGGCAACGTACCCTTATTCCCTCGCAACGGAAGATTTTCTTTTTATGTATTATTATTTTTTTTTTTTTTTTTTTTTTTTTTTTTACCAGGGATATTTTGCTATGCGACGGCGCAACGTGTAAGGATTAGGTTTCTAATAAATAATTACTCCACTTTTTTTTTTTTACACTTTGACACACGGCTCTGATCCCACTTCTGAGATAAAAAGGCAGAAAATTATATTCGACGGACTACCACGAGCAAACCAGCGACCGCACCCTTTTATGACTGTCAGAAGACTAACTCAATTGCTCTTCTCCTTACAACCAAACGATCGCTGGCCACTCTCTCTTTATTCGAGAGGGTAGTTTTTCCATTTCAGTGGCTGTTGTTGACTGAGCAAAGGGATCATTTTTATTACTCGTGCAATGTCATACAACACATTAAGAATTCTAAGTTCTTGGGTTCATTTTAACCAACGAAAATTGTTGGGCCAAAGAATAAAATTCTTGATATTACAATTTTTTTTTCTGAGTGTATCTATTTTGCATCTTTGTGTTTGCTATCAGATATGAATCTACAAAATAAATATGTTATGTAAAGTATTCTTCTATTTTAATTTAATAACATACATGTGAGAGATGAGCCGGAACTGAGGCCACCTATGCCAGACTAAAAACCAGCAAGGCTAAATGAATTGATAGTCCAGAAGCTAAATTTTTGGTAATGAGTTAATAATTTTATGAACTCATCTAAACGATATGCTAACGGGACAGCATGCCCCACAATTCACCCCTGAATTCTCATAATACTGTCTTACTTGTAAATAAATAGGTGGCGCAACAGGCGGGTAGACACCCAGGGCCTAGCTTCTCGCAAACATTCGTTTTGTGTGAGTTTCTATTTTTCGAATGGAAGGGACCTACATCTACAATTTTATGCCGAGTCCGGACGGCTGAATTGAGAAGCTTTTTCATGACAGTCATACTCTCGGATCGGATGTTTGTCAAACGTTCGCGAGAGGTGGCGCAATAGAAAAAACTTTAAGATGTACTTTGTGTTTTTCCGGGGATCGAACCTGGGATCCCTCGCACAGTAGTTCAGCACACTAACCACTGCGCTACTGCGCCCACTTGTCTTACTTGTACCTACAAATAATTATAATTCAGGTGGAAAACTTCTAAAAAAAATTGCTTTTAAGATTGTAATGTCATCGTCAACAGAGATTAAAAATGATTAGATATGAGGACGAAGTGATATATATGCTGCCATCTATCAGACAAGTAGCGTTATCAAAATTGAGTTAAGTGGAATGCAATTAGCGTGGTAAACCCTGATTCACTATATGATTGACAGGAGATAATTCGTCATAGAGGTTGCTTTCGACAGCGCTGCTTTGGGCAGCATGTACACTGTGCAGTGTACAGCCCTTATATGGAGTACGGCTATAACGAAGCTATTGTTCCTTAGATCAATGCTATACTTAAAAAGTGTTATCATCGGCCTGGCCGATGCTTTGATACCCTCCACTGCATAAAAGTTATGCAAAATGTTTGCCAAGCGAGTTAATATCTACTATGTATACACGCATGGGTCTAATATTGGTTTTTGTATGGGAACCAGAACTACTTGATTGACATAGCCAATTTTCGATATCAACCTGTAGATGCAGATCGTGTTTTCAACAGACATACGGACATAGAGATAGACGGACAGACAGACGACATGGCTAAATCGATTCAGAATTTGATCCTGATCCAGAATATGTGTGACTGTGACTCCTTCGTTACAACGTAATGACAAAGTGAATACCTTCCTGTGGAGGGTATAAAAACGAGGTACAGTATGCGAAAACGGAATGCTAAATGTGTCATTACGAGTCTGTCTTCAGAGGCTGTCAGCAAATCGTAATTTTAGCAGCTTTGTAACGGTCGTAAAGAATACCATGAATTCTATTGATGTCTATTTGCACAGACGCATAATTCGAGTGAAGTACGCTTTCTCTTAAGTTCTTATAATGAGTTTAATGAACTAGTTCATTTAGTTCACGGTTATTATTTTAAATGATATTCATAAAAGCGGATTATTAAAGAAAACAATCCATAATTTTTTTTTTTAAATATGTGTGTCGGTGTCCCTACAAAATAAACAGACTACCTACGGATTACGGATACAGAAGCCAATCATATCATTCACTTATGTACCTCCTACCTCCCATGCACTTGAATAGGGACAATAACTGGAAACAGCGATCAATAACAAAACGTTGCAAAATTCAGTTCAAATTCATTTCTTTTTATCTTGTTAAGCTTAGGTGGGTGTAGCCGCATTTGTTGGAAATAACTTCATAAATACCGTTTGGAAGTGAGTTAAATAGAGATTCTACGTAGCTCTAGGAAATGTCGCTCCATGCGTTTACCGGACTCGTATACTTTCCGTGACAATCATCCCCAAACAGTGTCAATTATATTGAGATCAGGGGAATAAGGTGGTCACTCCAGTACAGGCACGTTTTGGGTACGGATACATTCTTTTACCACGCGTGCGGTTTAAAAGGGGGTGTTATCCGGCTGGAAAGTCCATTACACGTGTCCAAATACATTAGATATCGTAGTAAGGATGAGCCTTCTGCAGTACGCCTTTGTAGTTATTCGCGTTCATTCTTAATAACGGAAACTGTAATTAACATTGGCCATAATAAGAGATCGCACAACATACCATTACACCCTTTTCACGGCTATGGTGACGAGACAGATAGTGTTTTATTTTGCGTATGTCATGAAATTAGTAATTTAACCATCAGGGCCATCTAAATTAAATCGTGTTTCGTCCGAAAAAACTATTTGACGCCACTAGCTGTTCCATGTTATGCAATTCCGAGCAAAAACCATGCGAGTCTTCTTCCGAGTAGTGGTAAGAGGCGGTTTTTATTTAATTTGCTTTTTTTAGATATCCAGCTATCCGAATTACTCGTCTTACGGTGTTAACTCTACCAATGATTCTTAAATTTGATCCGATCTGGGAGGCAGAACAGTGAGAATTTGATGCTTCTCCAACAATCCGTCTATTTTCAGTAGATGTAGTAGCTGTTTTGGTCCTCCCTTCATGTTGCTTCCATAGTTGCACTCATTTTTGTGCATTTTTGTTTATGGCAATATCGCTATAGGTGAGACTACACTAATCTAGCCAAGTATTTTGCATTTCTCTTCTGAAGTTACCACTTTTTCTCGCCCCATTTCATTGAAACACGATTAAAATATACGCGAATTAAAAATAAAAATACCTTAAGCTTCAATAAATTGTTCCACAGCAAAGCAATTGCCTCTGTCCTTATTCAAGTGATGCAAAAAAAGTTCACCTATTCACTTTTTTGTACCTATTCACTTTTTTTGCACGGTCAAAGAAAAACCAAAATAACGTACAACTGTAAAATTGTGAGAATTTAGTTTTGCTCCTAAAAGTCGCCAATGACTAGGTATATACTAAATAAAAGCATAAAGTAAATACCCATATTAAGGAATGATAAAGAGAAACACAACATGAAATGATTAAAAAATCTTGTCCCCATTCAGGTGTATGGGAGTGTATCTTTTTTTATATTTTCCACGGCAAAGTTTTTTTTTGTATTTTTTGTGAATTTGACTAAATTGAACTAAAATGAGCGAACTAGTTCAGTAGCGTGATTTGAACTTAATTGATCGATCACTCAAATGAACTAAATTGCCCAACTCTACACAATACTATACCATGATATTCGAATACCTCGTAAGAACCCTTGGTAGCAATCTGATTTGATTTAAGCATAATGGAATTGAAAACCTCAGCAGCACATGCGGGACTGAGTACCAAAAAAGGAACTACATTGCGGCGATAAGGCCACGCATCTAGCGAACATTTGTTTGTTCCCTTTTTTGAGCTGGCAATAGCATGCCGAGATCTGCATGCTTCAATTTAATCAACCCTTAAGGGACAAATAAATAGAATAAGACACAACCACAGGTAGCGCGCCCGCGCTTAATTGAGAGCGAGCTAGTTAACTTGTTGCGTGCAGGAGGCAGCTAGCTATAGACACTGGGGCTTGTTGGCTGAGGCCGTGGTACACCCGTACTATGAACGCCATCTAAAGAAAGTTTATTTTAAATGATCATTTCCAGTTCATTAGATTTTTCCATCACCTACCCACAATCCAACATCATAATATACGTAAGAAGAAAGTCAAACCAAAAATATTCCTATCGTATTATGTTTACTCACTAATGAATGGGTAAGTGCTACCGACATAACTCAGTTTGTTAGGTACTATCGATTGAATGCAACTTCACATTTCGCATTTATAAGTAAAAATCAAGGCACAATTTATCTATAATTAGCCACTAAACATTTTATCACGCTGTCCCCGAAAAACATATATTCAGTAATTGTGCGCCGTTCCACTTGTTGTTACTACACTTCCTATATGGCCAAATAGTACCAAACGTGATGCTCCCCTCCAAAAGGCAATAAAATAAAAATGTTAACCATAAAAACGAAATTAGTCACACTATACAAAAGGCTACTACAAGACCATGTTTCGCCTTAAATCCTCATTAACCTTTGAGAAAACCTTTCCCAGTAAAACTTCTGATAAATAAAAGGCACACTAATTTGTCATACCATATTCCTGCCTACAACCTAGAACAAGCCCACGCTTTTCTAATCACTGTCTAAACATAAAAATCCAATTTATGCCCGTCCGTCTCCCAGATAAGCCTGCCGCCACGCCATCGAACCGTTCCCTAATTGTGTTGCAGCGCATCACCTAATTTTATTTTCATGCATCTCAGGAGCCGCCTCGAAACCAAGCAATTTCGGGTGACAATATTTCACGCCGATACGCGCACACAGCTGCCTCATCGTGTGACATTTTTCAAGTGGGATCGATCCGCAACCGCTTTGTTCCGCCTGCAATAAGTCTTCCTATTCATCGAATGTGAATGCGTTGAGTTATTCTTTAGGAGTTCATTCAGCTCTGATAAGAGGAAGACATATTGCCGCATCGGATATGAAAACAGAAATGGGCTGCATTTTGTATTATGTAGGACGATGGAGTTATCTCTGGAGACGCCAGCCCACATGAGGTTGTCCAACTCTCTCGCCTAGTTCGGTCATTGATTTTCCTGTCACATGCAAAGAGACACCATATTGACGTGCGTACGTTCACATATCTGTCAATTTGGTGAACTTATTCCGTGCATGTGACACGAGTTTACGGAGGCTTTTGTTTTGTCTCGAATTACAAAACGTTCGCTTCCTGTATATGCGACGGCGACGCTGTCGAATTTTCCGATCGCATGGGTGGTCTATCGGATTAAAACTGATTTCATTACCACCCGCACGTGTATGGCGTGTGGATTCATCATTCATGAGGGATGTGAAAACAAACATAAACCGAAAAATACCTGCGATCAGCATGCGCAACAAGATCGGCACTGAGGCAATAAAGTCACAACAGGCCGCCACCGATCAGAACTGTGATTTGTGATTATGAAATGTCAGCTTGACAGTGATGGCACAGCGTGCGCGTGGTAATTGTTTGGGCATTTGAAATGATTGCTTTGACGGGTTGTGTCAAACTATTTAGGAGGTAGGTAGGGTCGTTTATGTGCGGGACATTGACGAGGGATCGACTCGTCATCACGTTTATTGTTGGCTTTGGCGCATACTGCATGTGGTGTAATATGAGGAAAACAGTCTGCAACTGCAGTTAATCAGAGAATACAGCTGCTAACATCTTGTTAATTGATTGTGGAATGGGTGCCTAGCCTTCGCAGAGATTATGGGAGTAGCTAACTAGTCAGGTTTTTATTATCGAACATGCGTTGTGTGTGGCTTAATTTTAATATAATTATCACTTCCTCATTTATTAGACAAAACAGGAGGGATTAGTATCTTCAAGAAAATATTTGTGATTCGATCACGATTTTTAGACTTAGTCTCTTCGTTAAAGTCAAAAAGTTTACATAAAATCTGTTTTGTAGCCGTCATTCATGACATGATGCGTATTTTTAGAGCCGACGGACAGCAGCACAGTAAGCAGGGGAGGAATTACAATGGACACAAAAATGGCAGTGCCCTGTGTCCGCAGGCAGGGATTTGGGTGATCTTGGCTAATCGTAAAACAAAACTCCTTTTCTTAAGATATAATTGTTTGCCCTCTCCGTATGAACTTCAGAGCTTACTTAATATGTTTCCCTAGACGTGTGTGTTGAAGGTAAACTTGAATAAATCTGAAGTGATGGTCCTTCTGGCGACCACCATTCGTTCAGTTTCTTTTATATTCATCCCAGCTTCAATTCAAACGGCTACAAACCTATCGAGTACGAAGTAAGGTCTGTGCGGATATAAGAATGTCACGTCATCAGCGAAGAGGTGATCCAATTTGAAATAAAAGTTTGATTTGACACCGAGTCATCACTCGCATTAATGTCACTATATGGCAGTGCTATACCTAGTTGATGGGCGCAGTAGCGCAGTGGTTAGTGTGCTGGACTACTGTGCGAGGGATCCCAGGTTCGATCCCCGGAAAAACACAAAGTTTTTTCTACTGCGCCACCTCACGCGAACGTCTGACAAACATTCGAGAGTATCATGACTGTCATGAAAAAGCTTCTCAATTCAGTCGTTCAGACTCGGCATAAAATTGTAGATGTAGGTCCGTTCCATTCGTCCCAAAAAAAAAAAAAAAAACAGAACCTCACGCACCAAACGAATGGTTTCGAAGCTAGGCCTAGGGTGTCTACCCGCCTGTTGCGCCACCTATTTATTTACTTATTTATACCTAGTTGATAACAACCGTTTTAGAATTTCAATGGAAGATCAGTTTGTGTGGTAATTAACTCTATAATGCTTACGATATTGCATTATTTGTGTGCTAAATTATTAAGAATAATCTCATTGTTATGGTACGGTTGAATAATCGTTTTTACGTCTCGCCTGGTCATCGGCTATATGCACTATAATTGACTAGAGGTAGAAACCCAATTTTTGAAAAACCACCCCGTTAATTCTAAGAGCACCTGCTGTTTACGATATTAAATGATCCAAATGATCATATACAACGCTGTTTCTTTTGATTTCTTTTCAGTCTTTTTGATCTACTCACGTTCCGCTGCAATAATTATCTACCACGAACAGATAATCATGCAAGATGTAAATCCCCATCCTAATACCACCGCATCAACTGTTTTACATCTATTAACAAATTTGAAAAAAAAAAAATGAAAAAAAAATCACTTAAACTTCAATAACTTACATGTTATTATACCCCTTTGAGTCCAAACTATTCTGACACATCCAGATCGCAGTATAAACTGTAAATGTTTACAACTTTTCTTTATCCCCGAGCGTGTTGATCACCTGAAAACTATATTCAAATGTATCCCTGTCCGACATTGGCGTTTGGTAAGCCGCAAGTTGATGATAAACATATTAACTTCAATTTCCATATGGCTTTCTCTATAATTCCCGGATATAATTAGATCAAATCCCACTCGATCGAGTGATCATTATACCTATGAAGTTGTCAGACAGATGTTGGACACACCGATCGGCTGTGTCACAATTGAAACAAATTCCAAAATATTGTCATGTTCTCCGTGGGTTACAGCTTACAACCGCAAGTGGTATAACTAACAGTCATTACACGAAATCAAATCTGTTTCAGAGGAACTATTCGTGGTTTGCCACGAAGCGTATTCCATTAACATCATACTTTGTGACGATGGGGATTAGGGAACATCCCAAAGTAGAATTTATGGACTGCTTGTGTCTGTAGAGCGGGTGTATCTATGAAACACGCAACAACAGTTGATTTGCTTGTCAGATTGAAAATTTCTTCTTGGACTTTCTCATCTTTTGGGAGCATCGACATGAACACTGAACAGTCGATTGCATTTGCATTCTGTCGAACATCGTAAGGAGTGATGAATTGCAGATTGGCAGGTTTGGTTAATGCGGTCTGGTTTCCATTTAATTGATGTAATTTGTAATCTTTGTTCCTGTCGGCTGTGAAGCTATGCAGACGATTCTTGAAAGTTCTTTATGGACATGCATTTATGTGAATTGGCAGGTGTCGGTTGGAAAAATACACAAAAATGTTGAACAGAGTAGGTAAATATATCAATAGATACTCCTACGTGCTCCATCATCGAACTTAAAAGAGAATATGTGGAATTTATTGGGGCATACCATGTTAATCATTCATGTTGTTTGCTTTCGTATAGTAAGTAGCAATTTTTTGATTGAATTTTGCATTTTCAGCATTATTGAGGTCGGCCTTTGAAGTGAGCTTTGCCGCTCTAATATATACATAATAATAACTAATCTAAATTTTCAATGAAATTTCGCAATACCTACACTATACATACATATCTGTAATGAAGTGAAAATAACCCATGCAGTTATGGTGTGTTTTAGGAATGGTATTCAAAATTTCTATATCGATATCGAATGAGGATCAATTTTAGGAAAACAGTTTTGATCTTCGATTTTTGATTGAAAAATATAACAAACCTTTTTTTCTGTGTGTGTCGTTTCATATAATCAAAATGGAAAGTAAATTCGGATTCACTCACTGACACACTGATTTACACACTTCAAAGCTCAATCCTTTGCCCTAGAAAGCTGAAATTTTGCAAAAAGGTTCCCTTTATGATGTATACAAGGTACCTACAAAGTATGTACAAGGAGGTAAAATGGGGTTTCAACATTTTAGTATCGGAACATTTTTATTTTTCATCCGATCGGCTTCAAACTTTATACAGGTAAAATGTAAAGAAAATCAATTTCTCCGATTTTGAAAATTTTACTTGGGGACCGAGTTATTGGCAATATATATAACTATAATAATGGGCCTTTTTCATAACCTTATTTTCATTCAACTGCTAATAACAGTCGTAAATCTAAAACAAAAAAAAATCTTGAAACCGTTTTTAGGCATAATATGTACCTATTTCCAGATGCCAGCGCTTCACTAAAAAACTGATCATATAATTTTCGACTTCCTCAACTACTAACACCTCCTTAGGTAGGTACTTTCTTAGGAAGATTTTCTGAGCGATAGCTATACAAATATCTAAATATAAGAGAGAAAACTCACACAGCCTTATTTATAAACGCAAACACCGAATATATATTTTTGCGTTTAGACCTATTATAGAGAGTGTATAAAGTTTATAAATAAGGCTGACAGACTGTAAAGTCATCTACAAAAGCTAGCTACGAACGCGCTATTCCCTAAATTTCATAATTTTGCTTACCTAGTTGCGACTTTCGAACAAAAGCCTGTCAATAGTATTTCAACCTCATTTGCCCTTCTTTTCGGCATAACGATGGGATAGAAAATCAATTTGTAATCATCAAATGGACATTACTGCAAAATTGTTGAGTTCAGAGATTGATTTACAGTAAAAGCGTTCATTCATCGATTTGCCTCTTGTCCATCGCTAAGTATTTGGATTTGTTGATCAAACTTCGGGGAAGCAGGAAAATAATTAACGTCCCCCTCGGCACTTCGTATTCATTAGGCAGGTTGTAAACACAATCCATTCCTTTGTGTGCTTCTACGATCAACATGCAGCATCTTTCCATTTTGCTATTGATTAAACACACAGTGCAGGAGCAGCGGCAGCTCAGATACAACGCATCAGCATTATTCCACGGGGCATACGCAAGCAAGGCGAAGCGATGCGTAAAAAAGGTGAGGCGATTTCGATCCAAATCTATTTCTGGAACTACACATGAACCGTGAAGTAAACAATGCATTTAGAGTTTTATGTCCTGCTATTGCCATATCGTCTACACACTACACACCCTTAGCCGATGACGTTAAATGCTGATGCAATATTAGGTAGAGGTGGAGGTGCCTGCCTGCTACAACAGCTCCTGCTGACTCTGACTGTTGAATAGTGGGCGCATTTCCCTCAGAGGCATCTTTCAACGCAATGCTGAGCTGAACGTATCTGTGAATTGCATTTTCCGTGTATGCCTTTTCTTTTGTTGACTTTGTCTATACAATGAGTATTCACGCACGCAAGGAGCCCCAGCTACGATGCCAAGCTAACAGCATACGTGCGCGGTGCTCTTTTGGATTTTTTCTGCTTTTCCGATAATCGGGAAACGGTACATATTTTGTAGGTATCCCGTTGGCTATGCATTGAATCGTGCGGGTGGAGAAGAATTACCTGCTACGGACGCAGAAGAAGCAGCGGCTATTATGTATGACGTGCGTAGGGGTTCATTGTCCTGTGAGCGAGGCCGGGATAAATACAAAATTTACAACTTCACATTGGATACGTGATGGTATGTCATTTTGATTTGTTTAGCTCATTCTGCCGCGGGTTAATTGATGTATCCTCAGAAATTTCTCATAGAGATTCTCGCATGGCAAGGGTGATCGATATCGATAACTAGCATAGGGTTAAAGATCGACACAAGGGCGACTTGCTGTGCACTTGAAATGTATTTTCCAGCACACCCACGTCATGATGGGAAAAATATGATGGTGATTCGATAACCACATGCGCTGTATGCCTTCCTTATCCTGCAGCTACATTTTACAAGATATAAATATGTACCTACATTACATAGAAAGCAGAAAGGGGCTAATGCAAAGAGAAGAAGTTTAAATGGAAAATGTCATCAAATGACGAAAAAAAATCGGTGTCGTCTTAAAGGCTAAGGGTTAGTAATTGATGAAGGAGTAGTCTGTGGGTGTTATTTTTAGACAACATCCCTACAGATGATTATGGGCGTTAGCGATACTTTCTGCTGTTGAATTTACGACCAATTCTGAAGACAGATGTTGCAGACACCCAGTTTCGTAAGGGAAAACTAGCTCAACAATAAAAAGAGGAAAATATCCTTACATATAATAAAACTGTAGGCATTTTCTTTGTCAGCTAAAAACTCGAAAACTACTGGACAGATTTCGATGAAACTTTTTTTAAATGTTCCTTAAGACTGTGAGACTGCTATAGGCTATGTCGTTTATAGCCACGTCCTTAGGAATAGTTTTTAGCCAAAATGTATTTTTTTAAGTGAAAATATATACATACACATATACCTTGCTACGAATGGATGTTTATACTTTTGCGATCGTCAAACAACCACATTCGATAAGGGTTGATTTGTTGTCGCAGTGAGTGCTATGGTCAGTTGTATATTATGTAGGTATGTATATTATGATTGTATGTCCGATGAAGGATGGGGATGGGGTGAATCGTGCGTGCTGCAGAATGGCATGGGGTATATTAATAATCTTCATAAGAGAAGAGACGTATAATACAAAACAGGTTTCATTTCAGAATTTCATTCGATATGTGGTATGGTAATTGTGTTGGGTTGGGGTAGTTAGTTGTTTGGATTCTATAGGAAGAGGGAAGCAAAGGAAAGGAAAGGAAATGCAGTATATTAAACAAGTAGCAAGATCAATGAGAGGGAGGGCGATGCAGAGGGTGCACATTATATATCCAATGCATTACATCCATTATCGCATATCGCCACCCAACGCAGTAGGAATTTTATTCTGATATGACGTAACAGGGTAGGGTTGGGGTAGTTGTTTGGATTCCATAGTTCTACTTTGGGGTTGTTGTCGCACATCGAAAGCAATTTTTCTTGAACAGATAGGTACTGTGTATGAGTGACTTACTTCTGTCCAGCCAGTTTGTGAAATATACATATATTATCATAGTAAAGACGAAAGCCGATTGTTAGATACATACTTGAATTGTTATTGATTTTAGAAGTGAAATTGAATACATAGATACCTATTGATTTCTGAATTTAAACTTCATCAGCAAGGTAAGTCCGAAAAAATTAAGCTCTGATTTAAAAAAAACAAGTAAAAGTGTTATCATCGGCCTGGCCGATGCTTTGATACCCTCCACTGCATAAAAGTCATGCAAAATGTTTGCCATGCGAGTTAGTATGTGTCTAATATTAGTTTTGTATGGTAGGTAGCAGAACTACATTACCGACATAGACAATTTTCAATACCAACCTGACGACGGTTAAAAAAGTCCTCTCACAAAATTTCATTCACCTAAGTCGATTCGTTTGGACGCTATCGTGCTTTCAACAGACAGAGAGAGACGTGGGTCTAATAGTAGTTTTGTATGGGAGGTGCCAAAACTACTTGACCGACATAGCCCATTTTCAATACCAACCTGACGACGCTAAAAAGAAGTCGTCTCACAAAATTTCATTCGCCTAGCTCAATTCCTTTGGACGCTATCGTGCTTTCAACAGACAGACAGACAGACAGACGGACAGACAGACAGACAGACAGACAGACAGACAGACAGACAGACAGACAGACGGACATGGCTAAATCGATTCAGAATGTGATCCTGATTCAGAATATATATACTTTATAGGGTCTCCGGTGAATCCTTCTTGGCGTTACAGACGTAATGGCAAAGTGAATATACCTTCCTGTGGAGGGTATAAAAATTAGTTCAGACTATTCCTTCGCGAGATAAAAAACCGATTTTGCTGAAATTTTGTTGTGTTTGAGTGGGTCCCTGGATGGTTTAGATTCACAATTGGACCCGATAAGTGGCGCTGCAATTGGGTTCCAGGAAGTTTACTATTTTTTTCATCTAAACGTTTTGACTTATTTTGATTATATTGTTTGTGTGTGAACAAAACAAAACAAGTGAGACACATAAATGTATTCAAATATGTATGTATATTGTTATTAGTTTAGGTGACTGAATTTATTTTGGTTGTTTTGCCGTAACAGGGTAGGGTTAGGGTAGTTGTTTGAATTCCATAGGAAAGAAAATGCAGTATTACAAACAAGTAGCAAGAGTACGGCGAGGGAGGGCGATGCAGAGGGTGCATATATCCAACACATTACATCCATTATCGATATCGCCACACAACGCAGTAGGAATTTCATTCTGATATGACGTATGCATTTTTTGAAGTGAAAATATATACATACACATATACCTTGCTACGAATGGATGTTTGTACTTTTGCGATCGTCAAACAAAAACAAAACAAGACTAGCATACGTATACTACACATTCGATAAGGGTTGATTTGTTTTCGCAGTGAGTGCTATGGTCAGTTGTATATTATGTAGGTATGTATATTATGATTGTATGTAACAGGTTTTATTTCAGAATTTCATTCGATATGTGGTATGGTAACAGGGTAGGTTTGGGGTAGGTAGTTCCTTGGATTCCATATAGGAAGCGGGAAACAAACGAAAGGAAATTCAGTATTACAAATAAGTAGCAAGATCTAGGAGAGGGAGGAATTTTCTTTTTCTCCTAAAAGCGCGAAAACTACTGGACAGATTTCAATGAAACACTCAAAAGTGTAATTTTAAATGAACCAAATATAATTTTGTGCGAGCGGGCAAGGCGAGCACGGGTCCAGCTAGTTAATTATATAAACGAATGTTACTTTGAACCCAAATATAAAAGGTGCCTCACTTGAAAATGTAGCAATTAAATTTATAGTTACGTTCACCCATACATCCATCCATACTACTTATAAAATGCAACGTCCGTCTGTTCGTTTCTCCATAACTCGAGAACCATTCGTCCGATTTTCATGATTCTTTTTCTTATTTATAGATGTGTGGCCAACTTAGTCCGTAGGGTGGGTGAGAATTGCTCAGGAGTAAAGGGGTCGCGGAGAATAATGGGGATCTCACAAACCGTTAGCCGTATGAACTTGAAAGTTTGCATGATGATAGATAGGTCAAAATTATTACGTGCCTCATTCATTGTTTTTCAAAATTCGTCTTATAAGGTTGAAAAACGTTTGCACCCCACTTTTCTATTTCGACCTTACTACGCTCAACTTGCCATTATACTCATAAATCTACGTATGTCATTTCAAGAAATGTTTTTATTTGTTAGCCAATACTTCACCGAGTATTTTGAGTTAAAATTCATCTTTCTGGTCCATCCAGAGGGTGAGATATTATAAATTGAAAATAGATCTTATTTGGCCAAGTGCGAAAAAAATGATTTCTCGATTGCAGTTGTGCTTAGGGGTAGTTTTTTATTGCGTTCCCAAAATAGAATATGATTATGCGCACGACTGGCATTCAGAATGCACATTGTACGTACATACTCATGTATGGCGTAGTTGAATTTGATGTAGGCAATGGATATGCATAAAACAAACAAAATATGTATATATGTACGCCTACGTACATATAAAATGTTTGTGGTGCGTAAGTGATAGATACATATCTACATATATGTATTTGAGATCTGCAGCTATGGAAAGTGTAACGATATGATCGCGTAGTATAAATAATTAGATCATACCTGTGACGAGTTTGTATTTATGTAAAATCTAATGTCCATTGACCTAGGATTTTCGGATCAGTACAGGTTATGTAAGGACCAAGTTGATGACGGGGGAGGGGTAAAGAGGTGGTAAGGACTAACTCTGGAACTATTTGGCCGATTTTAAAAATTCTTTTAAGATTGTACCGGCTACATCCTCCGGATCAGTATATAGGTTAGTTAGAATGTGGATGGGGGAAGGGGAAACGGGGGTATAGTGGCTATCTTCGGAACTAATCGGCCATTGCCAGAGTTGACCTCCGACAGCCACGTCTTTCACATGGACAGCTATATATTGAATGTCGCGTGTGAGCTGTAGGCGTAATTTGTTTATAGCTACTTGCACCCATTAAATAAATAACATGTAGGTATAGTTTATGAAAAGGCATAGCGATCAAATATTTTGTAAGCTTAAAAAGAAGACAAAATATAAACAAGTAAAAGTGTTACCATCGGCCTGGCTTTGATACCCTCCACTCTATGTACTGGTACAAGTACACGCATGTGTCTAATATTGGTTTTGTATGGGAGGTACCATACGGTCAAGTACGACATAGCCCATTTTCATTACCAACATGGCGACGGTAAAAAGAAGTCGCCTAGGTCAATTCGTTTGGACGCTATCGTGCTTTCAACAGACAGACAGACAGACAGACAGACACACGGACATGGCTAAACCGATTCAGAATGTGATTCTGATTCAGAATATAAATACTTTGTAGGGTCTCCGGTGAATCCTTCTTGGCGTTACAAACCTAATGACAAAGTGAATATACCTTCCTGTGGAGGGAGCTGAAATAAATTTGAATTTAATTTAATAGAAAAGAAACCAGCGGGCGGAGCCGCGGGCGTTGCTAGTACTATTATATTATAGAAAGCCATTACATTTTTTACGGATTTTTTGGATTCAAATTAATCTAAGGGCCGACTTTCAATTTAATCCAATTTATGTGCGATGAGTGATGACATTAACACAGAAAGATCCAATGTTTTTTAAAATTATACAAGCTTCCGTATAACACCTTATGGTAGGTGTTGTGTTACGATGTCTCGTAGATGTCAAGTATTTCGAGTGTAGATTTGGTAATCCTCTTTGACGCATGCCGGATTACATAGATGGAATGGACAGTGAAACGATACCTATATAACTGAGGAAAGATTTTTGGACTACTTCTACTTAGGTACTTACATCTACGTCTAGAGTTCGGGGTGAACCTCTCCAGTTAGACTGGTCCTTAGCTAACTGCCTCCAGTTAAGCACTCCTAGTCGGTTGAGGCTGCCTTCGACTTGCGCGCGCCACTTAAGGCGACGCCTTCTTCTTCACTGTGTGAGACTCACTCGAAGACTCTGAAACGACTCACTCGCAGTTTTTTGACCAGGTCGATGTCGCTCTACAGCTCGTATAGTTCATCGTTGAATCTCATTCTCCAAAGCCCGTCAACACAAACGGGACGGATAATTTTACGAAGAATCTTTCTCTCGAAGCGACCGAGGATAGAGTCCAAGCCTCAGCGTCATAAAGCAGGACTGGAATGATCAAGGTCTTATACTCAGGATAGGGCCCTACTATACTCAATTGCCCTCTTAGGCCTAGGAAACAGCGGTTGGCAAGAGTTATTCTTCATTTAATTTCTTCTGAAATGTTGTTGTCAGAATTTACAGCAGAACCGAGGTAGACAAAGTCCCTCACTACCTCAAAGTTATAGCTGTCGTGATGATTTGTGCGATTCGACGGTGTCCCTGTCTTGCTGACAGAATATACTTGGTTTTGCACTCGTTGACCGCTAGGCCCATTTTGGCCGCTTCCGTTGTTATACTAACAAACGTACCAGTGACAGCTCACTATCACTCGACTTTTGAAAGATCGTGCCGTGTGTGTTTGCCTGTGAGTTTCGGAAAATTCTTTCAAGTATGATGAAAAAGTTGCACGAGAGCGTGTCACCTTGTCTAAATCCTCTTTTCACATCATAGGTATCGGTGAGGTCGCTACCGACCTTGATGCAGCAGCGAGCTTTCTCCATCGTCATCCTACACAATCGAACGAGTTTTGCAGGGATGCCAAAGCTAGATATGGCTTTGTATAGCTCGTCTCTATAGATGCTGTCGTACGCGGTTTTGAAATCGATGAAAAGATGGTGGGTATATCGATTTGGTCTATCATCGTCTGTATTGAATGGTACGTTCTGCGGGATTTTCGTCTTCGTCGCCTTTGTAGAGTCTGCAGAAATAATTTTTCCATATTCTCAGCACCGACTGTGATTCTAATATAAGGTTTCCTTCCATATCTACAATCTGTTATATTTCACGGTCATTTCTTCTCATAAACCTTTACTCTTTGATGGTCTTTAAGATCAGGGATCTAAAGCTTTTTACCATCCGTGGCTAGTTGCGCATGACCAGTTCGTTCAGAACCGCTTCTAACTAGGATCGCTGCCTTATGTAAAGTTTTTTTTAATCTACCCCATTGACCTGTAAGGTAGAGTCGCTTAACCTTCGCTCGCACAAGTGTTGTTCAGCAGATAAGTCTTATAGCTGACAAGATAAGGTATGAATTTCTCGGGATGGTGTATGGAAGTCATAAGAGCCAAGAGCATAACAATAAGTTTATATTGATCTCGCACCAAACCTACTTTAAGACCGAACAATAAAGAAGAGGAGAACCATGAAAGGATGCTATTATGTAATAATATGTATGTAGTAGAAACAACAGCAACTGTGCTTTCGATTAAAGGACATCTTATGCTTTTGCATTTGTAGCTGTAAACTGTAATACAAATTTGTGCAGTCGAAAGCCAAAAGCCATTATGTGTTAGCAACAAAATCTCGTTTATTTTTAAACCACTAGTGCCATGACTAGTAGCTGATTATTATACCGATCCCATTTTAACAAACTCATTCACTTCACTGTTCATTCGGTAGCAGTCCACTTTAGCTAAAAATAACTCTCACATTGCAAGAGCTACGCACTTATCGTTGCAAGCGCGAGCACATAAAAGAAAATCAAAAAATTAATAAAACCTCTTTAAAGCCAAATCATAAACAGTCAATCAATTTTCTCCTCCAACACCCGTTCCAGACACAATGGCACTGTTTGTCATACACACACATACTCCGCCGGCACTGGGAACGCGAACGATGACGATCAGCGATCGTGCTTGGATTCAGTCAATTAGCGGTAGCATGGCTATAAAAGCCGGTACAAAAGCCAATTTTATATTCGTTCTGTTCTCTGTCCTTTCTTCTTTGGGGCGTCAGCGTCAGTGGATCGGACTGAGTCGAAAGATTGGTATTTGCATAGATTGCATTTGCTTCCATCATGGACCACTGCTGTTCAATGCCAAGCAGATCGAGTGCGTGAACTCTCTCGACGCGCGATCGGATCGAATACATTTTAAGAGAAAAAACAACACACTAAAACGAGAAAGGGGACCGCAAATTAGCATAGATCTTTGTAAACACTGACAGATGGAAGGCCATCTGATCGCTGCCGTCTTCTTCGACCGGTCTTTCAGGCCGAACACCATAGATACAAATACAAACATTATGTTGGTATAGTATAGTTAAGAAATAGCTGGGATCGAATATCTCCCGCAAAAGTTCTCAAATACGCGTTTGGCATGTGTGCTTCCAAAGAAATATTATGAATTACACTGCACGAACTCGTCAGTGATGATGATTTTTATTAGGATCATTTGGATTCTAACGAACAAATTGCTATGTGACTTCAAGTGGTATTCGGACGCGATTGATATGGGATCGAAATCGAGTGTGCAGATTTCCGTGTTGTATTTTATCGTCATGGTGCGTTTATTGCATCAAATCCAAATTGGTAGATATTCGATGAGATGCGAAATTATTGTGGAATTTTTATTACGTGGGGAATTTATCTATGTATACAATTTTTATGAGTATCAGCAGCAACGGAAATTGTTAAATCGTGGTTTAGGCACCGGTTAATAAAAATGAAAACCAGCTTGTTTTCCCGCTGTTAGAATTGCTTCCATCACCTAGTAATTTTTAGCCATCAGATTGTAGATAAACCAACTTGTACATATAGAAATTGCGAACCAAAACTTGGGGATACTTTTTTAACTTGAGGGTAGTATACTATCTATACCTACCAACTTCCAGTAGGTAGGAAAAATCCATGAAAAAATATAAAATCACAATTGACCCATTTAAAATTCTAGAGATTTCGACAAAGGGTCTCTTTTTAATAAGAGGCAAGTGAAATTAGGAAAATAAAAGAAGAAAAAGTAACTGCTTTATAATAGGAAGGCAGATACTATAAGCACGATAGTTTACATTGGTGTCACTTTAGGGATCGCAAAATGTGGTAAAATTAAAAGGAAAACAAGTATTGAGGTGCAGTGATAGATGTGGTAAAATCTAAAAATATTTCGAAATTTTAGTCGATCTAGCACATTCTGCTAGAAGTGACAAAACTCCTGCAGTATTCAATTACTAACGATACACAGAATGGCGAATGAATCTGCCGAACGGTTCTTTATATGCTCAAGTTTAGAGATATTTGCTGTAAAAAAATTACGCGCCATACGATATTTTTTAATATCATGAAAGATCTGTGTGAAATTCACGGACTAATAAGAGGAACACGTGTCGTCTAAGAAGGTGCGCAAGTAAAAAAAAACTTACCAATTTGGAGTGCGCAACTGGAGATAGCTTCTTACCTATTCCGGGCAGATCTAAGTTTATTTTCGCATTGGTATCCACCTATTTATTTATGACATTTTCCAAATATAATTTGAATGTAGATATACATAGATACTCGTAGGCCCAACAAATAAATTCTTACTGCTTATTGAGCTGTTTTAAATGAGGCCAATTTTGTTTCAGACTCATAACTTTTATAAGGCTGCGATTTGAACTTTACAAAATTCTATCTCTTGGGTTAATACTTCCCAAAAGTGTATTCTCTAAAAGACCTGACTTTCCGAAATGTTTAAAATCGACACAAAATTCATCAATATTCCCTAATACGTCAATTGCCACCTCATATCCACAAAATTTGTATTCATTTCATTACACTGACTCGAACTTCCGTGTGTGATATTTCGAGGCAGCAAAAAGGTAAATGTCACAACTGCCGGTGCCGACTTTACGATGTCGTTTACGAGGTGCAAACTTAGTTTACTTTTCCCTCCATCAATATCCGTTCTATCGATTTCCTGTGGAATATCGCTGCTTATTTGTTGCTCGTTGCATTCTCGAGAACATTTATGGTATTTTATAGTTTTCTCTCCATTTATAAAATTCAAAGTGCCTATCAATGGCGCCGTGTTTGTAAGATACTCCTGCAACTAAGTATATGTACATTGAGTATGTGACATATTTTTGTAATTATTGATTTTTATTGCCCAACCGCTTAATCCGTTGCTTATTATTGATTGCCTGCCATCTGCCGCCCGCCGGCATGTGCGTTAGTAAACTCTTATGTAGTAAAACACAAATCGACTCAACAGTTACTCATTAAATCTGGAGGAAATCAACTGTGGCTAAATTATATTACCGCACCATAAATCCCTCAAAAAGCCATAATTCCACCGCCTTTGATGAAGCATTGTAGCAACGTTTACAACAATAATATGACAGTAAACGTTTATTTTGTTCCTATCCTACGCGAGATTTCACAGAAACTGGTGATTACATTTCGACCACGCATGCTGAGGCCAAATACCTTTTTCCTTGATTTGTATAGAGGCATATCACCTGCTGTGAAGTCGCACCCTTTTGTGAGATGTTTGTTCCCCCTCCCGAGAGAAACAGACAACTACAACAACTACCCACTGAGCTATTGAATTTCACACGTCCCATATCCAACCTATTGTCCGTTTTCGAGAGTGGAGTTAGGTCGCTAAATTCGGCAGCAATAACCTATCTCCCACACGACGGAAGAGGGTTTATGTATATGATCCGCATCTGCTAGATTCGAAAAACATTTGACGTTCTGGCATACGAAAAGTATATTTTATAGTTTTTTATTTGAAGTACTGAGTTGTGGTTCGAGATTACCCGCTGGCATTTGGCTGGGTGTCCCTATGTTGGTGCCCGGGCGATAATGGAGATTGAGTGTCAGTCAGAGTCCATGTCAAAATATTCGGATTCAGATGATTGATAGATGGCGCCTACATATTTTTCAGTATTCTAATGCCATCCACATGCATATCCATATATATTTAGTAAGGGAGTATGCTCGTTCGTATATGTGGTGAAGGGTGATCTACTCTTCTGCGTCAGATTCAACCCGTTTGGTAATAAATTCTCGGAAAATTACCCGCTCCTCTACTTGGCGCTATAATTTTATGACTTTAATCGCAAACGATACAAATCATTCCCACACAATGCACCGTTATTACATGGCTGAGTCTTTAGGCAGACTGAAGTGCGGAATTGGATTTTACTTTCACCCAACACTGAGTGGAGCACTCCTGGAGATGGGTCTCCTTGGGACGACATCCTTTATGGAATGTTTAACAATAAAATTATTATTATTGGTGTTATGGTTATGGGAATGGGTTCGTTTTTCACAATAAGGATGTCTCTTCTTTTTTGGACTGTTTGTCTTACCCGGTGGATTTATTGGATTCGGTTTTTGGAATTGTATTGTAATGTGAAGTGAGTAGCGCTCGCCGTATTTAGAAAAGGGTATACACACTATGTGGGGTCGTTCCATAATTTCAGTTGGGTTATTGGATTAATAGAGTAGGATTAGATGGTCTTGATAGCTTATAAGGACACGAATGGTATAATTAATTGGTATTTATATCGATGATAGTGGCGGTTCTTTGGTATGAGTAACTTTAAAGAGATCGAACACCCAAAAAGTTGGATCTTTCCTATAGAGTCGTTGTCTGCGCTGCATCCTTTAAATAAATGGAATAAATCATTCGTATAAGAATAATTGAGGGTACTTGTGTATAAATACACACATATTAATCAATGTAAATCGATGATAGCTTAATGCAACTCTTCTTCTAAAGATTATAATTTAGAGTATGTAGTTGAATTTAAATTTGAATTTATAAATTTTGTATTCATAGTAAAATTAATTATTGGGATTATGGGAACTATTTTGAATTATAAATTAAGTAGCTAAAGGCAAAGTCTACACATATAAATAATAAGATAAGAGACACTCAAGTCCAGCGGAGAATTTGTGAAAACTCTCCCAATTAACAATTAGGTACTTAGGCTGCAGTTATAGCTATCAGTAAAATGCATCCGTAAAAAAATTGTTTCACGTTTTTGGAGCACTTAAACTTAATCGTTGAACTCAATCTTGGTCTTAAATAGTTGCTTTTGAATTATAAGAATAATTCGTCAAAAAAAATTAAGCAATTGATCTTTAAATTTTCTAAAAAGAAAAAAAAATTCTTTATTTTTCGTACGAAAAACTTTTTCTGTTCAACTTCTCAACCAGTTTCACGAAGTATTCCACCGAATTTCTATGATATGCTATGGTTAAATGTTTCAGTTTTGTTCTGTTTCGTGTTTTTACGGATGCATTTTACTGGTAGCTATAACTGAGGCCTTAGAGCATTGTATCCTCGAACTGATCATTTTACTCTCTGATTGAACTTTGGAACCATAGTTGCAAAAAGGCTTACTATTGTACTGAATTCAGTACAATTAGACTTTCCCGAATACGCAAGTACCACTCAATTTTCAGTACTACATATTTTTAATTAAAAATAATACATATGTTTATTTTTAAATCTTTTAAATCAGACACATATAAGGATTAAACAAAAATAAGCTGAACGCACTCCTTTGTTTTAAAATTCTGAATGCATTCATTACTCACAGTACATACTTCGTAAAAAATAAACTTTTGAAATTTGCTGCATTTCTCGAAGATGTGGAAAAACGATTTGATTTCGGAAACATTTTTTTGAACTCATTACAACATTTTTCACAAACTGCCATTTGGACGATCAAGTAAATTCAATCGTCCAATTTGTCTTAAGGTTTCTTCCTGGTGAACAAAAAAGTATTGAAATTATCAATCATGATCACGAATATAGAGCTCTATCTGACTACGATAGAAATAGGTACATGCTCTATTTCTGAGTTTTGGGTTGAGATAGGCCTTGTGCTAAATGAATGCAACAAGTTCATATTTTCAAATCCTACACCGCATTGTCCAGGGTGCTTTTTGTTTTTCTTCTTATTCTTCCGCAAACGTTGCTGGGGAGGTTATAAAAACTGGCCGATGATAACACTGATAGGTACCTACTTTTTTCTTTTTGTTTTGTTTTTTTTTTTTTTTTTAATAAAAGTAAAAAGTAAGTTAAGTAAAGTTTTCTTATTTGGCATTGGTGCATATTTAGACTGGGATATACCTTACATTTGAGAGGTATGATAACTGAGCAAGTTGTCTCAGGTTTAACCCCTTAAGGTTTTTTCACTTTCCTACCTCTAGCTAACTTCTGACAAACATCCAATAATATAATATTGTGCTCAGAAACTTATTTGTTCAACCTTTCGGTTTTGCCTTAAAAAAAAGTCCCTTACAATAGTCACGAAAATAAAAATTCATGCAAATGAATGTCTATATGAGAAGCTACTATTTATTTATGTATTTTAAGACATTTAGTGGGCGCAGTAGCCCAGTGGTTAGTGTGCTGGACTACTGTGCGAGGGATCCCAGGTTCGATCCCCGGAAAAACACAAATTACATCTTAAGGTTTTTTCTACTGCGCCACCTCTCGCGAACGTCTGACAAACATCCGAGAGTATAACTGTCCTGAAAAAGCTTCTCAATTCAGCTCAACTCACACAAACGAATGGTTGCGAGAAGTTAGGCCTTGGGTGTCTACCGCCTGTTGCGCCGCATATTTATTTATTTATTTATTTTTTTTTTTAAGACATTTTACCTGTATCTTCCTTAATCATAAATCCGAAAACAGTTAAACACTGACCAGTTTTTTTTATATAGTTTTTGAATTTTGCCTATCTCATCTCACTTCCTTGATGGCCATGGCTGTACAACTTCGGCTTTTTGCCTGTCGGATCGACGCCAAATCACTGGAGCCCTAGTCGTACAACACCCAACCAGCGCCATACAAAATATACATTTTCAAATACCTATAAATAAAACTGAAGTCCTTATCGATCACGTACTTAATATTTTGATTAAATCTTTGATCTCCTCTCCGCATTCTCCAACCGCATGCAGTTCATTTTTGAAGCGAAAACTATGTAATTAAAATTCCCAAAACTGTGAGAAATATTTCAGATAATAAATTTTTTATTTACACTTGTCTATCTGGAAATTTAAATCTTTGTGTTGTCTCGCCGAGAGTGTATAAATTCGACGCCTCTTCCATAAACTACCCAAAGAAAGACGAAAAAACAAAAATTTATATATATAAACTCAATTGACTGAGTAAAAAATGCTAATAGCATCACATTTTAAAACCCTTGCCTGTAAAAATCGATCACAATTTTAGTGCATCTTTAAAATTTGATTTTTGTGATTTATAGCTTTTACCTGAGGCCAGCCAATAAAATCAGCCCATGGTACTGCAGGTGCATTTCCGAGTCCGGCCATCTAACGATAGATAGAAATCTTCCATAAGCTGTGTACACACACTTTTGGGATTTTTTACGCACGGAATATTCAATCAACGTTCCCGTAGGCGAATGGATTATATTCTCAACCAGCAACCAGCCTGGCCGGTTGTTTGACTAAATTTGTTTACATACTTTATGGATTCTTCATTAATTGGTCGGACCGACTACGACTGCCTCGTAAAATGTTGGTTAATTTAAATAAACTGAGAAAATATCTCTAAATCGAATGCGATGCTTTGCTAATAAAATTAAATACGTTTTAATTTTTTAAAGTTAAACTTTTATCTTAATTCATTTTGATGCGTTTCAATGACAAGTGATCTGGTATATTTCGATCAAGTTTTATTGTTATAGGCCAGCCGACTAACAGACACAGGTCCATTTCTTTTCACAACTTCTTCAGGAAAAAAATACATGAATCTGTCTACAATGAGGTGGACTGGAAGAAAAACTAGCACTCAATGGAAGAACTGAATAATTTTCTCGCAGCGGGACCACTGTGCTTCCGTGCATTCTCTCCTTCCCTCTCCAAAATTGCCCTGAATAGAAGGTTTGATTTTATTTTACTTTGCGCTTGTGGTCTTTTGTATAAACAACTTTACTTTAGTTATGCTAATCAGGCCGAACGGCTTTGTGTGTGCAGTGAAGACACAGTGCTTATCGAAAATGCATGCACTTCATATATCATTATGAAGAGCATTTGGACAGTTCCCGAGTTGTGGAATGCTAATAAATTGTGGAATATTTTATGTGATCTGTATTATGATTCTAATAAGGGGTGATCTTCAAGAGGCACCCACAATGCACTTAGCCATATTGTTATAGGACTATGGCTCGACTTTGTGTATATCTTGCTCAATTGGATGCCACTGTGAAATGCTATTCTGGAAGAGAAAAGAACTTTGATTGGGCTTATTCCAAATATTGAGATTAGCGGTTTCTTATTTCGGAATTAGTGGTTACAAACAGGAAGGCGGGACAGCACTAAATCATTTATTTCTTGCGGCAACTCCGTGTGAGTTATTTTAATGCAAATGTGATTTATTTCATCGTGTTTTGCATAGCTGATTGGGAAATGCATAGGAATCGGACATTATGAATGTAGGTACGCAACGCCTATACCTACTACGAAGCTGCGGGAAAGAACATGTTATTTCAAGAGGTTTGAGTTTCGGATGCTTTTCCAATACTCATTGAGGCACTTTAACCATTATCATCACGAATGTAATTGCACCTATAGTTGTTAGATTGTAAGAGTAATCGGCAATTAATTTTTGACTTTAAATTGAAAAGAATAATTCGGCATTTGTCAGATTATATAGGTATATTAGCCAATTTCTTGGTCTTAGCTAACTGTTACAGATCAGTTTTATCCACCCTAACCTCCTCTCCTGATTGTTGTCAATATTTAATAGTTATCTTATTTCTAAGTTAACGTGTTTAAGAAATCTACTTTGAGCATCTTTTTTATTTAACTTATTCTTTAACCATTTCTATATTTGGATCCATAGATCAGCATTGCGTATGTGTATGGAGTATAGATTATGCTTCTATTGTGCTTCTCCAGTTAGCGTTAGCCTCTACTGCATTGGAGTCGAAGACCCTTTGGGCCAACCGCAGTGTCTAATGAATCTACATGTCCTAAGACAGCTTAGATAGCCGATGCTGACTAGGTCGATCGTCAATGTCGCTGTACATCGTATGTTTCGTCATAGAATCTTTTCCTCAAAGTCCTGTCAATACAACCGGGACTGAAAATATGGCCGGATTAGCTTAACGAGTGTGGCATAATATCTAAATGAACATATACCTTTTTCTGAGAACTACAACATGCGTGGTATTTTAAAATTCGCCGAATCCATTTTTAAAGTACCTATACCTAGGTATATTGCAGACTGAGAATTTCAATGGTCTTTTCCGGATTTGTGCAAGTGACTGGCATTGTTTCAGTTCATGTTTCATTCACAGTCTTTTCACTTTTGTTGAGTGGCAAGTATAACCCGTGCCTGTGCAAGTACATGCATTTTAAAATAGCTCTTCGTGGAAGCACTTTGTATTTTTTGCTGACAAGAAACCGCGGATGGTGTGTGAAGTTTGATAGTATGAACAAACCATCGAAATTACTAGCGAAAAGTTAGGTACTACATGTGCTCTGCAACAGAACTGTTTTCTTCTTAAAACCGTATCACTTAGAAATACATAGGTACCTACATTATATTAAATTATACTACAACCAAACATTTCATTTACGGATACTACATGCATTTAGATAGGAACCTACGCATTTTCACCCTCAGCATCAGTACGCCTCTGAATAAAAGAATTCCATTTCCAATCTCCGGCAGACACTCAAATTTCCTCATACGCATATTAAAAGATTGAATATCAGACTAGCTGTCACCATGACAGACGAGTCGCATTCCTTCTGTGCTTATGGTACCAAAAGTCCACATAGGCATACCAAGGTCTCCTTCAGAAACCACATTGCCCTAGCTAACCAGACAGACACAAAATGTTCTCCCGCCATATCAAAATGTTATTCGAGGTGCCATGAAATAAACATCAATCTCTATTTTTACTTTCTGAGACTCTTCCAGGTAGGCAAAGAAAAGAACGCAAAACCCAAACATGGCGATGAAAATACGCCATGGACCGATTTAGAACAGATATTATTTTGTGTGTATATTGTTGCATACCACTCCTATTATACATTTTTATCGTAATGCTGTCAATACGAAAACCTTGAGTTCACTTTCCTCAGAAATTTGATAGGTATCTGATAGGTAAAGTAATCAACATCACTGTAGCTATAGGAGTCTGTTTAACATGACAATGGGCATTGCTATGGAACAAATAGCGTGACACGTTCTTTGGGGAAACCTCATATCATCTGTGAGGAAAAGGTTCTGATGTCTGAGATTAGTGCATGCAACAACATGAATGTAGGTAACCAACGTTGACCAGAATTTATGCTGGACAAGTTGTAGGTGCAGTTTGTGGACGATTTGGAGCACATCCAAGTTATTGAATGACATACAAAAAGAGTTCGTGTGTCTATAGTTCTTTGCTATTTGTTTTTTTACGACTCTATAAGGATTTTCTCAAAACATTATTGTAAATACCAAAATATTTAAATAAAAATTACATATTTCAATTATTATTATGGAAGCTTAGGTTAGGTTAGGTTCTATAGCGTGTGAGTTCATTACAGAAGACTGGGCATCATATTGGGCCCATCACCTTTCCTAGAGAGCCTTCACGACCAAAACATAAACCAATTCGCCCAAACAATTATTTTCCTACAGAACGTACATTTTGTTTGAGAGACCAGCCTTCTCCAAATTGTCGAAGAAGTATCTTTCAAGGTGTTCCCTTTCATTCCGTGTAATAGCTTGACATACCTACGCGTGCTTCCTAAGGCAGTGTAGTTAGGTAAATGACATAATTGCATATAATGTTTTAAAAGAAAGTCTGTTCATATTATGTGTTTTAATATTGTATATGTACACAGTCTTGAAAAAATTTCGATGTTTTTCCATGACTCAAGGTAAGGAGGGTCAACTTACATTTTAAAATACGTATTTACGAATATACGTTCATCTATTCTATTGATAAATTTAAAGGTCGCATCCAGGTGTGTCAATAACGTTGAGGGTTAATTATTTGAGTAAGGTAGTTAAGAGAAATGAAGAAAGCAATTTTTGCATGCCACAGTGTCACATATAAATTTGGATGTCCAAAAAGCACGATCGTGCCACTTTGGCAACGTTTACCCCAATAGCTGATTTTATGTAACCTCTTAAGGTTATCGATACTTGCCCTAATACATACCTGCCAACGAGTACTTTCGCAAATTAAAATCGAGAAGAACGAAATACCCAATAAGGCCGGATTTCAGTCCAAGTTCAGCCAAACATAATATGTATTTACATTTTACATAACATATTATGTAGGTATCATAATTGATATACATAGTATTTCTGATCTGATTTTCAGGCGGTGGCCATGGTGTAGTTAGTGGTTAGAGTCATTGCTTGTGACCCGAGCGGCGTTGGTTCGAGCCCCGGCGGGGGACAGCAATACTCTGCCACCGACCATAAGAGAAACGAATAATATCAGAGTTTCTCCACCACTACACAAAAAAAGGGGTTTCTGCTTGGTAGTACATACAATGGACCGAGATTCGTCTGAGTGCTCCAGGATTTGAAATCCCCTTTTTCTAAAAAAAAAAACGCTATCGTGCTTTCAACAGGCAGAGATATATGAGTCAAATATTGGCTTTGTATGGGAGGTAACAGAACTACTTGACCGATATGGACCATTTTTAAAACAAAATTGAAGGCCATAAATATAAGACCTCTCCTAAAATTTCAGTTGCCTAAGTCGATTCTTTCGGACGCTATCGTGATTTTAACAGACAGAGAGAGATGTGGGTCTAATAGTGGTTTTGTATGGGAGGTACCAGAACTACTTGACCGACATAGCCCATTTTCAATACCAACCTGGCGACGGTAAAAAGAAGTCGTCTTACAAAATTTCATTCGCCTAGGTCAATTCTTTTGGACGCTTTCAACAGACAGACAGACAGACAGACAGACAGACAGACAGACAGACGGACATGGCTAAATCGATTCAGAATGTGATCCTGATTCAGAATATATATACTTTATAGGGTCTCCGGTGAATCCTTCTTGGCGTTACAAACGTAATGGCAAAGTGAATATACCTTCCTGTGGAGGGTATAAAAAAAATCTCTGATCTGCACAGAAGAGAGTGAAAATGATGGCTTAAACTGTTTTGTGAGCCTGTACAGTATTCAATTGTCAGTAGGTAATATCTGTCCAAATTAAAGCATTTAATTTCTTAATTTTTATGAAAAAGTTAAGTCGCGAAAAAGTTAAGTATATGTACATATACGGAAAAGTTAAGTAGGTTCAGACACCACGGCGGTCTTTAAAAAGTTAAGTTTTGTTTTTAACTTATTTTTCCATTTATGAACACATAAAATTATGCATTTTTTAACTTTCTCGTATACGTAGTAAGAGAAGGATATTGTTTTCGTACAAAATTTCGAAGTCGATATTTTGATCAATTCTGATATTACAATGATAGGGGAACTCAAAAAAGTGGTTCTGTCCGTCCGTATGTCTGTCTGTCCCACCCCTGGGGAATCTAAACACTTGGACGGATTTCCTTCAAACCTCGTATTTAGAGTCTGTGGGCTTCCCGCTAGGGACGTTTTGTTTTTTTATGCTAGCCCTAATATTAACGGTACCTCCCATATAAAAATTTTACAAAATATTACGAAATATGTCTAAATTTAGATTTTTTCGAAAACGGCTCTAACGATTTGAACCAAAATTGACCTTTGAGTTAATGTAGGCATGCTTAACATAACTGCATACCCATTTTTTCGCTAAAAAGTCCAGCAGCGGCAGTTTTGAAAATTGGCTTTTTCTCGAAAACGGTAAAACCGATTTCAAAAAAAAAAAAATTTGTAAGGTATTATTGTTATTCTTAACTTGATATCAAAATCAGTTTTTCCCTAAAAAGACTGCATCCTTTGATATCCACCCAAATTCCTAATAATAGTACTTTAAAAAACTGCTCATATCTTTAAAACGCCATTTTCGATTATGATAAAAATGTTACTGTCAGGTAATGCTTAAATACATAGTAATACCATTTGCTCAGTTTTGAGCTAAACAGTTGAATAACAGTGTTTTTTCAACCATGAATGCGTCCTTCGATTTCCACCCCAATCGCTAAAAACGGTACTTTAAAAACTACACATATCTCGAAAACGCCATTTTCGATTTGGTTAAAAATGTAACTGAAGGTAATGTTTATATCCTGAAGAATACGTCGTACTCAGTTTTCAGCTA
The DNA here is from genome assembly GCA_949372485.1 of Cheilosia soror. Classification (NCBI taxonomy): domain Eukaryota; kingdom Metazoa; phylum Arthropoda; class Insecta; order Diptera; family Syrphidae; genus Cheilosia; species Cheilosia soror. The sequence continues at coordinate 93,736,044 of OX443562.1, forward strand.
TACAGTTTAATAACAGTGCTTTTCGAATCCAAATTGTAACATTTGTCAGCATAATTTTACAAAAAACCGCTCTAACGATTTTGATCAAAATACATATTTAAGACAACATAAGCCTTCTAAACATGATCACGTACTTAGTTTTTCTCAGAAAACTCGAATATGTATTGCCGTTTACTGAATATTTCTCAAAAATGTCTACCCAAATCCCGATCTTTATTCACACACGGTATATTTTTGAAGAGCCCAAAACTTCAGTGGCAATATACCTAATTTGAAATTCATCGAAATTCAAGTGTCAGTTCGGGGTGAAATTTAAAAGTAAATGTTGAAGTTAATACGTGTGTTTATTGTTTATGTAGTATGTATTACGTTGTTAATTAACAAGTGCTAAGTTATCTAAGTACATCTTGAGTGCGTATGATTTTAAACGTAAAATTTGCTGAAATGACTCTGAGATTCTGCGAGATTCGCAATAAACGAGAAATTTATGCGCGACGCAGTCGTGCACATTTTTTTATGTTACGTACCTACATGATACATTATGCATATTATTATGTATGTATAATTTTTGAAATTGATTCAGTGGCTTGGAAAAATTAAAAAATCGCAAAAGTTAAGCACAAAAAAACAAAATCCATAGCTTTTTCGAGTCACTACTGTAGCTATGATCATAAGAAATCTGAATTGCAGATTTTTTTCTTAATAATTTAGTGCAGATTTCAAATATTTGTTGCAATTCAAAATTAAAATATTTTTGTAAGTAGATAAATTATGAAATCATTTATCTATTATTTTCAGAAAAGTAGGAGCATACGGCATAAGCAACAAGTAACTAGTACAAAAGAAAATCAAGAGAAAATTTAAATTTTGTCCGTCCAATATGTAGTTTTTAGTATCAGCATAAAGGAAAAGAGTAGCTCCTGTCTCTAAATTCCGTTTAAAGCTATTTATATAACTCACATACAAAAACTGTTTGCCGTCTTAAAGGGCATTGATTGTGAGCCTAACTAAATCGCACTTCAAGCATAGCACATAACCCATGTATTGATCTTCTTATCCATTTGGAAGAATTAGTTGCAAGTAACTGTCACAGTAACTGTCATTTTCAACTCATTAGGTTGATCATCGGCCCAAGGATCTTCGTCTTCGCAAATTTTTTGAATCACTGTTTCTCTTTTGTTTTCCTTGCCCGTTTGCTTTTTACTAGAATGGGTCTTTTCGGCTGTTTTTTTATATAAAAAGGGGATTCCAAATCCTGGATCACTCAGACGAATCTCGGTCCATTGTACTACCAAGCAGAAACCCCTTTTTTGGTGTAGTGGTGGAGAAACTCTGATATTATTCGTTTCTCTTTATGGTCGGTGCTGTCCCCTGCCGGGGCTCGAACCAACACCGCTCGGGTCACAAATCACTACACCATGGCCACCGCCATGGCTTAGTCTTGCGTTTATCAATGTTCTTAATGTTCGCCTTCAAAGATTTTTTAAAGAGTATAATGTTGTTAGTATTCAGTTGAAACTGATATTTTACCTCTGAAGAGTTGATAACCCGTTAAAGTTTGAGCGGTACGTGGTGAGATATCGCAACGAGTTACCTATGATTTTTTTCGAAGCTAGGAAATCAACATTAGACGTAGACCCTAATATTTTGCATGATTTATTTAGAGTGAAGGGAATCAAAGCATCGGTCAGGCCCATACGATAACACTTTTACTTGTTGTAAATAAAATAGTTACCGATATCAATCCATGCGGGATATTGGAAACTAAATTTCAAAACAGACAACAAACTCATTTAATTCCATTCCCTTTTTGTTTTCTCAAAAGAAACACTAATTTCTCAGAAAGCGACAAACTCTGTAAGCAATCACTGCGATCATTCAAATTATATGATATACGCAACAAGAACTACTTCAGTCAATGACTCCTGTTGCTGTTTAGATAGTTCTTTGAGTGTGTGTGTGTGTGTGTGTGTATGCCGTAGTCGCCAAAAGGCCCGATTTCACACGATCACTTACCGGAAATTAATGGTAACGCTAGAATTAATTTTTTATTTTAGGATATGTTGCAGATGAAATTAAAATAAATCATGCCTTGTGCGGTGAGCGTGCCCTGCCCAAGTGTTGAGTTTGTTTTCTTAAGGCGATAAATGATCCCATCTTTTATTTGTGTACAATTCCCATCATGTGGTGCAGCACGGATTTAGAATTTTTGTTTTAGTTTCCATTGAAATGTGTGTGCTTTTACAGTTTGGATTCCTTAAGAATAAAACGTGTGTGTTATTTGTCTTCTTTGGAAAGTTGACATTGTGAGAAGAAGACCATGAAACATTGATTTCTAGTAATGAAATGTCATTAACGATACAACATCCAATGTTGTTGTTCATATCCATGGGAAGAATTGGGTTTGAAAAGTGAACATGAACATATGTGGGATTAAGTGGCGGCAGGCGGTTTCTTTGTTGTTATGAGTAGGTACACAACTAATGTGATTATCTTGGGTAATTATTTCGAACTATTCAAATGAAGGGTCCATTCCATAGTATTATACAAATACCGTTCTTTCTGATACTTAAACATTTGGCCTGCAAATAAAGCTTTTGAATTCAACGAATATAATGTAATGTAATGTTAATGTTTTACTAGGTTTACATTTTTTTTATTGATTTTTTGCTAAATTCAGTAATAAGAATATTTTTCTTATTAATGAATTTAATAAAGTGAGAAAATGTGGCGTAAAATGTTTAATGTTATTTTTCTGTGATTTGTGCAAGAGTATTCTAGGGTTAAGAGCCTGAAAAACAGGAAACAGCAAAATTAACTTCTCATAAAACAACATGGCCGAGGTGAACTATCAAAATCGATATGTCTTTATATAAGCCCCCTTCTTACATTATTAATTAATCAATTGTAGAGTGTATTTATTGGCGTATGTAATTCATTATTTTTATAAAATAAAAATACTGTTAACGGCTATTTTTCACTAGTACATCAAATACCTCACTTTGGACATATAAAATACGTCATCTTACCTATTATTATCTTTGTGTTTATTTATTTTTCTATATAGTAAACGCCGGCGACCTTGACATCGCAGCACATTTAAGCAATCAGCTTAAGGTACAACATAAGCTGATGTTTCAATTAATTAAAGAAGCGACAAAAAGCTTAATTTGCTTCTTAATTCCCAGCCAATACAATTTAATTTACCTACTTGAAAACTGCGTGAGAAACCATGTCGTTAGTATTTTTATTTCGACTTAATTACAAATTAATACGTGAATATGATCGGTTCATTCGTCACTCGAGGCGAACTCAAAATCCTCTTAAGAGTATCTTTAGTGATAGCCACTTGAGTTTCATGGTCTTATTCCATTTTATAACACCAAAGAGGCTTATCGATATTTATCACCGCATTATACGAGTGGCCTCACCCAGAAGTAGTATAGGTAGTTTGTGTCGTTTGTGATTGCATGTTGTTTGCCTTTTTTTTTTATTCGGTCAAAAGCACTTGTGATGACCAAATATATCATTATACTGCAATCAAAACATCTTCATTTGAATTTTATTAAAATACCTACAAACGTTAAGTATCAATTGGCGACAATCGACTTCAATCAGGTAGCGATCCCCTTGCCATAGTGCTGTGTAGTGCGTACTTTGTTGAGATGTGGTTTTGGCCCCACACTAACTAATTGAAAGTTATTGAATTTTAATTGCAATAAAGCTACCTGCAAGGTTGTAAGATGCGTCAATATGACTCTCTTAAATTAATTAAAGGAATTAGTGTGAGTAATGGCTTCCATAAGCTGTGTGTCAAATAGTGAATTCCATCAAATAGCCGAGTTTGGTTTAGGTGCGTTGTGCGACAAAGGGTTTCACCTGGTCTATCTACTAATTTTGTAATCCTTTCGGTTTACTTATGTCTGTGGAGCTGGAGCATCTGGCTATAAATCACTGTATACTGATGTTATTTCAGTAGATGCTAATGTAATGAATTTGTTTTGTCTTCAATGGCTTATGGCTAAAGGGGAAAAGAAATCGGTTCGACATAAGGTCGCCGTCGCGATTGAATTATGGATCCACGAAGTATCTTCATTCTATTTGAGGTTTTATTTTGTCTTAATATTCATTTCAAATGATACTGAAGTACACAGAGGGAAGACATTGTTTACTGGATGGTATTTTCTCTTTGAGGATGTACATAATTTATTTCCTGAGCTCTTAGAACATTATAGTATTTTTCTGTTTAGAATAGCATACTGTATACAATGTAGGTATAGAAGATTTCCATATAGTAGAAATATGTTCGAAATTTGGAATGATATAAAATGTTAACCGTAGGTTATGTGGCCATATACCCAGTTTAAGGAGTTCATTCTATATTAGCGCGTATATCAGTGTAGCACATTATACATTGGCATTACATGAAATTCGGAAGTGCACGCGAAAAGATAACCATGAAAAGGCCTATTGCAGCCGAACAATTAGTGGTGGCCTAAGACTCTTAAAAAGCAGACATAACTGCCATGCATAAAGTATGATGGGATTGGCCAGAAAAAACCTAACGAAAAACTTACGGTGGAGCAGGGGAATCTTCTTGGAGTGTGTATTTGCCATACTCGACAGATTTAGGCAAACGCCTTGAACTACCGATGCTGTAGTGAAATTATTATGAAAATTTGAATATTAAGGGTGACATTAGTCTAATATGCGCTCAAGTATCTAGAGGAAAAGTATGCCGATAATCACCAAGCAGTAGTTCTACAAAACGGCGCTAAGGACGAGAGCGACTGCAATGCTACGATCAAAAGACGAGGGATAAATTCGGCTTCTCAAAAGAAATAATGTGCACGACTGGGTCGCACGTAACTTTCTCGTTTATTGCGAATCTCGCTGAATCTCAGAGTCATTTAATCAGAGTCAAGTAGAGGATGAATTTTGAATTATATTGCCACTGAAGTTTTGGGCTTTGCAAAAATATACCCGAGAATATACATACCGTGTGTGAATACAGATCGGGATTTGAGTCGAACAAAACTTCACAATAGACAGCTTTTTACTTTGAGGCAGTTATACAAACATTATCTACCTCGGCTCCGTTCTGAAAATTGCATCACATCGGAAACCAAGTGAAGAATTATGATTGCCAATCGCTGTGCCTTTGGCATAAGAAGGCAATTGAGTCGTAGATATAGATAAGGCCTTTCCAAGAATCAAGGAATTTATATGAGACTCTCATCACAGTAGGTACTGCTATAAGACACTAAGGGCCTGTTGCTGAACGACTCGATTTTGCGATTTAAGCCCTAAAATTGCTTTTTATTCGTCTAAAATGGCTTGGACATGTAGAGCGGCAGGACACAGATGCTTCGGCCAGAAGAGTGTTTGACTCAAATTCAGAGGGGCAACTTAGGAGAAAAAGACTTAGATGCACCGGCCTAACTGAAAATGTATATTGTTTGAGAATAAGGTCCACCACAAACAGTTAATAAATAAAATATACATAGTACATTATACGCATTAACCGAAAACGGTTTTTTTTTAATGCGCTGCTAGCATTCAATTTATAAGCGTTTAAACCATTCAATCAAAGATAATGATAATAATCATACCTCTCCGCACACTATTCATTGAAAAATATTCGACTCCTCAGTCCATCTCGATTAGATAAACGTAAGCAGTATACCTAATTTATGTACAACCATCTCCAGGGGTACTCGATACTTATCCAATTTCATGGCTTAAGAACCCCATTACATTTTCGCCACTTGTCACCCAATTTAGATCTCATTTCTCTGATGATAGTATCTGATTTCTTTGTATAGCACCATGGTATTTCTACGCACATGTATATCTGAAGGTTGGCACAGCTCAGCTATTTGTCCCATGATACGTATAAGTAAATAGAAATATAACTCCTCTGCTGATTAGCATACGAACGCAAATTCCTTTACTCACTTTTTCGCCAAATGTGTGCAACAAGCGTTTTTCCCGCCACAACCAGTACAAACAGTCAAACCTCAGAACGGGTATAGAGAAATCGACATGTTGCCGCAAGCCCACCATGGGGACTGCTTATTTGTGTAAATATTACCTTTTTTCTGCGTAGAGAATCGATAAGGATATTGATGCAAATGGTTTCCTTTGCCTCTGGTAAAATGATTGACGCGGTAAGTGATGCTGGTGGCTGGTCGCATTTTTCTATCAGTACCGCGCTTCGGCAGGCACGCTTTCAAAACCAGAATGAATATGTTGATTAAATCCGTCAATTTGTATTCGATATTTGCCCCGAGTTGTGGGTAAACATCAAAAGAAAATTATCTCCCTCGGTTTGACTTGTCTTTTTTTTGCTCTAGATCTGGTCTACTGCGTCGTTGCCAAAGGATCAGAGCGCTGGTTATAGATTGATTACAATTGCGCATGAAATGCCACTGAGTTGGAAGTAGAATTAATCCCTGGCTCATAATGGGTCCTCCTCTAGCTATGAAACCGTTTAAGTGCATGACTGATGCAACCATCGCGTGTGGAGTCGAATTCCACCAAGGTGAGATGTATTAAAGTCGGAAACTATGCAAAAAATATAGAAGCTGTCAGAGTTTCTTTGGTTCAATTAGCTGAGAACATTTATCTAGAACTATTATCTCCCATCTGGAAATGCGGCAACCGATTTCGGTGGAACTGCATGATCGCACTATTTACATGACTCAGAAACAATCGTCGTCTTGTCCAAGGAAACAACTCAATTAAATCGCATAATGAAGCAACCCATTCAATGCAAAAGCGAAAACTGAAACAACAAGACATTCACAACAGATCTTTGCCAGAAGATTGATTCATTCAAGAGATTTTTTAAAGGCTCCTTTTTACCAGCGCACATGCAGCACATCACTGTCAGATTAACATTTTTTTAAAAACCCGGAAGATCGACTGTGTTGATAAGCGTGTGTCAACCGATCCGTCGCGGTCGTGTCGTCGGCACGTTTGACGAAGGCCAAGGGGGCTAAAGACCCAATAATATACAAAAACCAGATGTACGTGGGTCCTCCACATAGCACGTAACTAAAAAGAGAAATGATTTCGAATGAAATTACATACAACACCCTTCGGAATGCATTTGGGGGAAACAAAAAGTGTCTCCTTTGGTGATAAGTCAGCATTTTAATTCTTAGATTCGAATTTTGGTTGAATAGAGATTTCTTGACAAAGATTGACAAGAACGTGAATTATAAACATTCCTTCGAGATCTTGATTTCAATTGTACATAGAGAAGAAATACATATCAACTTTCTATCATCATAAATTTTACACCAGTGTGTTAATTTATGCTTCCAGTTGACGTCATAAATTAATTCGATGTTAATAATATCTTGTCTTTTCACTAATATCAATTCACCGATTGGATTGGAATACAAAACATTTTCGAAGTTTGTAGAACTTTGCAGACAAAAAGAAACGATGTCTTTTGTGTTATGCGTGATATAAAGAAGTATTCTCAGTTGCAATTGATTGTATAAAGTCAGTTTTAGGTACCTATCTATTCACATTTATCTTTAGTTCATATTTAATCAAAGTTGTAGAGATTGCCTTGGGACATACACAACACAGCTTGATACTGTAGTATGGACTGTGGTTGTATCTACGTATATGGAAGCATTTTATTTGCTCATATAACTTTGCCAAAATTCTTTTTTTGACATCAAAAGTCTCGATGATATTGATTTCAATGGCACAGCATGCGTTCTATCCATCGTCAATGTCATTCTGGCACAACCTGAAAACTCTACTCTTTATACCTACGCTCTCATGTAAATATGATCTTGAAATCGATAGTCAGTTGTGCGTAATACTTCTATGATGGATTCATCAGTAAGTTGAGAAATGGTATCATACGTTCAAACGACAGACATGATCTTGTATGCAATTTTACGAGACTGATGCCTCTGTATAGTTGGCGAAGAGACTTCTTCTTCTAGATTTTTCAAAGAAACTTCGGGTGAAATCTTTTTTGTGACCATATCTTAGAGATTATAGTTGGTGTATGGTATGCTCTCCGCCAAATCGTCCCCCGGTACCTAACGAGTTCTACCGGCCATCCGTCTGGTGCAGCAGCTTTCTGGGTAGTGAGTTTAGATATTGGTATCCTTATTTCATCTGTTGAAAATGATTTTTCGTATATTCCCATCATGAACTACAATGGTGATATTTACACATTTGAACATCTTGCGAGTAATATATTTATATAGGCTCTGCAATCACATCCATTAAATTCAAACTAATACGAAGATTTATATGAATCTACCCTTTCATATTACATAAACCTAATTAATTCCAGGAAATATTAGTCCAACACTATCAGTGTGAAACGAATTAACCAGCTCTCCCCTCATACAACTACTAATCAATGCATATCTATCTATGAGTACTACCTCCCACGGATTAATTCAGTTATCAAATAACTTAAGATTACTAGTTACAGCTCTCTAATTGGAATCGATATAATTTCCCAAGAACTATTGTAGGCCGCCAACGCCTTGCGTCGCGTTGCCTCGCTGTCATGCATTTTACCAGTCGATCGTACAGAAACCAATCTCGATGCTTCTTTTCTCATTAATTTCGATAAGGTAAAACGAATTGAAGTACATAATGGTGTTGATTACCCCGCGCGCCGTAGCTTCTGTTATTGGTCCTTGTGTTTGTGGGGTGATGATATTGCCGCAAGGCAATTTGATGCCTGCATCGTGCATATCATGTCGCACTAAATAAATTCATTCAAAATCTTGAGTCATAAAGTAAACGGAAAAGTTTATATAAATCCGACACCGAAAAAGCAACTAAAAAGTGTGCTCACTCAAGTCGACGTGTTGGATGGTTTGTTGCAAGACTGCATAAATTTAAGGCTGATGTTGTTAATTTGTTTATTGGTGGCTATAGGACGGCGGCGTCTCATGGTAACTTGTTGTACCTGTTCCAGCACCGCACTCTCACACGTTCGATCCACCACGGTATACGGTCATAAATTTCAGGAATTAAAAGTCCGCCCCTTTGGATGGACGATAGGCCTTCTGTTTTAATGACACGAAATGCTTTTGATATTTCTCCGTTCTTGGACTTGGACTGGGACACTGAAGTTTCGGTATGGATAACGAAGTTAAACGAAAAAAAAATTAAAACCTAAATAAAAAGTTTTGCAATAATATTTACTTAACACTGACGTAAGTAGGCCTGCAGATGAGACGATGATGAGGGGTCTTATCGCCTTGTAAAACACTCGTTACAATCGAGTCTCCTTGCCTTGATGAAGCCGCAGCGTAAGGATACGTATTTTATCGACTTGAACGAATGTAATTACACATTCCAGCGGAAGCGAGAAATAATAATCGGCAAGGTGGGCTAATGAGTCGACACTTTTTATGATTGTAAACGCTGCGCTGTCCTGCGCTGCATTAAAAATACTTAATTTTAAATTAAACTTTACGAGAGTCATCAATATGCTGGGGAATATGGTTGGCGATGAAGCTTAATTATTTTTCTCAATTCACTGAGCTCTTGAAATTAACTTATTTAAAGGGCTATTTCACTGAAGTTAGCCCATATTTTCCACTCACACCTATAAAGCGAACGCATAATAGAGTGGAAGTGCTGCATCTTAACGATCGACAAATGAGTCTGGTAATGAAGAAATAATATTTACGAAGGCGTTCTTAGTTCCGAATTAGGCACAAAAGGTGATAACGTGTTTAGATTGCAATTTGAGATTTCGATACTTTTCCATTAACAGCAACCAGATACGACAGAGAGAAAAATGGCGCACGACAACATTCAATATTCAAATTCTGTTTATTATAATGATCGTAAACTGAAGTTTCTTAAAGAGTTAGGCACAACTTCTTTTTCCTTCAATGGAGTAGATTTAGCGAGTACCTATTGTTGACTAATAATAGTCTTTTTGTATTATATGACTAGGTACGAAGACAAAAATTATATACTTGAAAATTAAAAATTAGCTAAAATCACAGTTGCTCTGCTTCATTTCTGTTTGCTTAATGAGTTATTAGCTTTATTAAAAATGTCTGTCCGTTTGTGCAGGATGACAATAGAGAATGCACGCTGCTCCATTAACCCTTGAAGGGTAATCTTCGTCGATTCGACGAACATCAATTTTATTTTTTCGATTTTCTCTTCAATCTTTATTCCGATCGCATCTTCTCTCCGTGTCACTCTAGCCATCTCTAAGGTCTTCTAGTTTGTGGAATTTCGTCGAAAAAACTCTTTTGGTAAGTCTTGTTTCTATCGAAAAATGGCGCCAATGTTAGTCGAAACGAGGAAGATTGCCTTCTACGTAACTTTTAGTGTTCGATTTGACCTAATATTTAAAAAAAAAAAAATCACCAAAATTAACGAACAAATAAGAGAGGACAACGAAGATGCAATAAATGTAAAGAAAAGGGAACATTTTTACATATTGTCCTTAAAACAACTGGCGCTTGACCAATTAATCATACGAAACGTACAAGTAAAGCAAAGGCTGGGAGCATAAGGTTGAGCTTCGTATTTGTTACTCAAAATGAATTATTTTTTTTGCGATATATTTTATTTTTCTTCTCAAATTAGTTAACTATTAAGTTCTTATGATTTTATGTTATATTTTCTTATTTTTCTTATTTTTATAAAAAAAAAGTATGAACGGAACAGAGGTTCCAACACATTTTTCAATATAAAGACAAAAGTTTTTAAAAAAATGTTTTTTTAATTTTTTGCTTAAAAAAAGAAATGGTCTGTTAATATTTACTATTAAAATTAACAAGCATTTTGTGCACACTTTTTGTAAAAATTCCAATATTAATTCGTCGATTCGACGAATGATTACCTTTAATGTACCTACTAAAAAATATACCTTTCTATTTCTAGGGTTAAGGTCGGTAAAGAACTCACCGAGACCTTCAATGTCAAAAAAAGATTTAGACGAAGCGATGCGTTGCCATGTGACTTCTTCAACATCGTTCTAGAAAGAATAGTGCAAAACTCAAACGCTAACACCAGAGGCACTATCTTTCAAAAGTCCGCCCAGCTACTGGCCTACGCCGCCGATGACATCGACTTAATCGGCAGAACGCAGCGTGATGTCACTGTCGCGTTCATGAGTATTGAGACGGAAACGGTGAAGTGAGTTTGGCGGTCAATGAGAGCAAGACAAAGTATATGCCGTCATCAAGAAAGGACATCAAACACCGACGTGTTTTATTAAGAACTCTGCGTTTTCAACTTTTTTCAATTTGGTCTCTATAACTCGAAGTTTCTATGACTCGAATTTATTTTGTATTATACATAATCAGACATTTTAAGTAAGCAACAAGTACCATTTATAGTAGAATAAACAATGCATACTAACCCACAGTTTAATTTTATAATATTTCGCATCCCACTCAGCTACCAGCTACTGAGTTTTGAATTAAGCAAAAATATACGAAATTTGTGTGAGCTATTATTTTATTGCATACATCTGTTCTCGGTATTCGTTATCCAATGAATAGCTTGTTAAACATGTATGCTGCTGACAGTTTTATGAAGTCTAATCGAATTTAAGATATTCCATGGCTGGGACTATTTCTTTGAGCAATGAAGCCCTCAAAGATATTTTAAAAATATCTTATTTTTCAACAAAATAGTTAACCTTCTATATTATTACGTTCTTATACCACTTAATTTAGTAGACTAATAAAGTTAAGGTGAATGATAGGTGTATTATTCATTTAAAAATCAGAGCTTAATAGATTGAGTAGATGGTTGTTTTCATCTTCTGTTCCGTAGGTGGAGAGAATTTTATTAATGGATTGATGATGTAGATGGCTAGATTCATTATCATTTGTCTGAGAGGCAGCCAAATATGCTTAAACGGACGTCGTTTGCTGTGCATTCTCCGGGCGGAGAAGCGGTCCATGCTTCGGTGGTTTGGTGTTTGGTCATATTAAATGCATGTCCCCGACCAGTATCCTACGACGTGCTATGGAATCCGTACCGTACCCAGAATGAGATGGTTAGATCAAGTTCATAATCTCTCCTCTACCCGTATGGGGATTGCCATTGACGATTTGGAGTCAATGGCGGACGATCGAGATCTATGGAGGGTCCACTTGAGCAATCTACACCCGCGACCCACTTTATGGATGGATGTGGTTTGTAGATAAGCGGGCCATTGAAAATGAATGAATGAATATTATCCTCTCCGGGGACTTCCTCTTGGCGTTACAAATGTAATGGCAAAGTATACAATGGAGGGTATACAAAAACAGAAATACAAGGACCCTCGAGGTCGAGATGATACAAAGAAAGTCTACAACAGGGTCGTCTATGCTCTAAAACTGAGGAAGGTATCTAGACTGGTAAATATATATATTACGATTTTGGCTCAAGTCGATTTCCATGAAATACCAGGCTAGACGACTGACTGCAATGGTGTGACTTCATAGCTTTTTCTATTGGGAATTGGGACAACCAAGTAATTTTTGTGCTCCAATGTGGCACATATCAGGACATCTATATAGACAGACTATGGAAAATTGATGTACCTAGCCGCAATACTCCGTTTTTTTGTAGTTTTCCCAAACCAGCAGTAATTTGTTAATGTGTTTATGAGAGCATTGTACATTTCCCACCATTTGATCAATATAAAATATACTATTATTGAAGCTCGTCTAAGCACTAAGCTTTAAACCCCAATATACCTACACCAATAATACCACAAAAAGTCATCATCATCAAAACCATAAGCGATTTTAAATCAGAACAGGAGACTTCTTCTTACTAGAGCTTTTAGTTCCAATCTCATATTCATGTATGCAGTAGGTACAAATGGTCAACTGCTGGTGGATGCTGTTATACTGCCTGCCATACTAAGGATATTGTAGTAGAAGCTTAAAATTAGTAACGTATTTCTCATAATTTGAACGATACTTAGGATCATCAAATTCCATGCTGCTCAGCCTTTTTAATAGAAAATCGAACAGCAATAGAAAACTCGTCCCGTATACTGACGCATTCAGATAGTTACCTCCACGATTAACATACTTTTTCCAAAAGCATTACTCAAATCAGCACAACATCAGCGCTGCAATAAATCCTGAATACTTTATGCCTTATTTGTTAAGTTACCGCTAACACCTGGCTGCTGCTCTAATGCGATATATATCTAGTAGTGAGCACGGATTACAGGCGACATTAGTCTGCTAGACACATCACGTATACTTCACAACACATTATACTCAACCCACGAACAAGGATCAATCACTAGAGTGGTCCTCATACCCCATAGCAGGTATCTTGTCATAATGGCACACACAAGTGGTTTGACCAGGCATTCACCCTGGTATCATGTCGAACCTTATTTAGATAGCACAATTAGCACATTACCCAGAGCAATAGAGATTGTCAGGCGAGCGATGCAATGAAAACATGCACTGTTCTTGAATATGCCTTAAAGTCGTAATCTTCAATCACTTTAACATCACTTTAGGAACCTGAACGATCGCTCAATGGAAAAGGTGTTAACATGATATGTGCGCGATTTAATTTAGAGCGCATGAAACAAGCTGTGTATCTACATCCATACATTATCTGTACGCTGGCTGGTGCTATAGATACGAAGGACAGAGATTATATAGATTCTCGACCACCTCGTTATTGATATTATATTAGATCTGCTTCCAGTGTAGACTGGTGCTCTTGTGGAGTTACCAATCTATCTGCTTTGTATAGTGCCCAAGGAAATCTGATATCTGGAAATGGCGTGCCGTAAATAATTCAATCTACTTGAACGGAAAAAAATATTCGCAAATTAGAAATAGATACCTAGGTAGCACTAAACTAAACATGCCAGGGCAGGATTTAATGACTCTTTGGTCACACAGTGGATAACATCAAGATCAAGATGGAATCTGAGTCCAAGAAAAACAAAAAAATAAAAAATAAAATTTAATCAACGTTTAACTAAATCAGTTCATTTTTTTTTTGCTATTCTAGACTGGTTAGGACACAGAGCAAAGGTGCTATTTATACCATCATAAAGTAACGCTCCAGTTAAGCAGTCGATCGGATTAATAATATCCCGGCAGGAATTAACGGCGGATTTAGAGCGTAACAAGTTTTGTCTTTAAGATAATATACAAGATTGTAGTAAGACTTGAATCCAATTAAATGGGATTAGCATGGGCAATTAGATAAATTCAGAGTAACAAGTGAGTTAAATTTAACGATATCTACTATTGCGATTAACAGTAGGTAAGGAAATGGTGTAGATTATGGGGAAGAATTTGCTATGTGTTTTTAGTACATTTTTGAGGATTTGCATTTATAATGTGTTGAGAGGGATGCTTGTACTTTTATGCGGTAAATAAATATGTAAATAAATATTGCACGGTTGTGAATAATTTGTGCCTTGACCGCAGTACCGATTTTAGAATCAGGTTGAAACACTCAACTTTAATCTCGTGAAAAATATTATCCAATTTTTGTTACGAAAACTAATTGAGACATGTTCGTATATAATACATAGGGTTGGGTACATTTTCTAAGTAAAATGTGGTAACTCGAGACGCCGCATTGGTCTCAAACGTTTCCAATTATGTATGCTGATTTAGCCTGGCGTTTCAGTAGCGATCTTCCTCTTCTATACAAAGAAACTTTTCATGCTGGAGCATAAACGACCTTGCAAGTATATACTAGATAAATACGTGTTATTTAGAGGTCCACAACTTTAAAATTTAATAAAGTACCGACGTGTTGACCATCGTAATGACCATAAATTGACCTTATAAAAGTAATACATACTTTATTGCAATTATAGTTTAATATTTGACCCAAATAAGCAGCAATATTGGAGTCTAATTTAGGACCAGTCTTTCGAGCAGCTAATAAACGTAACTCTATCAATAATCGAGTAATGTCTTAGGTAATGCTGTGCCTTTTGGCATACAACTCAAATAAACAATGAACATGAGAAGTGCTAAAATACTACACCTGAAGAAGTCCAACACAGGAGGAAAACTTCAGTTTAAAATTTAAAAGTATTCTCGGACAGTCGGACTGTAGATTTTATGGAAAAAAGTTCTCGATACAAAAAATCACTATGGTAACATCAAAGGACGCTAATCTGCTCATTAGAAAACAAAACACACCAAGGGAAGAAAAATTTTGATACAATTGACAAATGTACAAGTTGGCCTGCGATATCTGGTAGTGAAGAAAAGAACCCTATCAGACATACAGAAATCTGTCATCGGTAAGCGGTACGTGTATTTTTGTACAGATAATTTATTTATTTTATAAATGAAAAATTATTTTAATCGAGGTAAACGCCTTGTCGGTCTAAAATTCAAGTATTGTTTATGAAAAATAAAAATATCCCGGGTCCATAAAATTATGTTTAAATCGTTTAAAAGTGGAATGAAAAACTTGTTTTGGTTTCGGGTAAACAATTTTGTTTTTTGGATAAGACTCTTTTTTAACTGCTTAAAGTTCTTCAAATTATTGTTAGTTTTCCATTTATTGTGCAGCATTATCCCAAATACCAATAGCGGACAAAACTAACTGAGATTTATCTCTGACTTTCTCGATAACCATCTGCGATATTGCAGAATATTTTAGCAACATAAAACGCACCATTTGGGAAAAGAAGAGCTCGTCAAGACTGGTTGGGTCTATGCTATAGGTGTGATACAAGATCCAGGAAAGAGTGAGGTAACTGGTCTGGTCATAAATGCATCCTCGATGACTTTAAAACCCCACGAAATCAAACTAAGAATCTTGTTAATGGTTAACCCATTTTGTCTATATGAGTTGCACCACGTTGCGACGCTCGATCCAACACTTTTTCTTTAGTTTCCATTAGCGTAAACTAGTTAGGCATTTATTTTTATGTTTTTACTTGAAAAATGTATTTATTATTCACAATATTTAATTATTTAGTGGCTCTTAGCTTCTTTTCCATATATTTTTTTGCTGGTCTGTCAAATTTGTATGTCTAGTAGGGTTCAAATTGTCGCCACTAGGGTACACCCTCCATTTCTCAATACCCAAATAAAGTAACGCTATCCTTCTACTCCCGGAGATTATCTGGCATTAGCTATTTTACTTCATATTGTTGATGCATACAAAATGATCATTATCATAAAAAAAGCATCACGATAACTATAAAAGGCGTTAAAGCACGACCAAATTTTCAAATAATTTAATAGTTGGGTAATATGTTTAACACTAAGCAGCGTTACGCTTTAACATCATCGCAATGCGTTTAACACCCCCATCATCGCTAATTGTCATCTATGTCATCGGTAAATCAACTTTGAAATGTTTTTCTCATTATCGACCACTTATACTGTCACAAAGTCAAATAATTATACAATCCGCTGCTACATAGATACATAAAGCATAAAGCATTCCTCTATACTGCATATAATGGATGGCTGCACTAAACGTCACACGGATTGCCCACAAATCAAATGCTGGCATTCTCATCGTGCTGGTATACCAGCAACTGAGTGCCAAGCATTACAAACAATTTACTGAAAATTCGGCGCGTACATCAAAGAACCACAAAAATCGAATGTGGCTACCTTATAACTGAATTAATAAAAGCCAAATGCCCCTATTGACACAGGCTTATAGATTCATTGGTCGACAATACTACTATACGTCAAAACATCAATTTCAACATATTTATAGGATGGTTGGTAAAGCTGCATAATTTCGAAAATCAATACAATTTACAGGGGGATGTCATATTTACCTTAAAATTCATTCGACAAGGGTACGAAGGTGAATCGTGATTTGTAGTCAGTCCAAGTTATTATAAAACTGGGCATGATAGACGCTTGGAGGGGAATAATATCTCGGCAATGTGCGCGTCGTCTTGAGATGTTAATAAGAATACTTAAGGTGATTATAAGCATTGAGCCATTCTTGGCTACGTTTGGAGTGAGGTATATCGTATATATATATGAGTGTTTTTGATTACTCATCTGTGCTTTGGTGTAGTAGGGTGCCTAGTATATATTAACCTCTTGAGACTTTTAATTAAAATTATAAGTACGACGAGAAGAGTGGACGTGCACGTGGGTGTCTTGCAATTTTTTTGTTCTTCTTGAAGTTTTTGCTAAAGATACCTACATCTACAGGAAGAAGGATAACCGTGATGTTACTATTTACTACAAAGTTTTTACTATGGTAATTAATTTGTTTCGAAAAGAAAGTGGAAGAACTGAGGAAGGTAGGTATGCTATTAACGGTTTTTATTATTCACTGAAGCCCTAGAAGACAAACGATCCTGTGACTTTCAAAAGGACTGCATGTACGTTGCCAAGTTAGATGCAATGAAATGAAGATTTAAATGGTTATTTAACTGTTTGGAATTGAGATGGTGTATTAACGAATGACGTTCTTTGAACAAAGCGCAGCACATAAATTGCCACCTTCTTTTACTCAGATAGTAATGCTGTAGCCAGTGCTGACTTCAAAGATTTTAAAAAAGTCGCAAAAAAAGGGGCAATACTAATTTGCCCACAAATGTCAGAAAAAAACGAGGGAGTTCACTAAAGTTAAGTGGCTTCGCATATTTTCATCTCGTTCTATCTTATTGTTGCTTTGAACATGGTTGGTTATAGCTAAATTGTTAATGCCTCAACTTATGACAATAGGACATAAATAGCTAATAGCTGATACCTCTGGCTGATAGAAAAAGGACGCATTCATATCCCAATTAATTGTGAAGTAGTTTCGTGAAGCATTTATTATGTCACATTTCGTATTTCATACAAAAGGGTGTTTTTTTCCAAAATGGGAAGAACTATCAACGAAATACAGAAAAGGGGCAAATATGGACAATTTTGGAAAAGTCGTCTCATTGGGGATAGAAAGAGAAAAAGGGGCAAAATGCAACTTTAGTCGCATAAAGTCAGCCCTGGCTGTAGCTATTCCGTATGATTTGTTTTACAGTATACCATTATATTCGCAGTAGGTAGGTGGATTTCTCCTTTTGGGTAGAATGAATACAAATCTTGGACTATATAAGATCTTAGTGGCCATAATAATTTAGTTCTGTCTGTGGTAAAACTATATTTACTTAATGTATTTCATTCACTCAAGTCGGATAATAACTCTAGTCTCTATAGTGGTAGGTACATACTGTGAACTTTTAATCGTCGTTTTCCCTAAAACCAATTTTGTTCGAATGGAATGAGATTTTATTAACAACCTTTAAGACATAAATAATCAGATAACACAAAAATGGTTCAATTCAAATCCCTTTCCGAAGTTGCCGTGGCCCAAAATATACATCCATAGATACAACCATCCACATGGCCATAACTTGTTCGCATTTCGTAATTACAGATTATTGTCTAAAACGGTGACCCTCAAAAATGTTAGAAATTTGTTTTTATATCTTCCATAGGAGGTATATTCACTTTGTCATTATATTTTTGCATCAAGTCGATTTCGGAGTCGATTTAGCCATGTTCGCCTGTCTGTTGAAAACAAGATAGCATCCAAAACGAATAAACATATAGGTGAATGCAATTTTGTGAGAGGACTTCTTTTTACCACGGTCAAGTTGGTATATAGGGCTATAGGCCAATAGCGGTCAAAGTTCTGGTACCTCCCACACAAAAAGAATATTAAACTAATATGTACGTCCACAGACGTATGTAGCACTGACGTCATTTTTACGTCAGCGAATGGTCCTGATGGCTACATGCCGTGTACATTGTACAAGCTCTGTTTGTGCACTCTCTGTTGACGTCAGAGCTACATACTTATGTATAGGTTAGGTAGATCCTTGTATTTTTTTGTATTTTTTACAAATTCCACCCACATTAGTCAAACACTTTTAATAAAGATGCTGAGCTGGTCCCATACACGATTTGATATGTAGGGAACGAACGTTCTATTATATTAATAAGTGAATACTGTGACATAGCCGTGCAAAGAAAATTTTGCAAATAGTCACACGCAACAGTTATAAGGTACCTAAACTCTCCCAATCTTACAATACTTGCCAATAAATACTTGGGCACAACTGAACCCTTTACTCTATATAACCAAATAAAAAACTTCTAACATAAATTGTAAAGGGATTCAATTTAAGCGGGAAACATTGTTACTACGTAATATCTTTCCCCGATTTAAAAAGGCAATCAGGCAAATAAACAATTTATCCAAAGACATATTTTCGTACTACATATACCTACTACTGTATTGGTCAATGTGTCACATGATTCACATGTTAAGTTTTTTTTTCTACTATCGCACATGTTGCGAATATTCGACAATAATTGTATTGTCCCGATAAAGATTGTCAATTCAACAGTTGGGATTCTGCATAAAATATAAGGTAACTTCCATTCAAACCTCAAATAAAACTCTCACGAAAGAGTGGTTGTGAAAAGATAGCCCAGTTGCGCCCACGATTACTTTATTTATTTCAAAAAGTGGATCTGAATATACAAACACTTTCAAAGTTTAACATATTTTTCCCACAATCGAGGACGAACATTATTATGTATTTGTCTCATGATTTTATTTATTTAATCAATATAATTGTTGGGTGTGACCATCATTTTACCAATAATTCTATACGTCTACAAGTTTGACATGCTAATTTCACATTCAATAGATGTTAATTTACATTATAATTATTTTAATTATGTCTAATTGTTAAACAAATTTCATGTGATTTCAAATTTACTGTTTAATTCACATATCATATTTAACTGCAGACTTAAAGAACAAATAATTTGTTTTAATTATCTCTAACAACTTCTGAAATTAAGTTACCTATGCTTTGCAAGCTTCGGTATAAAGTTAATAGTATCCAATGTTAATTTTTGGGTTTAGGTATTTGATAATTTTACTTATGTGCGGGAAACATAGCTATACATATTATCGTAACTGTACGAATAACTCGTTCATACAAATATGCTACACTGTTGCACTATTGCCCTTCTTCCACTCAGCATACCATTATTATCAATATTAACAATGTTCAAATGTTGCGTGTCAGACTCGGCGACATATTATACTCTTTCGAACAGTTTTACCACTTTTACCCCTGTGCGGATAAAAACCGGATAAAGTTTCAACAAGCTTCCCCAGTTTCGAATTTAAACGAATGAGTTCCACCACTTTATTGGTATTGTTAGTATGTTATGGAACGGCTCTGCTTATTTCAGATCTAATACAATCCATTCTGTTGAATATGGCATAGTGCTCTTTTCTCAATTCTCTATCTCTATCAGTTTAACGAAGGTGACGTTTCGCTGTAATTTTTATTGTCTGGGGTAAGTGTTATGCAGACGATTTGTCATTATACTATTGAGCGAGAATGTGGAAGCCAAAATAATGTTATTGTGATGTGGTTATGAACGTGTATTAATATATTGAATGCGTTTCCACTTCAAGAAAGATTTTATTATTTGCATCATGTTCTTGAATGAGTTTTGTATTTTGTCTTGAGAAATAATAACTAAAATTAGAAAGAGTAATATTTTCTTTGGTGAGAAGCTTGGCCTAGGGTGTAGGTATACACGCCTGTTGCGCCAACTATTTATTTTATTTTTTTATTTTATTTCTTTTGTCCGTGAAATAGCAATGTTTTCAAAATACGTTTGTAAATAAATACGTATACCTACATAGCTTATTTATATGTGTCGCTCTTAACAAATGTGAAAACATTAGGTATACAAACAAAGTTTTGGTATAGATACCTACTAGCTTTCCAAAGTAAATATGTATGATCCTAACGCAGTTTGTGTACAGTTGCATACTATGTAAGAAATTGTAACAAATGACATTTTATTCTATGGCCAAATACATATTTAACCCTTCAGATCTGTTAGCAGGTTACTAAGTCAAACTACATTATCAGCGGTTTTCGAAGTACCTGATCTATATGGCGTACTAACGGAATACCGAAATCCCTATACTTGCAGTCTGTCAGAAGGAAGATTGTTTAATAAGTTGCCGTAAAGAGCAACCATACCCTTTTTGCTACAGTAAAATATAATAATAAGGCAATGGAAAAGATTCATTAACAACAAAAACAAGGACTGAGTAGTGCGCACATGACGTAATTTGTTTTTGTTTCACATAAAAAATATCGACTTAAATCTGTAAACGACTTGGCCACAGATAGAATTGCTATATTTTAATTTCTGTATCTTTTCTCGAGATTGATCTGAATGCACCTATTTCTTGCACATAATTTCTTCGGAGCAAAAAAGATCTGAGTTTATAATTCTTCGAAATAGATTCAACCTTATTATTGAATCGGCGAAGACAACTTACAGCGAAAGAGTCACTAACAAAAAAATTGGATGTCCTATCGGCTCACGCGCATTCTGGTCCGTGGCAAAGGTATTCAGTAATAACTTTAGTTGCTCTTCCTTTCTACCTCTAGTAAAAGAAGACGGCACGCTGACGCTAGCAACAACACCTAAAGAAAAAGCATATCTTTTTGCTAGCATATTTTCAGACAATTCCACCCGAGATTCTGCACAACTAGAGCCACCAAATACCCCGAGGGTGCAAACATCGATGGCAGAAGTGAAATTTCGGCCTCAAAAAATTCAGCGCATCCCTAAAGAACTAGATTGCAATAAGGCAACTGGACCCGACGGAATACCGGCTATATTACTCAGGACCTGTGCACTAGAACTTGCACCTGTACTATGTAAGCTGTCGTACTCCCAGAAGACGCTTCCTTCTTGCTGAAAGACCGCTCACATTCAACCTAAGTATTCCAAAGAAAGGGAGGAAATGTCTGTCACAAAACTATCGTCCAATGGCCTTATACTTTCAATGCTCTCAAAAGTAATGGAAAAGGCATAATGTAGAAATAATCAAATATATGTAGGAGACGACCGATTAATAAGCAAATACAAAATATGCGAATAATGTATCTGTAGTTCATTTTTCTATGAAAACAGTATTTTTTGGGGAATGGAGTACAATTTTATATTTATAATTATAACATTTTAAATGTCAACGATTCCCAGCAACAATGTTGCAATTCAGTCTGTAAACAAATCGCTGTAAATGTCTACTTACATAGATTCCACCTAAGATTCATCTTCTCTTCATAACAGTTTAGCAGAAATTTTAAACAAATAACAGAGCATCAACAAAATAGTATCTGCATAGTCAGTTTACAGCATCCGATGAACCATACTTGAGGAGAAGTATTTCGAACAACGAATTTCTGCAGCTCTTCATCCATAGTCCACCCACCCACAGCAAAGACTTTTAACAGAGTATCTACAGTTGCTCAGCACCTGCCATAACATGGTATGTATAAGAAAAAATAAACAACTGAACGGCACTGCGCATTGGCACTATACCAAACCAGCTGCCACCACAAAAATGTTGCCACACACAGCTCCCATCTACTCCTCCAGCACCAGTGACCAGACCGGCTCAACTCCACAGAGAATTTAAAAGATTCATTCATGTATTCATCCACTCGTTGGTGGTTCTCTCTACTCTACGACAAGGAAGTCTCTATTGTGGATCTAACAAGCAACATACAACACTCCACTCATCGTCACCAATGAATCTCTGCGCGGTGTCTCATGCCCGCTGAGGAATTTCTCAACTCCGTGAGATAGCTATGCAGACGAATCTAGTGCTGGTGGCAGAAGTGTATTGTATAAGCCGAAAAAAAGCAACAAAAATCCGAAACTGAATTGTTAATCAGTATATCCGCGATCTTAATACTGTTCACATGTTGGTGACGGACTGCGTTTCGTTCGGTCGTGCATCGTGTGTATTTTGAAATTTATATTTTTTCGATTCCATGGTATTTTCCTTTTCATCCAACGCGTATCTTTAAAGTGCCGATAATTGAGATTAGATGTGCGATGAGGTGAAGGATATGTATTTTGAAATCCATCGAGCAGTGTATCCACTTATTTAAATATGCTTGGGCAAGAATAAATCAAATGTCCTTAAAAGATCCATATCTGCAAAAAGATATACTAATAAGTTTCAAACTTAAAAAATACTCCCAAGTGTAATACTCTGTTTAACTCCTTTGCTACAATGAAGTGGGTCAACGTGTCAGTGATTACACCCCCTGTCGGAAAGGCAGTTTGAATTGTGCTCTTCACAGTTAGAAACACAGTTACCCCAATCTCTGGACTTCGGGATTTATCAACAATTGGATTAGCAATAAATAATAATCGTTCCCTAGTGCCAATCGATTAATGTAAATAAATCAACTCCCCCGCCCAAAGCAACGTCAAAAAGAAATAAATCGTCGGTAGCCGGTGTTAATTTACATATCTATTGCATCAACAACAACATAAAGTATCTACATAATCTAGTCCGATTGCATATCGCACACTCGAAATCGCTCGGGTATTAATAGTCAACAGTGATAAGCAAATATTGTAAATGGATGTTGTGCGTTAAGTGTATCTGTGATTTTGTAGTGGGAAAAAATATAATTAAAAATTAATTAGCTGAATTAAAATACCAGTTTTTGTGTTTATGTTTCTCTCCTCGTATTTTCACAAAGTGAGGTTTTCGAGTGGTTTCACAATCTGAAGAGCCATGTATATGCACATAGAATGCAATTCACTTAATTTACGTGGATACAACATATAAACGTAAATAATGCAATTAATATTTAATTTTATTCATTTGTGATAATTTGTGTTCAACTAAGAAAGAATATATTTTTTGTTTTATTCCTCTTTTGTTGGAATATAATATTTTTTTTACTAAATGTTATGAGTCTCTCAACAACGATTTGGATTAACTACTACACTATGAAGCAAAATTTCTGATCCGATGATCCGATGTGCAGCATAAATTTCGAGGTGAGTTCAATTAAATTTTAATACTTCTAAAGGATAATCCTTGCGAAAAAAAAGTGGAAATACAAAAATGAAATGAAATCCATTTAATTGAATTCATGGGATTTTCGCGGCTGTAGCATGTCAGTTTGTAGGGCTTCACTACCATCATCACCTGTAAAGAAATTGGGTATTAATCAGGAAGCTTATCGCAATGATACGACGAAGGTCGTGCAAGGAAGAGATCATCATTTCATTTCGCTGTCATTCGAGTTTATTGGTTTTCCTTCTTTTTCTGAATTTTTATTTTTGTTGTGGGTGGCAGGGCAGGGGCAGGCTAATGTTTATCTATATGTTTATGTATGGTTAGCAAACTCGGTCGGTACTACCTCAATTGTGCGAGGCATTATGCTTTATGACCGATTTTACTATGTCTATAATATATGCTTGATTGGGTGTCTATAAGTAGATAGGTACAAAGTTATTATTAATTTTTTTTTCTCTATGAATGTGTTTTTTTTATTGTTATGAAAGAATTGTAATGTTGGTACGCATAAAATGTAATTGGGTAAGATGTGGTTTTTCAGCCGAGCGTCTTAGAGAATACGCACCTGACCAAGCCAGAGGTGGTACTGCTATGTGAGGTGACTGGTAGGGTATGTCTTTAATTATTGGTGATGTATGTAATCATATTTTACGACTACATACTTTAAAATTCCGGATCAGTTTTTAACGACATGGAAGGGAGATGTGTATGTAGATGCGAAGGATATCGTACATGTACCTACCTACATTGTGTGTTTTTCTAGATATGTTTATGTAAGGAAGTTTGGAAATGTAAAACTAAAAAGTTTAAGTTAAATCGCTTTAGGGTGAATAAAAGGCAAATATAATATAGGTAGAGGTACCCATGGGGTGAGAAGTTTTTGCCTTTTTTGGAATATGTTTTCGTAAGGTCATAAAGTAAGTTCAAAGGTTTTACTGCGAAGAAAAGTCTCTTTAAACATTCGGCAGAGATGCAAGTGCAATATCAAATAAATTAGACGTGTCTACGTTTTTTTTACTTCGAATGAATGAATTTCCAAAAAAATTCAGCAGGAATTACTATGTTGATCGTTCGGACTTATCTAACGAATCATATTGGATACTTCTAAAAACTGCAAAATTATGAACTTCTGTTTCCCCTCACTTTGACATCCTATTAAATTGTAAGTATAGGCCACAGAAGGGGTGATTTTTTTTATTTTTAGAAGAAGTACGCGACTAATCCTTTGCTTAGCACAAATTGATTTATAAATAGGTACGAGAGCAAAAATATTACAACACATCTTCTTTCATTCGATCGGTTAAGTTTTTGGTTATTCGAAAACCGACATTCGTATAATTCTGTGGTAGTGCACTTCATACATTTTCCTATAATGATTCAATTGATGATTTTATAACATTAGCATTATCCAACGAATAAGAAATAAGAACAAAAAAATAAAAATAATAGCAGGGTTGTGAAATCGCCCGACTTTGGTAGCCAATGGGATCGATCTTTGCGTAATCCATTGTGCGAACCATCAGTGGAATATCTGTTGAAAAACAAAATGAAAGCGCTGTTTGTGCATGAGTGTCCGGAGTTCCTAAATCTCAAGATCTTCGCAAACTCCCAAGAGTAACTAAGGATATGAACCCCGTTTATCTATAGAAACCACCTAGATTTGATTGTGAAGTTTAGGAATTCGAAAGTTCATAGAATTAGCTGTTAAGGTGCCTGTCCATTTGAGAGGAAAAATGCTGCGAGCAGCTCTCAAGCAGCTCTCGAGAGCAAACTCGCAAGTGGACATAGTCTTGAGAGTAGTTCGCGGAGAGTTAACTTTTTACTCTCGAGATTCGAGCCTTTTGAAAGTCTCTCGCAAGTGGACACATGTTCTGGTCACTATCGGAGATTAGCTCACAAAATTCCAACATGGTTCGTATTTTCGGAGCAGCTGTCGAGAGTTGACATGGCAAAACAATGGGTATCGGAGAAAATAAATCCACTCATAGTATTACCAGTACACACTCACAAGCAATACCAGGGCTTCCCTTAATTTGGTATCCTTTTTAAAAATATTTGGCCTAAAGGTGCTAGTACATGATATGTAGAACGCCTCATATATATGTGGCTCTGACGTCAACAGAGAGTGAACAAAGAGAGCTTGTACACGGCATGTACCCATTGAGACCATTCGCTGACTTCAAAATGACGTCAGTGCTACATATATATGAGGCGTGCTAGATATCGTGTACTAGCACCTTAACAGATTGAATTAATATTGAAATATTATTACTTGTTAAAATCCCTGAACTCCTGATGAGCATCTTCAATTTGAAGCTCTCTTGCAAGAGCAGACCCTTCACCGAGTTGCCGACGGCGATCTATACATGGTTTAATCCAGCATTTCTTTTTGCTTCATTCTTTTCGTTAAGAACAGTCCTAATAATTATTAACGCAGCGGCAACCTTTTGCTTGTAAGAATACATTTTAACTGGTAACTAGCAGACGAAATATATCAAGTGGACACGGTTATGAGAGTACTCTCAGGGAATCTACTTTCAAAATGTTATCAAAGAACTCGCGATCGCGAGATTAAAATCTCCAAACTATTACTCTCAAATGGACAGCCGCCCGAGAGTAACTCTCGAGAGTTTACTAGCGAAAGTACTCTCAAATGGACAGGCACCTTTAAGGATCCTATATCTAAATGTTTAACTGTTGGGCCTTCTCAAAATAAGTGGGAAATTAATTATATTTTTCCACGTCCGAACAGCTTCAGCATCAGTCGTTTCGCGACTAAGCCTTGCGCAGAGTATCTGGTAATAACCTCCGTGAACAATACAATGTTTTTGTGGATTAGTTTGGTCAGTAATTTATTATAGCCTATAGCCTATAGTCCTAATTGAATTATTCATCTAGAATCTGTACGCGGTAACCCTATTCAAATAGCTATTGGCGCCCGCCTTTTTGTTTTGAAACAAGGGTTGTGTCTTTCCGTCTGTCGCAGTAAATACTCTTGAGAATGACATCACTATATTGGCTTCTTAGATGCTTTCTCGACTTTGACAAAGCTCGGTGCATTTTATTTTTGTCGATTACAAGTCTTGTGTTTACGATTCCAACATCCTGCAGAACCGCTGTAGCGACTGCTGCTGCAGATCGTACTGACATCCCATATCGATCACAAATTCTTGCTAGAGATCTTAGAACGAGCAAGTTGGTTAAGCGTGGAAGGATCTGAAGATGCTCCACTGTTTCATCCGTTTCCATTGATTCTACTCTGTTGACTAGCCATACTCTCTCGACTAAACTTCGGGGGGCAAAGGCAAGATTATACAATGCACTACGTTATTTTCAATCCAGTCGCTTTTGAATTTTTAGACTTTCGAACTTATCAACAGAACCGATCATCATTTTCCTGTCGTTTCTTTGATCCGCTAAAAAAGGCATTTCATTAACAGGAACTTTTTTCCTTTAGGTATACAACGACAGTTATCAAAGGAGTCACAGTTACAGGAGGCAAGCCCTCAAATGCAAACAAAAAACTTTTTATTTGCTAAAATACGGGCTAACTTTACAAATTTTAGTAGGTATTATTAAAAAAAGATTGAAAAGAAAAAAAAAATTTAAGGAACAATGTTTTTTTCGAAATTTCAATTTCAATATTTTTGTGTTATTTTTCCCGTAATAAGCCCCGCAATACGCAACTTTTGCGGGAGATTTTGTTAAGATACGAGAAAAAAAA
This sequence comes from Cheilosia soror, assembly GCA_949372485.1. NCBI lineage: Eukaryota > Metazoa > Arthropoda > Insecta > Diptera > Syrphidae > Cheilosia > Cheilosia soror. The sequence goes on from OX443562.1 coordinate 93,763,657, forward strand.
TTTACGGGACAGCCAGCTAGCTCAGATCCACCTCCAACTCCACAACTGCTGTCTTCCCGAACGAGGGGGGCTAAGGTTATATCTGGAAAAAAAAATCACGTTTTTCAACAGACCTACCCCTCGTATAACACTGACAAACATCCGAGAGTATAATAGTGCAGGCAATGCTTCTCAATTGATCCATTCCAACTCGGCATAAAGTTGTAGACTCCTTATTCTACATAAATAAAAAAAAAAAGTCGCAGAAACGAATGGTTTTGAGAAGCTAAGTTTATTTTTCCTACATAATAGGGTTGGGTTAATTGTTTTTTTTATAGATATCTCTTAAAAGGACAGTGGCCTCCGTTATCTAAGAAAAAAAATTAATGTAGATAGGTACATTAATTGAAAATAGCTAAATTGAAACAAATTTGAATGACAAAGTTTATTGCGAACCTGTTTTGCAATTTATTTTTTAATATCCTAGCACTACAAAGTAAATTTGTTTTTTAAAGTTATTTAAACCAATATGTAGGAAGCTATTTTAGCTAACAATTTTAATTTAACAAAACATTATGCCCGACAGCGAGCGCCAGAATCAGCCCCTAGCATCCTCAAAAAAATATAACTCTATAATTCCGATGCCGCCGACTCAAATAACGTCCCATGAATATACTTTAGTGTTATTTAGTGTATCAATTAAGACAACTTTCAAAAATATTCATTACACGCTGGTTGACTTTCTCGGAATATAATTTATTTTTATAAGACGCATAATATTCGCAATTGAACAATTATTTAAATAAAATATTTAAATCAGTCAAATATTAGGTATACTACCGTATACGTATAATAATATAATTTAATGTTTGTCGTTATAATATGCAATATGCTTTACAAAACAGTTTGTGCAACAAAATCTAATCTTTGTGTTATACTTTATTTAAACCCTTACATAGAAATATTTCAAACGGTTCGAAGTATAGGTAACTAGCTAAACCCTCGCAAAGTTTTTTTTTGCCTATCGATTATTTCACCGTACCTAATCACCGACATTTAAAAAAAATGTACCGGCGACAGAGGGAAACATACCCTTTTTGTCACTTTTTCTTTTATATTATTTTACTGTATTATATTATATTATTTATTATATTAGATATATTTTATATAATGTATAAGTACATAATTTATGTAATATATATAGAGATTTGTATTTTTCGTTTGTTGATTTATTATTTTTATTTGGGCAGATTTAAAATCCTTACAAAAAAAACAGAGACTCCCCAGTGTGACCTCTTAGTGAAAATAGATGACTCCCCTTAATGGATAAATATTATAAAAGCATATATTAATACATGCTCGACCACACCCCAGTTTCCAAAACAAGCGTGCATAAAGCTTACACGGGCGACTAAAATTGTTTTCGCTTAAATCGAACCATTGTATGTAGGTTAAATATTTAATACTATTTATTTCCTCTATTATATACCCACGTGATATGAGTAAAAAATTAATTGTTCAGTTTTTGTACGTATGTAAAATGAATTACTATTAAAAATGCAATAGGTACTTAAAAATACAAACAGAATACATCTACTAGTATCTAAATAAATTATGTTTTGATTAATTGAAACAACAAAAACATTTGTGAGAACTTCCTAGCTCATGATTATATCAAGTAGATAATGTGAATTAATTAAGCTGCATAGATCCCTTGGTTTGGAAGATAATCAACACGTTATAACTACCAAAACAAACTATTTAAGACAATTTACATAATTTCATAATACATATTAAAAAATAAAATCTAATTAAAAACTGATATCAATAATTTTTTAATGAGTCTTTCACGGATGCACAACCATTATGATACATAATATCTACTTAACACATCCCATCGAACTAAACAGAAAAAGAGGTGATCCACGAAACGAGGAAACTCAACTAATTTGTTCTACTTATTAGTTAATTTATTCATGAGATTATTTAGTTTCTTGATTGGTGCTTGAAATTAATTTCTATTGGAATTATGTGGAATTTACAGTGAAAGTATAAAAGCTTAATACTAATTGCTAAATATAATGTATGTAAAGGGTGTTTTTTTTTTTTTTTGCTTTGATACGACTTATGAAAGTAGCCATCTCTACCCCTTTGAGGTTAATACTGATCGTGCAATTCTTAAAGTGAATTTTTTTAGGAGATACTCTCTCAACATAGCAGCAGTTTATTTCATCGTTAATTGAGTATGAGTGGCCTTTTCTTGTCGCTTTTGAAGCGATGATAATCCAAGGTAACACTTCTTAAAATATTAAGAAAATCTAAATCATTATGTCGCCCGGTAGTGACTGTGACTGTTTTGTTTTTTAATTGTGTATGAACATGGTTTGCTGTGGATTATTAATTTCCACATAAACTTATTGAAAGACTAGCCATTCCCGCGGCTCCGACCGCCGGTTTCTTTTTTTTTTAAATAAAATTAAAATTTATTTAAGTTATCGTTATGGTTAATAATTTGTCCTCTTTTTTAAACTTACAAAATAAATATTTTTTATCGCAATGCCTTTTCATAAACTATACCTACATGTTATTTATTTAGTGCGCAGATGCAGCAAATTACGCCTACACGCGAACATTCAACATATCAATTGGTAGCTGTGCATCTGAAAAACGTGGGTTTCGGAGGTCAACTTCGACAATGGTCGAGTAGTTCCGAAGGTAGCCCCTATACCCCCGTTTCCCCTTCCCCCATCCATTTCACAACTAATCTAATAGATAGATACTGATGGCCCTACGAGCTAAATCACAATTGGAACTATGAACTATCTCCCACTAGCCAAAACGAACCAAGTCCCAGTTAATGAACTAACTCCCATGATTTTTATAAACAAAGACGTATAGGGTAAAGGCCCCTAATCTGAGCCCCCCACCAGTAATGAGCCCCCTGTCTGCATTTCGCTCCAAAGCTAAGCCCCTGTTATTAAAAATACATTTTTGTTTTAATCAAAGTCTTCCGTTACTTCTTTACTTGTATTCTGTTAATTGTTTTCCTATAAAATGTCACTTCAATTGGTGAAAAAAATTCGGTAATTGCGGACATATCCTTCGTGTGTTGTGCGATTGTGTTTATAAACAGTTTTCTTAACAAACTATTTATATAAAGCAAGTGATTAAATATTTTCTTTATATTTTATATTAACTAATATATGTTTGTATTAACAATTAGACTCCATTGTACTTATTTTCATATTAAAAGTTAAAAAAAATGCTTATTTATTAAAATATAGTGGGGGCTCACAATTGGGAATCTGAAACAAGCAAATCCAAAAATGAGCCCGGGGGGGCTCACTATTGGGCAAACACCAAAAACCCTTGTTCCATTTATGAGCCAGGCCAATTTTTATATCAAATCAAACTTAGTTATCTCATATAACGTAGGTAAAAACAGTTTGTCCTGATGACTGAATGGCCATTAGTGATCAACGCCCAGGAATCTGATATTTTGAAACAAATATCTTTTTATGGTCAAGTTGAACATTTAGGACCGATTCAGAGAAAGTCTAACTTAAAATTTTGTTTTGGAAATTTTGCTTGGGGCCGAGTAATTAGCGGCGGGAAAAGGGGATTCAATATCTATGGGGAACATTGTCTTTCATCTATCGAGCGCATATCAAAGCACACAAGGTAACTAGCTACTTCCCCAACGGAAGCGTTCCTTTTTATACCGTAAAGGGCCGGACATTCACATATTATGTGTTCGGCTGTTTCGTCTTCTTCTAGACATAGCACTCCGGTGAGTCGACTAAATACATTTTATTTAGGTGATATCGCAGACCGTGTTGACCCGTTAGGTAGCCTACTAGGTTTTTGATATCATGCCAGCGAAGATTTAGTATCTTCCTGGCATCTGCTTTGAAGGGCTGAATAGCTCTTTTGGCCTGTCTTAGACCTGGGATGTTCTCCCAATACGAAGTACATTTGTTTTGCTCCCAGCTTTTTATTGCCAGATTTATAGCTGATTTGGGAATCGAACAGAATGGTTCAGGGCCAATGAAAGGGGTTTCCGAGCCATTTCTGGCTAGTTCATCGGCTTTTTCGTTTCCTTCAATTCCCTTATGTCCGGGGACCCACCATATACTGGTTTTGTTCCTGTAACTAAGTGTTTGGAGGGAATCGAAGCAGTGTAGTACTGATTCTGAGTCAATAATGTGTGAGCTAAGTGCTTTTATATTTTACACCAACTCGTAGATTTACCAACTTTCAAAACTTTAAAATGGATGTAAAGAGAAAATAATATAGAATATATTGAAAATGGTCTCTCAATACATGCTGCTTCAAGATGTTATAATATTCCAAGACCCACTCTTCAAAATCGGTTGCATAAACGTTCGTTTAAAAACCAAAAAGGACCGTTGACAATTCTTAAATTGTAAACTGGATTTTTAAAAATCATGCAAGAGGCTTTCCAAGACGTTGCATCTTTATCTGAGCATCCCCCTCCGCCTAAGAACCTAAAGAAAAGGAACGTAAACGAGACTATGAACCTGTTCCTGAAAAAAGAAAATATATGTAAAGAATACATTGAAACTGGGCTTTGTTTTGATTGCGGGGGCAATATTTCAAAAGCTGAAAAGGGAACATCATGTTTCATATGCTCAAAACAGTATCATGTTAAATGCGCTGAAAAGATATCGAACGATATTGAATTTTTTAGCTGCAAAAGGTGCAAAATAGTCTAGTTTATGCTTTTTTTTAATACTTTAATTTGTTTGTCTAATACTACCTACATAATTTGTGTTTTATAACATTTACCTATGAAGTTCCTACTTACTTATTAATTTAGTTTATAAAATTAAATTTTCTTAAAAAAAACTGGCAATAAATATTTGAACAACTTTAAAAGTAACGCTAACTTTATAAAAAAAGCAAAAAAAAAAAATGGTTTTATATGGGGGCTCGTTATTGGAACGGTAAGAGCTCAAATTAGGAACAGGGGGGCTCATTACTGGACTACTTCGCTTTTTGTAATTATTTTCCTTTTATTTAAATCTTACCAAAACTAACAAAAAAGTAAATAGTTTTATCAAATTAGAATTAATCACATTATAATTTAATGAAATATTTGTTCCGATACATGCAAACAATTAATTTTGCAAAAGCAGCAAACTCAAAACTATCCTTAAGGGGGCTCAGTACTGGGGGTTTTACCCTACTAACGGTTCGTGAGACCCCCCTTACTCCCCGCGACCCCTTTAATCCTCAACAATTCTCACCCACCCTACGGCTTAATTTGGTCCACATCTATAAATCGGAAAAAAATCATGAAAATCGGACGAATGGTTCTCGAATTATGGACGGACAAACAGACGGAAGTTGCATTTTATAAAGTAGTATGGAGTGTTCGATGACAAAATTACCTTCATAGTTGGACGTGGACCTTTGGCCTTCCCTCCAAAATATTGACTTTTTGGATAATAAACAAAATTCCTTAGTTGAGGGGAGATGGAGTAGTGTACGTCAATAAATAAATAAATTATGTATGTATGTAATAGAGACATTAGCACAGGCCTCGGCCCTCATTGAAGCTAAGCTCTGGGCCTCCGGGTATCGTAGAATAGCGCCAATGCAAATGGACAAACTAAACCCGTAAATAAGCTGATTGAATATAAATAATTAAATAACAATAACAATAAGTGCCGGTGTAATGGAGCACAATTGGAATGTTATCGGTCGAATAATGGATTAAATCTGAAGAAAGCCATGGACGAGTTCGAAGTTCAACCGATTGCCATTCCAAAGACACCAAAGTTTCCCACACGGGAACGTCACAATCATGGCGTCACAAGTATTACGAAACTGTTTTTTTGCAACTGGTTTAATAAATACAGCTAGGAAAGTAAGACAATGAAAGTCTTAGTCTTAGCGTTCACTAATATTTATTCCCAGAAAATAGTCAACCTACGTATTTCTAAGATGATGAACTGAATGAACTGATCCGTGATATTGGCCCAGTTTCAGAGGCACGTTAGCTTTGGATAGACCTGCTGAAGCTGGTGCATTATTTTGATCGAAATGGATTGTTCAATATTCGAACTGTTTCGGAAAAACAGCATCCATTTTTAACTTTCTTGTATACGTAGTATCTAAGAGAAAGATATTGTTTTAGTACAAAATTTCGAACTCGAGATTTTGATCAATTCTGATATTACAATGAAAGGGGAACTCAAAAAAGTGGGTCTCGCAATTCTGTCCGTCCGTTTATCTGTCTGTCCTACCCCTGGAGAATCTAAATGCTTGAACGGATTTGCTCCAAACTTCGTATTTAGAGTTTGTAGGCTTCCGGCTCGGGACGTTTTTTTTTTTATGCTAGCCCTAATATTAACGGTACTTCCCATATACAAATTTTACGAAATATGACGAAATATGTCTAAATTTAGATTTTTTCGAAAACGGCTCTAACGATTTGAACCAAAATTGATAATTGAGTTAATGTAAGCATGCTTAACATGACGACATACCCAGTTTTTCGCTGAAAGGTCCTGCAACGGCAGTTTTGAAAATTGGCTTTTTCTCGAAAACGGTAAAAACGATTTAAAAAAAAAGTTATTTTTAAGATAGTTACTATTGTCATTCTTAACTTGATAGCAAACTCAGTTTTTCCCTAAAAAGACCGCATTTTTCTATATTTTAAAAAACTGCTCATATCTCAAAAACGCCATTTTCGATTATGTACTTTTGTCATTCTTAACTTGATAGTAAACTCAGTTTTTCTCTAAAAAGACTGCGTCCACCAAAATCCCTAATAATAATACTTTAAAAAACTGCTCATATCTCTAAAACGCCATTTTCGATTATGATAAAAATCCTACTGTCAGTTTCGAGCTAAACAGTTAAAAAACAGTGTTTTTTGAACCATGAATGCGTCCTTCAATTTCCACCCCAATCGCTAAAAACGGTACTTTAAAAACTACACATATCTCGAAAACGCCATTTTCGATTTGGTTTAACTTAGTTTTTTTTTTCAGAAAACTCGAATATAGCCAGCGATGCCAAACCTAGCCCAATTGTGAAATTCTAGCACTGTTTCATTCGATCTAGCACTGTAAATCGACCTTTTAGCACTGTGTTTAATTTATATTTTCAAGCATTACACATTTAATTATTGCTGTAGAACTGTTTTTCTGTGAAAATTTAGTCAATTATTTAAAACTTCAATTTTGTTTCAATATTTTGTACGTCAAAAACGTCAAAACAGTGTAAATATAAACTAAAGTCGTTTGGTCTGGCCCTGAACTAGCCCTGAAATCACATTTCTGGCTCTAAATCACATTTTTGAGTTGGCATCGCTGAATATAGCCGTTTTATGAATATTTCTTAAAAATGACTACCCAACTCCCGATCTGTATTCACACACGGTATATTTTTGCAAAGCCCAAAACGGTGGCAATATAATTCGAAATTCATCGCATACTTGCCTTGAAGGAAATATCAGTTCGGGGAGAAATTTGAAAGTAGTAAAGTCTTGTAGTTAATACTCGTATGTTTTTGTAGCATGTATTACGTTTTTAACTAAAAAGGGTTCAGTTACTGAACCTTAGTACATCTTGAGTAGGTATGATTTTAAACGTAAATTTTTTTTTGAAATTTTCTGATTTTACCCTGATTATTCTTCTTACGTGTTTTAGCCCTCTTTTTGCAAACTCATCTTCTTCGTTGTTTTCGCTTTGTCATGTCATGACTCATTATTATGAATATTTGAAATACTTCTGTATGTTAATTTAAAATTTTATATTACATAGCTAACATAAATAAAACGCCTATCTGACATTTTATCAGCTGATACTGTGGAACTCATGTGGAATATAACATAAATGAAAGTTGAGAGTGGAGGCGCTTAGCAAATAGAATACCAATAATATAGCAACTGGACTTAAAGAACTTAGTTGTTATGCTTAATATAAACGCTCCGTACATTTGAAACGCCAAAGAAGGAGTCACCGGAGACCCTTTAAAATATACATATACATATTCTGATTCAGAAACAAATTCTGAATCGATTTAGCAATTTTTTTATTATGGTCATCAGGATAAAAATTGTCTATATCGGTCAAGTATTTCTGGTACCTCCCATAAATATCCAATCTTAGACCCATGTGTTGTAAACGTAGGTACCTACTAACTCACAATGCCTAACATTTTGCGTGACTTGTATAATGCAGTGTAGTGTATTAAAGCATCTTCCAGGACGATGATAACAGTTAGCTATGTAATTTAAGCTTGACATTAAATATTAAGAAACGAAGGAATGAAAATTAATGAATGATAAATACAGATAAGTAGATATATTTATTCCTGAAAGTAAATTATCTACCCCAAAATTTGCCATTCCCCCTAAACATATATAAGTCATTTTTATTTTCGTGTTAAATCATATAACTTTGAAGATTTTAAAATAATGTTTATTAAAACTCGCAACCTACTAGCAAGACAAATTTCCAGCTGAAGGCATTAATAAGTATACAGTACCAGTACACACACTTGTGGCCATTTTCTTAGAAATTTGTCTGCGAACTTGTATATCCACAGGCAATGTTCCTAATGTCTCATATCGTATCATATTTATTTTGGTATTTTTTTAAGGGACAAGAAGATAATTAAATTATTATAAAATTTAATAAATAATTAAATATTTGGAGGTGGTTTCGAGTGTCTATACGTTACTCTATAAGGTACATTTCGGATCACTGAGTAGTGCATGAACCATCAGTCAGAGCCTCAATTGGTTGCAAACAGTAAAAAAATCGATAAACTCAGCACTTTAGGACTTTGTTCAAATGTTCAGCCATGGCAGACATATTTTCATTGGTAGGTTAGTATTTACATACGCACGTAGTTCTACGCCTTATTGATACGACTGCATTCTTCATCGCACGCTGAATTTGCGGAGCGGAGTGGATCGATGACTCTATGGATAAATTATTAATATAGCTGGTTATATGCAATGCATTTCTAGGAGCTTCATACGTTAAACATACAGAAATAAATTTTTGAAAAAATTGTTTATACATTGGAGCGTTGTTAATCAAATGTGAACAGTTTTATGCAATTTAAGAAAGCTTACCTAATGCAAATGTATATCAACCGATTTGAGCGCCATTTCACTAGGAAATTATATCATGCTATCTAATAAAGGAACATCAACTGGAAACCTCATTTTATACATAAAAGGATGACAAAATGGATTATTAATTATGTTTTATCATATAGGTACCTACACCATTATCGAGTAGGTCTAGTTTTCCCTACAGCTACACCAAGTTAAAGTAATTTTTCGCTCTGCTAGCAAGCAATATCGGACCAACAAAGTTATTTGTATGGTGAAAATGATCTTATAATTAAAAATAAATACCTACCCAAATAAATAAATAGTTGACGCAACAGGCGTGTAGTGTAGGCATCCTAGGCCTAGCTTCTCAAAACCATTGTTCTGTGTGAGTTTTTATTTTTGGGTCGAATGGAAGAGACCTATAAAAAACATCTGAAATTTGAAGAAACAAGCAGGTCCTGTGGAATTGTTGTTCTTAAGTTTATTTACAGCTAAGCCTTCCTCTTCTAATAAACTGGGCGGTGGGACTGGTTGTTATTATGTGCCTTATTTTTCTTGCATTATCACGCGCTGTATACATGAAGCCCATTTGTACATGCCAAAAAATGCAGCTGAAACACATCTAATATTCTCCCGCCTGCATGACAGTCTTCTAGCGAGTAGCAGGTGATAATTGGCTTCCATATAAAACCTCCGGATGTTAGTTTGAGAGCTAAACTTCTTCTCCTTAAGGTCTGAACCAGAGCTGCCACAAAGTGCCCGATCGGGCAATTTGGCACACTGTTTTTTATTTTGGCCCTTGGCCCCGGGCCAACTCAAAATGACCCGTAAATCTTAATTTTTTGATTTCATAAAACATAGATCAACTAACCAATGTTAAGCTTTTTTTTCATATTCTACAATTAACTGTCAACCACTGCTCATAGGTAGATACCTACGTTAGTTTATTATTCTGACTTAATTTTGTTTGACAATTTTTATCTGACAAAAAATGGCTTTTACTACAACTTCTGTTGATCGTACGTAAAAAAGTTGCTTAACATAGTTTTTAGGAAACTATTCAAGAATAAACATTTCATAAGAAATAAAAATATATTAAGTAAACATTTTCAGATAAAAGCATTTTAAGTAAAAAAATGAAAGAAAACATTTTCAAATTTTGGATTTAAAATTGCCTTGTATTCAAAATGTACAAACAATTTATGGACCTATCATAGTTTAGAAGTTATAGTATTTTAAGTGGTAACACCTCGAAATTCGAGATCACCCAATTTGAGGGGCTATAACTGTAAATGGGGAGAGAATAGACCCCCCCCCCTTCCCTTAAAGGATTATACCGCTTAACTGGGACACCCTGTATGTTGTCTTATTACTAAATTTGAGTTTAATTTTTTGAATAGGTAATTTTCTAATGTGGCGGTGGCCCCAGCTATTTGCAAATGGCCCTCAAAAAGGCTCGCACTTTTTTTTTCTTTGCGGCAACGTTGGTCTGAACATAATTATTTCGCTTCGGAAATATACCTACCACTTTAACCATGATGAAAAGCTTTCACCTAAAAATTAAAAAAAAAAGCATTTAAATAGCTTCGCTTTATATCTTAATATCGTAATATACTAAATTTCATATTTAGATACCTATACACCTAACATTTTATGGCTTTATTAACGCATTCATTAAATTTTATTGTTTGTCATTATCTACCTCAAACAAAAAATGCACCTATAGTTTTGTTACGTATATCTGTATAGATATCGCATCAATAAATTGTCTATTATGATTTTTATTAAATTTACCACGATAAACTCTTTCATTATAAAATGCCATGCAGCAATATCTCCAATATGTGATAGCTCTGTATTCTTCTCATCGGAATTGTGAAATTTTTTTCTCTTTTTTATTTGCCAACAAACCGTATGATTGGGTTTGTTCAAAATAAAAATACCAATAAAATCAATTCTTGATGATTGTATCACACTTTCTTATGTTAATCCAGTAGGTTCGGTTTCACTTGTTATTCAGCTATCATATAGGAGTTTGGTTTTCTGAACATCAGCCATCATGTTGTTAAATTTAAATACAATCCCATTCCTACCGGTTTTCTAAGCACAATAGACTGTTCTTCCATATTGTTAAAATGAAATTGATTTTCGGTGAAGAAGTTTTCCTCAAAAGAAAATTTATTTAATATAATCTAATATAAGCGCTATCTTTTATGGGATTATAAAAGCAGTCCTATGTTATTGAAACATTAACAAGTAGATCGCAGAGGTGGGTCTAAACTCTGAGGTCTGTGTTGGTGGCAACTTCGTTGGAGATATTTTTATTAGCTGGGTGCTTCAGAAAATAATGATTTCAATTTTCTAAAACGTCTCAAGCAAATCGTTTTTTTTTTCTTTTGTTGAAACATTTCAATATTATGCAATACAAATGTTTTCTTAACATAGCTTGTTCGTGGTTTTTATAGAGGTTATTACCTCGACGTAAGCCAAGGACATATTAATATATTCGAAATCTTCTAAGCGGATTTGGTTAAATATCGGTATTTTTATAGTTTTAAGAGGGAATTTAATCCGAAATTTAGTAACTACATAATAATATTATGTTTTAATTGTGTGCTAAAAGAGAGACTGTTTCCATACCAAGAGCTAAGTAGGTCCAACTATGCGGCTATAATTATTTATAAATAAATCTTTGAGCTAATCAATGAACATGGCTGCTATGGCTTTGGGTATATGTAACTGTGCCTTTAATATGGCCAGCTGTAAGTAGTTGGCTTACTCCAAGCAAATACTAGTGTAAATAAAATAAATTAAATTTTGTATGAGGTTTCCTTTTTAATTTTTAACAAAACACTAAGCGCTTCTGCTTGTGTCCCAAGATGCCTTTCTGGAAGAGTCGCGAACGCCAGGTTCGCAAACCGTCAATAAACAACGAATATACAATTACATAAATCCGTTTACTATACTAAATATTACTATTATCGCTAAATATTACTATTACTCCCAGAAGGGAAAGAAAATAGAAAAAGGTAATAGTCAAAAATAATACCACTGCCAAATGGGTACCTAACTAACAAATAAGCTTTCTTAATCAATTCAAATAATATAGTTCTCCCCCTTCCCGATAAAAAGAAAGAAAACAAGAAACAAAATCGTAACTAAAATCTCAATAAGCCAGCAATTATAGCAATAACAATTTTCCATGCGTCTAATATTGGCTTTATTTGGAGGTACAGAACTACTTAACCGACATAGACAATAATTTTCAATACCAACCCGACGATGGTAAAAAGAAGTCCTCTAAAAAAATTTCATTCGCCTAGGTCGATTCGATTGGACGCCATCGTGTCTTCAACAGACAGACAGACGGACATGGCTAAATCGATTCAGAATGTGATCCTGATTCAGAATATTATACTTCATAGGGTCTCCGGTGAATACTTCTTGGCGTTACAAATGTAATGACAAAGTGAATATACCTTCCTGTGGAGGGTAATAAGAAAAAAGAACAGATTTCTGGCTTTCAAAAATTCCAACATTCTTTATTGTAAGTATTGCCATTGTTTTTTTAATATATATACATATATTTTTTTTCATTTTAGGTACTACATATTTTGTGTTAAATTACCCCTCCCGCCTAAACGAAGCGAGATAGACCCCTCCCATAGTAAAAAATGCTTGTATTTAACCCCTCTACAAAATACCGTTATCAATTTTCGGCACCTAATTTATCGTAGTCATGGCGAATTCTATTACAATATAATATGTACATCTATACGTATAATAAAACTGTAGGAATTAATATTAATAATCTTCATAAGAGAGAGGTCTTACAATGTGCTTTATTTTGAAGAACGCTTCATAAATTAGTTTATAATAATATTTATTATTAATACGATTATTATAAACAATTAAGGACTTTAAATTTGATGTAATGTTAATCATTTATATTATAATTGTAAATTTTTAATAATTTCTATGAATTGTTCTTTTGCATCTTCTATATTGTACCTAGCAAGATAAATTAAATAAATAAATAAAATATAATAAATAATAAAAAAGGTTTCATTTCAAAATTTCATTCTGATATGCGGTATGGTAACAGAGTGTAGGGTTGGGGTAGGTAGTTGTTTGGATTCCATAGGAAGAGGGAAACAAAGGAAAGCAAAGGAAATGCAGTATTATAAACAAGTGGCAATATCATGGAGAGAGAGGGCGATGCAGAAGGTGCACATTATAATATCCATTACAAAGGCGAGCACGGGTCAGCTAGTATCCAAGTATGGTAAGCCAACTGTTGAGATGTCGGACACTCGACACACCAATGTTGATAACCTGAGAGGATTCCTTTTACATTTATGCACATGTAGGTAAATATACACTTCGATTGAACACAATGATGTGAAACAACAGAAAAGAGTTTTGAAATCACACTTCTGTGTATTCGGTTTGTTTCTAGTTTCTAACACAACCGCTCTTCACAAAAACTCTGAGTCAACTGTCTCCCTACTGAAACACGCGCTTACTCGCTTCACATCACGATCACGAGCGGTTTCTAAACGTCCCTGTTAAACCTCTAGCTTTCGAAAGTTCCTTCAGATTTATTAGAAAAGAAAAGAAAATAAAAAAGAAAAAACCATGGGCAGTGACATGGTTTAAGTTTTGTTACCTACTTTTCCTATTTTATTTCGTGATGATGTGAAAACTTATCGACTCATAACAATTTTATTATCCCAATGAGCAATTCTTCTTTCGGGTATCTATACGTTTTTAATTTGTCTATAAAGAGTCCCACATGCGCTACATTATTAATCGAAACAACACCTACTTCAAAATGCATAAAAGTGCTCATACCATACCATACATTATCAACCAAAGCAACAAAAAATAGGTCTTCCCTTAAGTGCCATAGCAACTAATGAAATGTTTCTTAAAGGAACATTTTGGCCTCATATAGTATGTGTACCTATGCGGTCGTATGCCACATGAATTTTCCCTTTTGTTAATACAATCAACTTAATTTTGTCGCTTCTTCATCACCAGTTAATCCTCATAAAATTTAGTAGCACATTTTCCTCTCTAGAACAGAGAAAAAGGAATACCTACCATGAAATCATAATTTCATCATCATGTTTACATTTTACATATAAATTACGACTTTCTTTTAAAAGAGAACACAAGATATGGAATAACATCCTTAACATTTTATAGCCATTTTCAAGGTATTATTTTTTTTTCAGTGTCTTCCTTGATGGCAGAAATATAAATGTGAAGCATCCAAATCGCAAAAAAAAAAAACCTTTCGAAAGAATTGTGTCATAAAAAAGCCTAGCTTGGGTTTATTCATCTAGAGACGCGCGAACACCTTTCCATGCTTTTTATTGCCTCAAATAAAAATATCACCTGCGGTTATGTCTTCGTTTTTCGGATAGGTTCGTCGTTTTGAGGTTATTTTCACTTTTTCTTCTTTTTTAAGGGAGTTTTTTGTTTGTTCTCAATTTTAGGGAAAATAATTGGCGGCGAATGATGGGGGGAGCTTAAAGAGGCAAACATTTGCATACAAAGATCATTACTACATTGTTAAAAGCAAAACGAAATGAAAAATGTTCATAATTGGACGTTACGAGAGTTCAATTCAAAATGATTATCATGAGGTAAATATTAATTTTGCATCGCATCGACGAAAGGAGATATCCCCATTTATACATAAATTTGATGTGTACCTTTATACCCACAGGAAATACGATATAATACAACACGCTAGTGAGAAGTATATTTATTCATATTCATACTTTTTCCCCAAGAGGGAGTTGCGCGCAATTTTTTTTGGATCTGTTTTGCGGTTCGAAATTGAGTTCGATATTTTCACATTAATGATTCTTGTTTGGCCAACTAGTATTGCATTTTACGTGTGTACTTACGCTGCGGGGACTTGGAACAGATATTTCAATATTATGAAAATTCGTTGCGAATTACGAGTAGATAGAGAGGTAAATGTGACATCGGATTCTGCTTGACAATACTGTACATTATAATGTACACATTTTTCAGGTCGAGATTGATTGATGCCAAGTGGGCATATGCACTATATAAGTACAGTTTTTGCATTATTTTCAGATATAATTACTTTGAGTGCATCCAGCTTCAATTTGCAAAATTAAGTTTCGTATTGACATTCATACTTATACTTACATAGGCATTACTTGAACACTTGAACTGGTATTGCTTTGTGTGAAATTGGCAAATTGGTTATTAAGATAATATATGTCAGGGTTTTCGCACAGACGTTGACTGCAGATAAGTTGCGATGACCCCGGTGGATATTGGGCAGCTCAGAGAAGTGGTCGATTATGGTGTTCTTCTTTTTAATAATAGATAAGTACATAGTCCTTCGATTCGGGCGCAGTGGCTCAGTGGTAGTATGGTGGACTATTGTGCGAGGGGCCCCAGGTTCAATCCCCGGAAAAACACAAATAACATTTTAGGTTGTTCATTGCGCCACATCTCGCGAACGTCTGACAAACATCCGACTATTACTGTCCTGAAAAAGGTTCTCAATTCAGCGTTCGGAATTGGCATAAAATTATAGGTCCTTTCCATTCGTCCCAAAAGTAAAAATAAAAACTGTCACAAACGAATTTTTGTGAGAAAGCTAGGCCTAGGGTTGCTATGACCCTGGTGCACCAACTATCTATTTATTTATTTTTTAGTCTTCGATTCGGTAGGAAGGAAGTAGGAGGAATTCCTACCTCCCATAAAGGGCGGATGCTAGCAGTACCTACACTTTCTATATCTAAAAGTGTTTATCTTCTTATGAGCTCATTGCAAAGGTTTTCGTTTAGTGTTTTAAACAGCCAACTTGCGAGTTCTTCGCACTTCTGTGTTCCCTACATGTCTTCTTCCAGTCCATGTCCATGATAGCTTCGTAAGACCGTTCTAGTAGGGACCTGACGTGCAAGGTACAAGTTCTTTGCGTATTCGTAAAAAAATATATACAAATGATTATCTTCAAACTTAACACATATGCATCATGCACTTTTTTTTTTTAGATCAAAATGATACAGAGACCAAAACGATTTTTGGATTCATTGGCGTCGATTCGTCGATTAATAATTGCGCTGATTTATTAAATAATGTATATATAAATGAAATGTGAGTACATTCTCTGCGAGACTCTTAAATAGAATAAGATTTGCCTAAATATACCACGGATTCATAGCAGTGTAATCAAGTTCAGTTCAAACTAGCACAACAATCTATTCACATACAAGAGCTGTAGATTTACACATTTACAAGCAAGAAGCAATACGAAATTATAAATATTTATTCACGGGCCAAGATAAATCGCCCATATACAGAATGGATTTGCGTGCATTCAGATAACAATCCAGGTTCTATAGCATATAAAATATAAACCTAGGATATAACATTGCATTCCAAACACCATATTATAGAGAGTGTATAAAGTTTATAAATAAGGCTGTAAATCTATAAGATCCGTATTGTATGATATATTATGTACAAGGCTCCTTCTGTTTTCACATTCACTGAAGCGTATTAGAATAAACAGAGCAAAAACGCTTTTAAAATGATAAAACATAAAGTGAACGGCTAAGTCTTACAAAATGCACAGGGGCGGATTATGGTAAAGAGTTACCACCTCGTCTACATTACGTCTATACAAAAAAAAACAATTTGGCATACCTGGCAAAGTGGCAACGTAAAATATTTTTTAAGCAAATTGATTCAACGAGTAAAAATTATAAGGTGAGACATTCCTGTATCAATGCTAAGTGCGAACACGCTGACGACCCAGGTGAAGTAGAATGCGAGAAGTCACGGGCCCCACAAGCCCCTTATGCTGTAATCCACCACTGTACGGTTGGGCTAATTCTAAAGTGATTTGGGTATACGATTATTTTTTATATTAATATCATTGAAACTAGCACCTATGACATAATGACATAATTTGTTTTGATGTGATCATATCAATTGAATATTCCTTCGAACGTGAGTATTGGAAAACCGACTTGGATTATTTTTCGAACATTTTGACAAAACCAATACTCGCCCTGTTCAAGCATCCCAAAATAAAATAATAGCGAAACAGCTTTCATCTTCACAACACATCAATTTCCATTCACCCACACAGATAGAACAATAGAATTGATATTTATTTTTCGTTGCACGAGTATTGGTATCTACGTAATATTTATTTATATGCACTCCATCGGTTGAAAGTAAAATATACTGAAGCTTGTTTGTCTTATCGGTCGTTGGTTATCCTGTCCTGAAAAGAATAAAAAAAAAAATATGAAAAATAACAATCGGGATTGGTAAATCATCTGTTTCACCGTAAAATAAATAAAAGAATATTTCATCCATTATCAATTGAGTTTTCCATCAGAATAATTCAATGAAAATTTAATCGCACAGCAAAGCGCACCTACCCTAGGAATACGAATAAATGAATTTCAAGATGCCAGAAGTCGAAACATTTACGGAATCATTGAAAGAACACTGTGTCATGTATTTTTGATTTATGTGCATACTGATGGCTTTACTGCAGATTGTTGGAAAGTGTATTACTGTGCAAATGGATAAACATTTCTAAAATCGGGCTTTTCTAGTTGAAGATGTTTCCTAAGGTGCTAAAAGCTGTCGTATTTTCAAGTCGTTTGTGATTATTCTCTGGTGTCCATGTGTAATAACTAGAGCTCTCAAAGTATTTTAAGAGCTCTAAAGCTCTAAAGAACATTAATTAATTAATAAGAAAATATTTACTGTAGAACGCTGACATGTGACAGTGAGAGCACACCGAATTTGTTAAGTGCGGATTAAAGAGTGCGGTAATATTTTTGAAAGGAAACATTTTGATGAAAATTAAATATCTGAGAAGAAAATTTTAAAGGGATTTTGCACTTTTTCGTAAGCTTTTCAACAAAAAGGGAGCCTTAAATCTGCATTATGCGACTGATGAAGAAGATTTTAGTCAATTATATTGTCAAAATGATTTAGGTATAAGTAGCTACCTACTCAAAATTATGTTGCCATTTTTTATAGAACTGCTTTCGCGTGTTCATAAATGATAGGACAGAGATACGTATTACGCAGGACTGCCCCCACTTGAAAAACACACTTTGGGTCGATATATCTACTCTCATGTCTCATATAGTTGGCGCAAGACCCATCACACCAGTACCTTACCAGCACAGTAAGCACTGAGCCACTGCGGCCATTAGCACGTACCTACTAGAATAGCCTCTTAGCAGTCTCTTAGCAGTCTTAGCTTACATAATACAGAAGTGGTGCAGTTGTCGTTATTCGGAAGTACATGGATACAAGAGTACAGAGTACAGAGAACAGAAGCAGCGTCTATTCGGATGCGGATTCGTTGTAAGCGGCAGACTTAGGCAAGAAGTCTTGAGCTTTCGACACGTTAGTGAGCGCCTTACAACTATCCGCATCAAGGCTAAATTCGCCAACATCAGCCTGATATGCGCTCACGCCCCCACAGAAGATAAGGACGATGCTACCAAAGAATGTTTCTATGAGCTCCTCGACAAAACATATGAGCAATGTCCTAAGTACGACGTTAAAATCGTCTTAGGTGATTTTAACGCCAAAATAGGAAAGGAGGACATCTTTGGTAGCACTATCGGAAAGCACAGCCTACACGACACCACGTCTGGAAACGGACTTAGGCTAATTGACTTTGCTGCGGGACGTAATGCTACTATAGCAAGCACACGGTTTCCACACCTCAACATTCACAAAGGAACATGGCGGTCACCAGACCATCAAACGGTCAATCAAATTGACCATGTTGCGATCGACGCAAGGCACTCCTCCAGTATTCTAGATGTCCGAACTTTCCGAGCGGCCAACATAGACTCGGATCACTACCTTGTTGTAGCCAAGGTACGTATGCGGATATCCCAGACACCACAACAACGAGGAAATACTGTGAGAAGATTCAACGTTGAACGGCTACAAACGCAACAAACCGCCAGAACTTTTGCCGATCGCGTCTCCCTCAACCTCTCGAGAAGTCCTGTGCAGCCAGCATCAAGTGCTGAAGACCAGTGGCATCGATGCCAAGAAGCCATCAGAAAAGCCGCGACTGATGTACTAGGTTTCACCCGACCACCACCGCGAAACCCCTGGTTTGATGAAGAGTGCCGGCAAGCACATGCAGCAAAGCAACTGGCCTACAAAGCGGCGCTGCAGAGAAGGACGAGAGCAGCTCGTGAGCTCTACGAGCAAAAAAGGAGGGAAGAACACCATCTTCTCCGGAGGAAAAAGAAAGAGCATGAGAAGCGCGCGATCGAGGAAATAGAGAGGTGTTACTCCAGGAACAATGTTCGGAAGTTTTACCAAAAGGTAAAAAGAACGTGTCACGGGAACAAGGCCCGAACAGAGACCTGTAGAGACGAACAAGGAAACCTTGTAGTAGAGTCACAGTCGGTGCTGAGGACATGGAAAAACCATTTCTGCAGACTGCTAAACGGCGAAGACGACACAAATTCCGCTGTCAGGCAGAATGAACCATTCAACCTGGGCGATGAAAGCCAAGACTTCCGTCCACCTGACCAAAATGAGGTAAGGATAGCAATATCCAAGCTGAAGTCCAACAAAGCTGCAGGACCGGACGGTTTATCGGCCGAGCTTTTTAAGGCAGCGGGGGATGACTTGGTAGAGAGCATACACCAACTCGTTTCTAAAATTTGGTCAGAGGAAAGTATGCCTGAAGAATGGAGCCTCAGCATTGTTTGCCCGATCCATAAGAAAGGAGACCCTCTAAACTGCGCCAACTATAGAGGCATCAGTCTCCTTAACATCGCTTACAAAATCCTGTCTTCCGTACTGTGTGAACGCCTGAAACCATTTGTCAACGAACTGATTGGACCCTATCAGTGCGGTTTTAGGCCCGGTAAGTCCACAACCGACCAAATATTCACACTACGGCAGATCCTGGAGAAAACCCAAGAAGTCCAAATCGATACTCATCACCTATTTATCGATTTTAAAGCCGCATATGACAGCATTTATAGAGACGAGCTATACAGAGCCATGTCTAGTTTTGGCATCCCTGCCAAACTTGTCAGATTGTGCAGAATGACGATGGAGAACGCTCGCTGCTCCGTAAAGGTCGGAAACAGTCTCACCGAGACCTTTGATGTCAAAAAAGGATTTAGACAAGGCGATGCGCTGTCATGTGACTTTTTCAACATCATTCTTGAGAAAATTGTGCGAAACTCGCAAGCCAACACCAGGGGCACAATTTTCCAAAAGTCTGTGCAACTACTTGCATACGCTGACGACATCGACATCATTGGCAGGACACAGCGAGCTGTCACTGGTGCGTTTGCAAGTATCAGTACAGAGGCGGCAAAAATGGGTTTGGTGGTGAATGAGGGCAAAACAAAATATATGCTGTCAACTAGAAGGGACACACAACATCGACGAATCGGACAGAACGTCACGATAGACAGCTATAACTTTGAGGTAGTTCGGGACTTTGTCTATCTCGGCTCCGCTATTAATTCTGAAAATGACATCACATCAGAAATCAAGCGAAGAATTACACTTGCCAACCGCTGTTACTTTGGCCTAAGAAGGCAATTGATTAGTAAGGCCCTGTCGAGAAACACTAAGGGGACTCTATATAAGACCCTCATCATCCCAGTCCTGCTTTATGGCGCAGAATCATGGACGTTGTCAAAAGCGGATGAAGATCTCCTTGGGCGCTTCGAACGCAAAATTCTTCGAGTGATTTTCGGTCCCGTTTGCGTTGACGGGCTTTGGAGGAGGAGATTTAACAGCGAACTCTACGAGCTGTACAGCGACATCGACCTTGTCAGAAAAGTACGTATCAGTCGACTAAGATGGCTAGGACATGTAGAGCGAATGAACACCAACGCTCCGGCCCGAAGAGTCTTCGATTCCAACCCGGAGGGACAACGCAGTAGAGGAAGACCTCGCCTTAGGTGGCGCGCACAAGTGGAAGGGGACCTCAACCAACTTGGAGTGCGCAACTGGAGGCAGTTAGCCAAAGATCGTGCTAACTGGAGAGGCGTGTTGGTTGAGGCCCAGGTCCACCCCGGACTGTAGCGCCATCTAACAACAACAACAACATGGATACAAGGTGACCCAACTATACAACCTTTTGCCATGCGACTCCCCCGAACGTATTCGGTAGCTATAGGGTGACTCGAGTACATATTAACATTAAATTTATATAAAAACAAGTAAAAGTGTTATCATCGGCCTGGCCGATGCTGCATAAAAGTCATGGAAAATGTTTGCCATGCGAGTTAGTATGTGTCTAATATTAGCTTTGTATGGTAGGTAGCAGAACTACTTTACCGACATAGACAATTTTCAATGCAAACCTGACGACGGTTAAAAAAAGTCCTCTCACAAAATTTCATTCACCTAAGTCGATTCGTTTGGACGCTATCGTGCTTTCAACAGACAAAGATACATGGGTCAAATATTGGCTTTGTATGGGCGGTAACAGAACTACTTGACCGACATGGACCATTTTTAATACAAACTTGAACGCCATAAATATAAGGCCTCTCATAAAATTTCAGTTGCCTAAGTCGATACGCTCGTACGCTATCGTGATTTCAACAGACAAAGAGAGACGTGGGTCTAATAGTGGTTTTGTATGGGAGGTACCAGAACTACTTGACCGACATAGCCCATTTTCAATACCAACCTGGCGACGGCAAAAAGAAGTCGTCTCACAAAATTTCATTCACCTAGGTCAATTCCTTTGGACGCTATCGTGCTTTCAACAGACAGACAGACAGACGGACAGACAGACAGACATGGCTAAATCGATTCAGAATGTGATCCTACCTTTATAGGGTCTCCGGTGAATCCTTCTTGGCGTTACAAACGTAATGGCAAAGTGAATATACCTTCCTGTGGAGGGTATAAAAAACCGGCCAAGTGCGAGTCACTCGCGCACCGAAGGTTCCGTACGTACGTAGGCGTAGGTATAGTACTAGTGAATTACATTTACATAATTTAGTTCATATAAATATAGGTACTGTACACTATACAGTGTACAATGTACATGCATAGTTAAGAGCGCCGTCATCGTCACTCGTCAGTTAAATCCACCGACTCGGCTCCACCCAATGCGTGGTATGTATGTGTGTGTATAAAAATGAGTATTTCTTGGAGATCCAATTCCAATTTGGAAGGAAACACGCTTCTGAATGACATATTGGACATATTTGTGTAAATATCTCGTAAAATATTAACTTTTCAGCAAACTAGTATCCAGCACATAAGCTACGAATATGATCTACAAAATAGAAAATTTTCTTTTTGTTGTAAATCAAGAAAAAAACTGTTTTTTTGTGCAAATGAATATATTTTTTTTCGCTAAATTACTTATTACTCCAAAACTAATCAATATGTCGCTATCGTTGGTATTTGTCGTTTAACTAGAGGTTATACCTGATGTTGTGTGCAAATTTCAGCCTTATACGTCTATCAGTTCTTGAGATAGACCTAGGTACAAAATTGGCTTAGTTTATTCGGACAGACATCGTAGCGAAAGCAAGGTAAGGTTCCTCCATAATGTAAACGGAACCGTAAAAATGTGAATGGTTAAAATAATATTTCCATATACATATCTATATATGATTGCCATACATCTCCCTAATGAAACTTGTTTTTATTTCACATTTTTTTAACTCTGGTGTTGAAATAAAAAAAAAAATTGTCCTCCCCCCTTTTTCTGAACACTTGTCACCCCTTTTCGTATTTTTTCTTATAAATAATTCAAATTCTGTGATTTATTTCCTACTAAACACAATCCAAATTCGATGATTTGGAAACAAAATAGTTAAAAATTAGGAAACAGAAGAATTTAAATACATATTAATATTATTATTTTATATCTTACGTGGCTTTCCATTGGGCCATTTAATTTTTATGTGTACGTAGATAACGTATGGGTCATCTCGCAGAGTTTTTTTTTGGCAATTTATCATTTCGCCATGATCATTTCTAAATTTGTTGTCTTGCTTTTTAATTATTATTTCATTTCACTTTGCAATTGTATCGCAAAAACATCATTTGGCATTTGTCTTCTCGCAAATTTTTAACTTGCGTTGTGATTTGTTCGCATTTTGCTATTTCGCGTTTGAGAGTT
This sequence comes from Cheilosia soror, assembly GCA_949372485.1. Taxonomy (NCBI): domain Eukaryota; kingdom Metazoa; phylum Arthropoda; class Insecta; order Diptera; family Syrphidae; genus Cheilosia; species Cheilosia soror. The sequence continues at coordinate 93,786,918 of OX443562.1, forward strand.
GAGTTTCTAGTACATTCTTTTGTTGTTCCCCGTCCATTTTCATTTCCATTTAAATCAAGTCGACCAAATTCCATGAAAACGCCACGAAAATGAGTACAATCGTTGGGCTGTTGAAGCAGACACACATTTTGCAACATTCAGCGAGCTCAGCAAAACTGCTGACAGGATGTGAGAGAGTGAGAGTTTTTTTTTTGTTATCTTTGCATTGCACCATAAATGGTATTTTCAGATGTTTTGATTTTGAATGTTGCTTATGTTAATTATTTTATGCATTTAACCATAAGTTAACGATTATCAAGTAGCTTAAATAATTTTGTTTTTATATCATGTCAATACGAGCGAAGTTTAGTAACTAAAATAAATGTCTAGTCGCCACAAACATTTCATACCTAGTTTCACAGCTAATTGATACGTCAAACGAAAACGAATTGGTGTTCGGTGTGAATGCATCTACGAGTTTTGTAAACTTTTTTGACGAAAACTCGGTTTTCGGCTTGGTGTAAATAGGGTATTATATTCCCCCAACAACGCCCCAAGATACTTGCAATTTAGTGGTAGGTACTTCTGGACTTAAATTGTTGTAAAGGTGCTAGAACACGGCATGTAGCCACTATGTATGTAGCACGTTATTTTTTCGTCAGCGTATGGCCCCAATGGCTACATGCCCTGTACAAGCTCTCTTTGTGCACTCTTTTTTGACGTCAGAGCTACATACGTATGTGGCCTGACATGCCGTGTACTAGCACCTTAAGTTGTATAGGTCTCTAAAAAAGTATCTACAGTTAGCGTAGTACTTTTGCGGTGACTTATTTTTTTGTAAAGCTATACCTAAACTTTTCTATCTTCGCATCTTGTTCTATCTTAATGCACATATAGGTAGGTAGGTAAGGTATTCAGTATACTCATAAAATGCTATTAGATTAAAAGCCCACAGTAATTTTTGGGTGTGATTGATAACACCAAATAACTCACATAATTAGGTAGTTCTTAAGTAGTTGTTAATAAATGTTACCGTCTTGCATGCTGTAGTGGGGGCAAGTGTGGTGAGTAATACCATAATAATAATAACAACTTTAATATCATTTCAAAATGTAGAGTTAAGTGTCCTGATTACCAATATGGTGGTCCAAGACGTTTTGAAGGTGGCCTTCAGCCTGCAAGACGGTCTTCTTGGAGCTATTGTTTCATTGATTAAAATTTGTGTAATGAAAATAAAACAAAACAAACAATTTAGAGCACGAATTGCCTTCTTTTTGTTACACATATTTTTCCGATTGGTAACTCGATAAATGAAACCGATAACCCATTAATAAAAAAATACACACAGTAGACAAAAGCCATTTATAGAACTTAATACTGTTATGTATAATATCTATACATACTAATTCCGCATACAATAATAAAAATCGCAAAAACCCATGTTCTTACATACCTTAGCTTAGTAAAACGCAAAACACACACCTGTGAGGAATTATACCCAATAAATAATTCAACAATAATCCACATCCACTTTAAAAAATTAACAACCCATGAAAACAAAAACGCGTAGGTATAAGCAAAATGCCGGAGTTAAACTAATTTACATTCATTTATAATATATTTTCGATGGCGTGCTTTGAATATTTTTGTCTCTAAAAAATGGCGACATTTTTGTCCAAATGAAAAATGTTTAAATTGTGTATTTGGGTATCTGCTGCTAATCTTTGACTTATAGTAATCTATAATGGTTGATAAATTATAAATTTAAAAATAAATAAAAATGTGTTAAATGCTGTTCATTCAGCAGTTGTGTTGTTTTTTATTGTCATTGAGAGTATTGAGAGTATACGTAGGCGTCAGCCATTCTTACTATAGGATTCGATTGAACGATTAAAAATGATAATTTAGCGACATCGAAGAAGATGTTTTGTTTTTGATACAATACAAATGTGCATTTGTCAGCTTATTTAAACGACTTCTAAGCTCCGTGTTCTGCCACCTAAGAGTTTGGTTGACCAATCAGATTTCGAAAATGGTAGGTGCCCCACCGCACCTACCTAATACCACTTGTATGACCAAAGGCTGTTGAAAATAAACTTTCGTTAAAAATAACACATTACGAATATGCGTATAGAGATTAATCGTTCTCGTTCTTTATTTTGATTCTTTGGTAGAAAATGGCAAAAGAAAGCAATTAAAAAAAAAGCGGTGGTGTTTTGTTGCTTACAACACACTTAATGGATTTAAATGGATAAACGGATTGATGAACTCACACTAATGTATGTTTGGTGAAATTTCAAATGGGGTATTAATTAGTTTGTTGATGCCTTTGATATCGTTGAGTCATACTGTTTCGAATTGCGATTTGCCGGAAATACCAAGAAGGTTAGTCACATTTTACCTATCTGTAGGTTAGGTACCTAGCTACCTTTATATGAAGTAAAAGCAAACAACAATAATCGCTATATAGTCAAGCAGAAATAATGCAATAATGCGACATAGTTGCTACCTAGTTTTTGTGTCTCTCTTGGTTTTTATTAAAGAAAAAAAAATATGTACACGACTGGGTCCCACGTAACTTTCTCGTTTATTGCGAATCTCGCAGAATCTCAAAGTCATTTAAGCAAATTTTACGTTTAAAATCATACCCAGCCAACTCAAGGTGTAATTAATAAATTAATACATAGCTACTATATAACATACGTATTTACTACAACACTTTATTACTTTCAAATTTCAACTCGAACTGACACTTGAAGGAGGCAAGTAGGCGATGAATTTCGAATTATATTGCCACTGAAGTTTTGGGCTTTGCAAAAATATACCGGCTGTGATCGGTATTTGGGTTGCCCATTTTGAGAAATTTTCATAAAACGGCTATATTCGAATTTTCTGAGAAAAACTAAGTACGTGATCATGTTTAGAATACCTATGTTGTCTTAATTATATAATGTATTTTGATCAAAATCGTTGGAGCAGTTTTTTGTAAAATTATGTTGACAAATGTTACAACTTTGGTTAAATTCGAAAAGCACTGTTACTAAACTGTTAAAAACTGAGTGCGACGTAGGTATTCTTTAGGATATAAACATTACCTACCTGTTATTTTTTCATTCAAATCGAAAATGGCGTTTTCGAGATTTGAGTAGTTTTTAAAGTTTCAATTTTCACGATTGGGGTGGTGGAAATCGAAGGACGCATTAAGGGTTCAAAAAACACTGTTTTGCAATTGTTTAGCTCAAAACTTAAGCATTACCTGCCAGTTAATTTTTATCGTAATCGAAAATAGCTTTTTTAAGATATGAGCAGTTTTTTAAACTACGATTATTAGGGATTAGGTATTAGGTGGATATAAAACGGAGCAGTCTTTTTAGAGAAAAGTAGAGTTTGCTGTCAATGGAAGAATGACGATAGTACATTAAAAAGAGGTTTTTGTTAAAATCGTTTTTACCGTTTTCGAGAAAACGCCAATTATTTTCAATTTAGTGTTGTAAATATCAGTCAATAGTTTTGTCTCTATAAACTACATAATATGCGAATGCACTTTCAGCACCACCGTGTCCTGGTCATGTCTCTAATGGACATCGTTACCTTTTGTTATTGAAATGTCAATAGGTGCTTTTTGAGCATAAAGTGGAATTATAGTATTAGACTCTTCCACGACTTTGGTCAAAACACATTTGTCCTGACATTGGCCATGGCCATGCAAATTAAGTCGAAAATAGAACCACGCAGGAAAACAGCTGCACGGCCAACAACAGGACAGCAGAAATGTTTGAAAAAATTTAAATGGATTAACCGGGATTAACATAATATAAACATAGCTAATGAGCATAGCTGCACACACCCCACACATATTGAAAACCCACCCAGCAGGAAATTCCTGATGAAATGGAGTAGACGAATGAATGGAAAGAAAACATGCACGATCCGCTCATTAGCGTAGCATAGCACGTCAATCGCATATCCGTGTATCTGTATAGTAGCTACTTTCTGCTATTCCAAAGCCAACCACACCATCAGCATGTGATGGGGCTTGATGAGGTCGCTTAAACCGTTCGACAATTTATCTTGTATCACTTTGCTTTCTGGATTAATCAATTAGATGGGGGCAGAGGGTGACGGCGGTATCGCACTGATTTGCCTTGCGGTTTTAGTGTATTGAGTTGTGGATAAAACCCCTGACTGGATAAAAGAGCGGGCGTATAACTACATACAATATCGTACAAAACAATTGCAAAGTGTGGAATGCATGGGGGCGGCCATATATCAAATGGCTTTCGTTTAATTATCTGTTGCTTAACGCGACTCAACTGGCGCCTAGTTAAAGTTAATTAGACAGCAAGATCCTTTGTGTTTACAATTTGTTTAGGTTTGTTTGCATAAACAAACTGTCGCGGAGATGTGGAAAGAATTATATAGGGGGAGCAGATTAAATGGATGGTGGGTATCTACACGAGCAAATAATAGATTCCAGGCAGATTCAAGGTTAATTCAGAACTGTGAACTTTAAAAGCGGATATAAGGTTAAAGGATAGAAGCTGAGCAGCCGCCTGTAAGAGGGCATTTTTCTGGGTGAATGGATGTAAACAATAAAATAGTGACAGTGTTATTGGTCAAAACAGTTCAGATACCTTACATATATGACTGCACTAAGTCAGAGCCAGTACTTATGCTATTTTTAGACTTTAAATTTCTTGTCACAGTCATGCCTTGATTTCTTATGATCCGTGATTGCCATAAGTCCACTCTGGTGGTACTTAAATATGCCAAGTACATGCGTCTGACCGAAATATCAGAGCTTTAGAATTTCGTTCTCCCTTTTTCTGAGAGTCCTTTGGTTACACTTGCCATGCTCTTAGAGTATAATAGTTCCATGCGTTGTATAGGTGCAGTAATATTTCCTATCCTATTTGTAGTGTGGATTTATGTGAGGATTAAGTGTTACGAACGACCTCCCATCAAACACCTCAAGCTTACTCGGTTGTTCGTTTTAGAGCAGCGCCATCCAGTCTCAAAAGTCCCAACACAATATACCACTCCTTAAAATGTTTCTACCGGTATTAACATTTAAATTTCAAAACAAACTTATTTACGTTTGTAAATTATCCCAATAAATTTAATTTAACTACCCATCCTATACGTTTTAAAGGCTAATAAAGTCATCACCAGAACCAATTTATTCGTTGCGAAATAAAGACAACCAATACCTAATGGTTTCCAATTTCGGCTGATTTTCAGACTTGTTCCCACTACATTGTATCGCGTGGGAGGAAGTCGTGTGTAAAGATGTTAAATTACACTTAAAATAGTGTAAATTCGGGAAATTAACATTTTAAAAGCTCGTCTTTATGTTTGCATATGAGTGAACATAAATCAAACTGTCAATTCGGAGATAATCGTATTTTGAAAATTTAAATCGTTTGCCTTTGCAGTATCTAATAAAAATTCCAGTAGATTGTATCAATCATCGCAAAAGAAAAAGATACGTAGGTTTCATGAATGAATGCCTACGATGATCGTTATCGTTATCATGATAGGTACAAAAGTGTGAGCTCTTCATTACAACAGATGCGCTATAGCTGGTAGTTTTCCCACACAATTTTCTTTTAGCTTGAATATCTTTATTTTTAGAAATTCAGAGTTTTCTAAGAACTGATGATACCTAAGAATAGTAATTGTCATGCCGTGTTTTGACAATAGTGTTGACAAAACTTTTCCCACAATTTATGATGTCCAACTTTGACGGAGGCAATTACAACTTTAAGTTAGCTACGCTGCTGGACAACGCCAATGGTCACGAAGACTGAAGACCAATTAAACAGTCTTACATAATACCTTGTAATGAAACACCCCATTCATTACATGTCCACCATATATATTGCACCCGCCACCAAATAAAGAAATATTCCCGACGCCACTGTACCTCCCCCCCAGAACTAGAATCCACGCCGCCACTGCATATTCCAACTTGGGAACACCATCAGCCCACCAAAACAACAATCACATTCACTATAATACTGGGCTGATATACAACAACAACGATCATACAGTTTTTCACTTCGTTATTAGAAGTCACACTGTGTTTCTGTTGGGAAATGCACTAGTAGCCACGTACAAATGGCAGTCGGGGAGAATCTTGTCAGTAGAAAAGTACCAATCTCGTGTACAGACAGAGACTCCCACTGCATTGAATTGGTCCTGATCAATTATCAGTGCATTTTTGAAGGTGAACCCTCCGCCAGAGGTAGTAACCGAATAGCCCCGGCCCCCCCTTGTTCGTCGCTCACGCTTTGCCGTAGAGCGCGCAATCTCAACCTGTACTCCGACGCTCACGCTTGCCGTAGAGCTCGTTCTGTCAAACCCGCCCGCCGTCGCTCACGCTTTGCCGTAGAGCGCGCAATCTCAACCTGTACTCCGACGCTCACGCTTGCCGTAGAGCTCGTTCTGTCAAACCCGCCCGCCGTCGCTCACGCTTTGCCGTAGAGCGCGCAATCTCAACCCATACTCCGACGCTCACGCTTGCCGTAGAGCTCGTTCTGTCAAACCCGCCCGCCGTCGCTCACGCTTGGCCGTAGAGCGCGCAATCTCAACCCGTACTCCGACGCTCACGCTTGCCGTAGAGCTCGTTCTGTCAAACCCATCCGCCGTCGCTCACGCTTTGCCGTAGAGCGCGCAATCTCAACCCGCACTCCGACGCTCACGCTTGCCGTAGAGCTCGTTCTGTCAAACCCGCCCGCCGACGCTCACGCTTTGCCGTAGAGCACGCAATCTCAACCCGTACTCCGACGCTCACGCTTGCCGTAGAGCTCGTTCTGCCCCCTCTAGATTGTAAGTTTAAGTATCGCTTCATTGTTAAGGTAGTATTAAGTATAATAGGAAGAAAACGTTGAATAAATTGTACCTCTTCTCCAAAGTTTGTGTTTCTTTGGAAAGACTCTGGATCCGACGAGTTATACCTCAGCCTTTGACAAAAAGCACATCACAAATGGCGCCCGAGCAGGGACCTCATTAGAGGTACACCGACCCGAACCCGTCTTCATCGAAGAACCCCGTACCGTAAGCCGTAGACCTCATTAGAGGTACACCGACCCAAACCCGTCTTCATCGAAGAACCCCGTACCGTAAGCCGTAGACCTCATTAGAGGTACACCGACCCGAACCCATCTTCATGGGAGAACCCCGAACCGTGAGCTGTAGATCTCACTCGACACACCGACCCGAACCAGAATCCGCCGTCACGAAAGGCCTAACTTCGAACGATACCATGACCAATCCCAATATGGAGGACCCATGGTCAGAGAAGACCGCCACAATTGGCCCTGCCGCCGCCGCCGCCGAAGCCCCCAACGAAGATTTCGATCTCGCCCGCAACCTCGGCTGGATCTACCTTCTGCGTAAACATGAGCTGGTACAGATCATGGAGGAACGAAACCTCGACCCAAGAGGAACCGTGGGCCAGTTGCGAAGACAGCTGAGCAGCCACATCAAAGAAGCTCGCACTCGGAAGTCTACCCAAAACTTGTGCCAGGAATGGGAAGAGAAGCTGGAGGAACGAACGAATCGAAGAGTTCATCCCAAGCCCACCCGCCAACAAAGAGGCACCAGGATGTAGTCGTGGACTGACGTCGCCGGTGTTTATCGAAACACCGTTCCAAGTACCCAACCGAGCCACCACCGTACCAGCCACCACCGTCCCAGCCACCACCGTACCAGCCAGTCACCGCAGTGCCACCCGACAGCCAGTTTGTAGTCCACCCAGGCTGGACACCGAAGTCAGGCATCATACAGAACCAGAACGAACGTTACCCAGATTCCGCCTCAGTTACGAAGCCGAGGTGATGAACATGGTCCGAAAGTGGGGTCTGCGATTCGATGGCTCTGGGAATGCCATTGAGTTCATAGAGCGGATCGAGGAGCTGACTCTATGCTACGACATTCCACCGGACCACATGATTCGACCCTTGCCCGAGATCTTGAGAGGAACAGCGCTGGAATGGCTGCGAATCAACCGAGACAGATTTGTCTCCTGGGAAACGTTTAGAGCAGACTTCCTCCGATATTTCATGCCGGCGCGATACACCCGCAAGCTTGAGGACGAGATTTTCAGGAAGCGGCAAAGTCCCCGCGAAGGAGCTAGAGATTTCATGAGGTCCCTCCAGTACCTAATCCGACAACATCCCCGACTACGGTACGAAGACAACCTAGACCGGTTATACGACGGTCTACGGCCCGAGTATCGACTATACATCCGCCGACGGGACTTCCAAACGCTGGAGGAGCTCATGGAACTAGCCGAGGAATTCGAATCCCTCCGAATAGAAGAGCGGAATGCCCGACCAGCGCTACCAAACCCTCCGCCGATAAGGAACACTCAATCCTTTCCTCGAATCAATTCCATATTGCCGCAGAGACCACTTGAAGCACCTGCCCCGCCACATGAGCCACCGTATGATCGCAACACGCACTGCTGGAACTGCTGGCAGCGAGGGCACCAGCAGTCGACCTGCCGACGTCCAAGGCGTGTGTTCTGCAGCTTCTGTGGAACCGATGGAAGGTTGACCCGCGATTGCCCCTGTAGAGCCACCCGAACCGCCATGGTCTCCACCCACGCAACATGGACCGACACCAGGTATTTTATTCCCATCCAGATAGAGGGCCAAGAGTTTTCCGCTCTAGTGGACACCGGGTCCTGCCTATCCTTCGTCGGAGCGGCCATGCGACAGGCGCTGCGCCAAGTGGGTGCACCGCAGCGCCACGAGTACCGACCAGTTCAGGTGGCGGACGGGAAGAACGTCGCCACTACTGAACGCTACCAAGTCAGCTTCCGAGTGGAACCCCGGACGATAGCAGGGGAAATGTCCTACCTCCCGGGACTTAATGAGGACGCCATCCTGGGAATGGATTTTCTCGAGAAGGCCGCTATGATGGTATCCGTAGCCGGAAGGAAATGGACGTACCGGTACCAAGAACCCTTCCCTCTCTCCATCACGGAATCACCCGAGCCAACCCCCACAGAGCCGTCACCACCGAGCGTCGCCAAATTGGCACCAGTGAGTGACGACAAGCCGTCACCAGCGAACGTCGAAGAACCACCACCAACGAGCGTCGCCAAATCGCCACCAGTGAGCGATGCCAAGCCGCAACCAGCGAGCGGCCCACAACCGTCACCAGTGAGCCTCGCAGAACCACCATCAACGAACATCGCCAAGCCGCCGCCAGTGAGCGACGCCAAGCCGTCACCAACGAGCAACGCTAAACCACCACCATTGAGCAACGCCAAGCCGCCATCATCCGGGATCGTGCTCACGGGGCCTACCGAAGAGGTCAAACCAGACCCCGACCAGGCCAAAGCGTCCGAGTGGGTGCTCGTACCGCCGACTGCGGGCAAGACGCCGAACCTTGAAATGGACTCAGCAACGCCACAGAATAAATTCCGGAACCAAAAGAAGCCGACCCCGCCGGATAAACCCCCGGATATCAGGGGACAGACTAACAACCGCCGGGCGGCACCGAATGGACCGGCCGCATCATCATCGTGGCCCCACAAGGCGACCAACATACCCCGGAGGCCGACAAAAATCCGACGGTCCCGGTGAACAAGACGTCCTTTTTTTTTCATTTTTATTATTATTTAGTTTATTTTTATTTTTCTTTTTTTCTATTATTATTTATCTTTCTTTAAACTTTTTTGAATTCCGAATTATTACTAATTTCCTTTTTTTTTCTTTCTTCTGCTCTTGTCTCCTGTGCAACAAGCAACCGAACCAACTCGCCCCACAGGCCACAACCCGGCTGACAAGGCACAAGTCGAACCCGCCGCTGGCTCCCAGAAAACAACTGGCCGAAGCATCATAGTCAAGATGTCCGAACCAGCAATCCGATCGCCGCCGAAAATCAGGCAGAGCCAAGATGCCCGAATCCGTTGCCGAAATCCGCCGACTTAATTTAAGAGAATCAGAATTTTAGAATTTAAGTTAACATTTAAGCTACCAAAATAATGTATGAATTAGAAATTAAGAAAAGTTTGTTAAATAAATCCGACCCCAGAAGGGTAACGACGAGGAAGTCCTCGTCTGACGAAAAGGAGGGGGAATGTAATGAAACACCCCATTCATTACATGTCCACCATATATATTGCACCCGCCACCAAATAAAGAAATATTCCCGACGCCACTGTACCTCCCCCCCAGAACTAGAATCCACGCCGCCACTGCATATTCCAACTTGGGAACACCATCAGCCCACCAAAACAACAATCACATTCACTATAATACTGGGCTGATATACAACAACAACGATCATACAGTTTTTCACTTCGTTATTAGAAGTCACACTGTGTTTCTGTTGGGAAATGCACTAGTAGCCACGTACAAATGGCAGTCGGGGAGAATCTTGTCAGTAGAAAAGTACCAATCTCGTGTACAGACAGAGACTCCCACTGCATTGAATTGGTCCTGATCAATTATCAGTGCATTTTTGAAGGTGAACCCTCCGCCAGAGGTAGTAACCGAATAGCCCCGGCCCCCCCTTGTTCGTCGCTCACGCTTTGCCGTAGAGCGCGCAATCTCAACCTGTACTCCGACGCTCACGCTTGCCGTAGAGCTCGTTCTGTCAAACCCGCCCGCCGTCGCTCACGCTTTGCCGTAGAGCGCGCAATCTCAACCTGTACTCCGACGCTCACGCTTGCCGTACGTAGAGCTCGTTCTGTCAAACCCGCCCGCCGTCGCTCACGCTTTGCCGTAGAGCGCGCAATCTCAACCCATACTCCGACGCTCACGCTTGCCGTAGAGCTCGTTCTGTCAAACCCGCCCGCCGTCGCTCACGCTTGGCCGTAGAGCGCGCAATCTCAACCCGTACTCCGACGCTCACGCTTGCCGTAGAGCTCGTTCTGTCAAACCCATCCGCCGTCGCTCACGCTTTGCCGTAGAGCGCGCAATCTCAACCCGCACTCCGACGCTCACGCTTGCCGTAGAGCTCGTTCTGTCAAACCCGCCCGCCGACGCTCACGCTTTGCCGTAGAGCACGCAATCTCAACCCGTACTCCGACGCTCACGCTTGCCGTAGAGCTCGTTCTGCCCCCTCTAGATTGTAAGTTTAAGTATCGCTTCATTGTTAAGGTAGTATTAAGTATAATAGGAAGAAAACGTTGAATAAATTGTACCTCTTCTCCAAAGTTTGTGTTTCTTTGGAAAGACTCTGGATCCGACGAGTTATACCTCAGCCTTTGACAAAAAGCACATCACAACCTACATTGTAGGTAGTTACAGGGAAGAAAAAAAAACTGCAATATTTTTGCTATTAACATTGATATGTCGTGCGACATGCTAAAAGGGGGTTAGCAAAATTAGTTTCCACTTTCAGGGGTTTATTTGATTTTTTTGATGGAATTTGAAAAGATGTTATACGCGTCATTAAAAATGAGGGTAGGCACAAGCAAGGTTGAATCGGTTATACTTATACGTAGATATATTTTTCCATAATTCGCTGTTTCGAGGATAGATCTGTAGTCAATAACGCATCGCAAACAATCGCATATGATATAAATGAATTCAAGGTGATAAATGCTGATAGCCGTTACACTTTAATTGCTGTTTGGAGAAAGATGTAAGTTAATAGAGCTTTTTTAGGAGTGTAAACAAATGTAAGAGAAATACTAAATTGAGTCCAATTAAAATGAAATACTGCTACCGATAAACTAATATTTAGTTACGTAGCCTTTATTGCTTATTACGACTGCGCAACGCCGCACCTTTCGGGTGGTATTGCCCCCAAGACTGCTCAACTACCACCCACAACACGTTATTATTCCTCGGTTTTTTACTGGACACATCTCTTTTAATAACTGCCCATAAATGTTCAATAGGATTGAGGTCGGGAGATTGAACAGGCCACTCCATGACCATGACCTCAATTCTATTGACCTCAAACCACTACCTAATAGCTGTTCGGCTGGTATGCTTCGGGTCATTGTCCTGCAGGAAGACCTATTTTAGCGGCATTTCTTCCTCCGCATATGGCAGTGGCAGCATGCTATTTTGGAGTATATTATCAACCTATAAGATTGCTGGTTTATTATACCTTTAATCCAGTATATTGAACCAACACCGTAGTATGAGAAGGATTCCCAAATTATAATACTAGATCCACTCTTATCTTGAATTTTTTTTATGTGTTCCCGTCTTTTATGAGTATTTAGTTGAATTAACTCACGTCTTTCTGGTGTACAGTGTTTTCCACGACCCACTTTTGTAGAAAAAAATAAATCGGTTTTGCCTCAGATTGATTAAAATCATAAAATAGTTTTTTAACTTACTTTTCTATAATTTAAGTAAAAAATTCGAACAAACGCAAAACTAATAAAGAGTGCAATTATTTCGCTCCCACCCAAAAGTAACAGTTGGACTTCCTACCGATTGACATTTCAAAGAAAAAGGTAAAGTTTACCGTTAAAATATGAGCTCACATGATCGACTTGTTGTTGGTGAATACAGATTAAAAGTAGAAGCCAAAAAAATATTATACGAATATTACATTATGATAATGTATGTATTAAGGAAAATGTAGGTACAGGTACACGCTGTTCAATCACAACTGAATTGATTTGTAAAAGAGAATTTATAATTCCGGTCACGCAGTCAAGATCTGCACCAATATGCTTTTTGACCTTACCACCCAATTACGAATAATTACACTTTCATTTAATTCCATGACACGCTAATGCTCTTACCCTTCCAGCCTTATCAAACGATATGTGTATCTACCTATCAGTTTAAATCACACATTAAGGAATTTTACTTTTAATTTTTAAATAATTACTCCACTCAACTCAAAGATATTACATATATGTAGTAACTAACCTTGAATGTATTCCCTTCGAAGGTGCGTACTTATTCCACATACATTAAAAGTAAGTAGATACCCCTATTCTTTATTCACAAAAAAAAATTCTTCTTCGGGTCATGCCATCAGGGTGGCTACAGAGGGTAGCCTGTAGAATGGTATCCTCATCCTCAACGTGTCTTTGAGGATTAAATTGGAATCTCATCGGTAGGATGCAGTGACGATGTTGGCATACTACAGGCGGCGCGAAGGGGGAGTGCTCATGGTAGGCTCGTCGAGTACAATACTTATGAGCAGATGTTTTCGTTAAATGTGTTTCAATGAATTTCAATGTTTTATAGATGAAATGGAGTATGGAGCTTGTGGTAAATTATCGATTGGGGCGAACATCCAGCCCATCATTAGTCAGTCCTCCACCAAGCACAAACGGAACCTTTTACTTTTTCATCCTCATACGCAGTTGTTGTAATTATTTACATATTTTTCACCATATCCCGATCATCACCTCGCCACTCGATTATTATGAAAGTAGCGTGATGCCGTGTTGTTACTTTCGTTTGAAGGAACACACAAAATATTATGTTGATTGTACAAAAGAACGACATAATAAATTCACATCGAACAAAGGGCATTATATACATAATATTGAAATTTCCTCGGGAAAAAATACGAAGACCTAGTGGAAACTCTCTCTGGCGAAAAATTGAATCTCTAATTGGATGAACTGTGAGCCGAATAGCTCTTTCGATTGTTCGACATTATTGATAATTAATAAATTGTATCCGCATTGGAAACTGTAGAGCTTTCAACATTGAACCCGTAAACAATTTGTATTGTATGCCCTTAATTGGTTTTTAAAAATTACCTCGTTTTGGTTATTTTTAAATAAGAGGCGAAGCTATCATCAAATTGATTGCCCTTTTCAGCGCGTCATAAACATTCTATGCAAGGTCGTGTGCCTCTTTTTTCGGTTGGTAAATTTTCAAAAACCAGGATTAACCTGAAATAAGAATAAATATTAATATTAAATTACAAGAAACTTGTAGTCTATCGTTAATTTTAAGTTTAGCAAAATTAGCATAACGAACAAAATATATTCAATTCAGCGGACTAAAAGGAATGAAACCAATGATTATAAGACGACTGCCGTTGTTGTTTATAGTACCCGTTTGTCTATGCTGTGGGAAATGCAAATTTGTATTTATGGCTAACTACACTAACCAAATGGAATACACACATAGGTATACAATTTGAGACAAAGTGTCGATAATGGATACATTTGATCGAAACATTATCGTATAATAACTTACTTTGGTTATGGTTCCTGAATTGATGCAAATGGAGTGAGAATTCCAATGATGGCTTTGTTTGCCTATAAGCTTATTTATGATGAAGATCAAGTTTTAGTAATTAGGTTCATTCATTCACAATAATATGACGGAGGCGCAATATTATAATATTCACAAAACCCCAAACAAAGGCAGGCTTCAATGTGTTGACAGAGTTTTAAATTTGTTTGGAGGTAATTTAAAATTAAATTTGTTGAAGGTAGACTTTATAAATAAATATAAAATTGATGATACAGTTCTGTAAATTGAGTAGGTAGTTGTAAGCCCTAGCGTTAGAATTTACGTGTTTTTATATTTGTATTTTGCAAAATCGAGAAATAATGAATAAATGTAACATAATAATTTGTAGATCACCTGTCCAAGCTAAAAGTGTGTAAAATTGCAAATAAATTAAATATTGATTTGTTACACAACTTACATAAAAAATGACGAACGCCGCACTGTTGGGACCTTTTACGAAGGTTAAATGTTATGCAACTAGCTGACCCGACAGACGTTGCCCTGTCCAAATTAAAAACAAAATGTTTTTCTTTTTGATCGTTTTGAGACTTTTAACATCTGTTTGAAATGTATAAGCAAATTAAAAAGGAGGAAAAATGTCAACCAAAAGATTTATTTTCTAGCATTAAGTTTGAAATCGAAACGAATGTCAAAATGTTTTATTTAGGTACACATATTTCGATTGTAATGTCACTGTTTTTTTAATTGTTTGCTTGGACATAACCGTTTCGTTCATTGCAATGCTTTCTTATACACGCCCCTTTGTCCAATTTTGACCAATCTTCATAGGAATATTTACGGGCCAATACCTATGTTTGTTGATAAATTGTAACTCAATCAATTCGGCGGCTTTCGAGATATAATCAACAAGCGCTAAAGAGATTAAGTATGACTACTCTTTTAATGTAGGCTGAACTACACAGCGCGGACGTTAAGGAAATGAGGATAGGTATATGTAATAGGAAGTACCAATGCACACTGCGACCTTGTAAAGTATCTATATGAATGTATTCTGATTCAGGATCAAATCAGAATTGATTTAGTCGGCTCTCACATTGAGGCAACAATCAATAAGCAACTGGCAATAGGAAAAACGCAAAATTATTGCTCACAATTATTTTACTTTGAATTAAGTTAGAGATCTCACATCAAAGCAGCTAAATATCGCTCGAACGAAAAATGTTGCTGATTGCTTATTGGCAAAATGGCTATTGCTATAGCAACTATAGTTGCTTATTGCTTGTTGCCTCAATCTGAGAGCCGCTTTAATCATGTCTGTCTGTCTGTTGAAAACACGATAGCGTCCAAAACGAAACGACATAGGTGAATGCAAGTACTGGGATTGTTATCAAGAATGGGATATAATCAGTTCTGGTACGGGTACCTCATTTTATAAAACAAATATCAAAACCATGTGCAAATTTGCCCCAATTGCCTCATTGTTTGCATGACTTATAGTGAAGTGTTAAAGCTACATAGCTATATTAGCTTGGGAATTAAGTATTTCCTTTGGCTAAAACAGAGCGGTCGAAATAGTGCAACAAATTCTGTTTGAGCTGTCATTCTACCACGCCACTTGGACTTTTTTTTATTAGGTGTCATTAAAGATCGATGATATTCGAGCAATCAATCAATCGTTTGTGAAATAAGGGCTGAAATTATCGAAAATGTATTAAAAATTGTTATTCAACTGGCTTAATGCCAGCCAAGACTGACATTTGAATAAAAATTTTCCAAAATTAATCGAAAAGTGAACTCTTTTTATTAAAGAAACAATCGTTAGAAAATATTGAACAGTATTTTTTGTACATTATTTTTTAAAAAAACGTAACAAAAGGTCCACCCTATTTTATCACACGACACCAAGCACAGCGTTCCCATTAAAAAGAAGTCACGTGACTGAATTACATAGTACATGCTTATGTGTATGTGTTGTGTATATCATTGCTGCTCTGTTAATTCTTGATCCAGTTCTTCCTAATGTTGCTTTTTTATTCACATCTCTCTTCATAAAAGTATATAACAAACAGACGGTATTTTCTATAGAAACTCTGTTAAAACTTATTTCGCTACTTTGTCTTTCTTTAAGTCTTGGGAATTTGTTTTATGGAAAAGTGTCAAATATGATGACATTTGCAACTTTCCTCGGACGGAAATTATTCCTGTTTGCATAATTTAGAAGGCAACCGCAGGTATTGGGTTATCGCCTGTAATAATGTATTCTTTAGGATTTATATCAGCACTTATTTTATTTCACTTAACTGTCAAGATGACACTTTATGCTGTCATATGGTAGCAGCTAACGAAGGATAAACAACGCTTCTGGTGATAATTTAGTCATTTAGTGATTTTGTGTGCTTGGCATGTTTGTGTTTTTGCTATTGCTTACCTACCTACAATTATGCGCAGTGGCACAATGACCACTTAAGAATCCATTCTCCCTCAAATTCTCAAGATTCGATTTCTGTTTCATAGCGTCATATTTGATTATAAAACTTAAGTGTCCATTAGCAGACACTTGATCCACGAGACAGGTGGTAAGCTATTCTGCTGTCAACGATTTGACAAGTTCATTTGCTTTTTTTTCGATTTACGAGTTCAATTAAACTAAACAGTTGCTCTGCACTGTGCAACTGGACATTAGTGTCACAAGTTATCATAATGATGATCTAGCTATGTTATTTCGATGTGACGGCTTTCGCTAAAGC
Organism: Cheilosia soror; assembly: GCA_949372485.1. Lineage (NCBI taxonomy): Eukaryota > Metazoa > Arthropoda > Insecta > Diptera > Syrphidae > Cheilosia > Cheilosia soror. Next base: position 93,803,797 of record OX443562.1, read on the forward strand.
CCCGAATGCTCAGCGAATAATTATTAAATTAATTTCTAATAATTAACATCAAACACAATATAGAGTGTAGGTACATATTATATCTACTTATAAACAAAAAATCATCCCCTTCCTGGAAATACAAAGCATAGGTAATTCTCATCAAATGAACACCTACATGTGGCGTGCCTACATCACCTACGCATTTGACACAAGCCGCAATTACTTTGTGGCACGTTTTTGTCACAAAACACCGATAGGCAAGTAGATATGTGTAGGTACTTACAATGCTTTACTCATACATCAATCAATTCCCCTTATTTCCGATTGAATTCAAAGGAATTTATTTTATTTGTTGGCAAAATGCCTGTCGCTATGGATAATTGAAAATTCAATGTGTAACAAGCCATTTATCAAAGAGTTTTCCGGTGTTCATAAACGATGAGAGCTGTCTCTAAGGTAAGATATTTTCCCCATGGTTATATATATCATCATACAACACCATACCTAGCTAACCTATACCTACCTACCACCACCCAAAAAGAAAAGTAAAAAAAAATAACGCAAATAGGAGTAAAATTGGTAACTATACTGTACTCTCACTTGGTACGAATTGGCAGAAAGATAAGTCAAGTTATTTCGTTTCTTGCCAGAGGGCTTTTCTTCCAACAAAGAAAAGCGCCTCCAGTTCCACATTACATCACGTATATGATTCTTACCACCTATCTCGCTCCTACACTTAAGTTTCAATAAATGCACATACAAATAAGCACTTACGATATATAAATATTTATATTTGTACACACAAAAACCAACAAGCGACACCCGGAAAAGTGATATGTCCCGATTTGGATGGGAAAACTACTCTTGGAGGGATTCTATCGAAATTTAAACCTCAGAGCTCAGAAGGTTGCTACACAAAAAAAAAGCACCCTATTCAGCCCTCAGCGCCACAAGACACACAAGACGGCAGGGTAACAATAGAAAAAAAATGTTTTCTCTTGTAACCATTACAAGGACAATGTATGGTAGGTACATAATGGATGGGTTGAAGAGAGACACAGATATGAGCAGAAATTCGGTGTGGAATTGTGAAATAAATAATGTTTGACAGAATTCTATAGGATTTTAAGTATTTGCTATTTGTAACCTGGTGGGATGCCCAGGTGGCCAGATGACAGTTTCTAAAGACCTTCCTATTAGATTGTGTTTTTTCTGTGCTTTTGCCATTTTAAAAGTTTGTACATTGATTAAAAGACATGCCTTCCTACACTTGTAATCCAATAGGATGAGGTACATTTTAATACATTAGTGTTGTTGTCAAAATGGTAGAAATCAAGAGTGAACTACTCAATGGTACAAAAAACCTATAAATACTAAATGTGAGTTTAAGAAAAGGCCACAAATAAAACATTTATTATGTTTTGTCATATAAATAAACTGGGGGCTGTTAGATGGGTTTTACGTTTTTTGGTCTCTAAATAGATAATGTTAAATATAACGAAGGAAAGTATAGAGGTGATCTGAAACTGAAACGTCCAAATTTGACAAAAAGTTGAACATATCACAAACAATTCAAGCGTTTCTCCATTTTGGTCATTACGCATTCCTTCTAAGTGCTGTCACAGTTTGTTTACAAACACTTTAATTTAAAATACATATACATATGTATCTATTCCGATCTATGCCGCTATTTGTAGACATCTTCTACAACTATATTCTAACTTCTGTTGGAGATTCGGCAATCAATTCTGTTTTGTTTTATTGAACATCTATCTCAATTATAAAGAGCTCTAAGGCTAGCCGCACATTGGATACGAATTTACATCGTACGCAAACGTATGAATATGGTCGTACGAAGAGAGTGCGCACACTGAATACGATTTTCTCTGTAAAATAGACAGTGCCCCGTGTCCCATACCCCCTTTTGCGTCTATACACATCCAATTTTAATGTTTCAACGCACGAACGTGTTTAAATATCCCAACACGTTGGGATTGTATTTGGACTTAGGAACTATATGTACCTACGTATATGTATGACGAACTCGCATCCAGTGTGCGCGCTCCCACACTACTTGGAATTGGAAGAATTCGTGCGTATGCGTACATGTTCGCATGAGAGAAATTCGTACGAAATCGTATCCAATGTGTGGCTAGCCTAACAAATCGTGTGAAATCTTTCTAGTGTGTTTTACGTCGAGCCTGTTTCTATTAAAGGCACCATTTTAATACTTCCCTTAAATCGTTGTTTACAATTACGAAGACAGCTGTCATAATGTGCCAAAAAACTGCAGATCGAATAAAAATTCAAACTATACGTTAAATTCTCTGACACCTTAAAATACTCGAAGAAAGACTGTAAAAATACAAAATAGCTAGCATGGTACTAAGGTACTCCGAGGTAGAGTCATTGGTCCAACGGTGTGCCGGACGTCTGTACCACCCTAAAAGCCTGGTCAAGTTCGCCGACCCGACGCGACGGATGGTAAATGGAATTTATTTTAGATCGATTCAGTAAGAAAAATTTATAAATTTGTCCATATGTAGGTACCTATGTATATAGCTTTTCGCAACCATTCATTTCTGCGAGATGTTATTTTACCAACTAATGGAAGGGAACTATTCTGGGTGATCACAGAATCCGTCGTATTCGGAATTTTGCTACGAACCCCGAAAGAACTATCACCGAATCCGTTGTAGTGGACATTTTTGCTACGATTTAAATTCGAAGCAAACATTTCCAATACGACGGATTAAATTCGTAGCAAAAATGTCCACGACGGATTCTGTGATCACCAATATTATCTTATGTCGAATCCGCACGGCTAAATTGAAAATATTTCTCAGAAAAAATACGAAAAAATTCGATCGGATACTGCGCTTCCAAAAATAGTCTCATATTTGATAGGTAGACTAAATGTTATTGGACCATGTAAATTCCAAGCGTAGGTGTATAGTATATAACATGTAGTCACATGACATAAAAGTCCTTTTTCCGTTCGTAAGCCGTAGCATCTTTCTCCAATCATTCTCACACTACTTCTTCTCTTAAAGTTCGTTCTTCGTTGTGCTCCCAAAGTTTGCGGTTTATAGCATAATAATAAACTTGTACATACCTAGTTATGTGAGAATAATCCATTCGTTGGCTGAACTGAATTAGTAGCTCTACCCGTAAACTTGTCAGCGTTGCACTCGCGTATATCGGACTAAATTATTTTGTCGATGTCGATGTCAAAGTTTATATTTTATTTTTTTCGATGGGAGGATACAGTTTGAAGTTTCAAGGTGAGCAATATTTTTGGCATCTCATTACCTATCAAATTCGTAATTATTTAAAAGCTAGTTGTATAGTTGCAATAATTATGGCCTCTTTTTATTATTAATTTTTCACTGCGGTAAACACATATTTACTGCTGACTGGGATACCCCTACCAAGCCCCAACATTCCTAATGTAAAAAACAACTCCAACAGCTCATTAAAACTCTTTAAACTGACGCACGTCGCAGTAACAAAATGTAAAGTTAATTATATTACATTGTTTTCCAATTACACGGGTAATGCTACATTAGCAGTAACAAAAAACCTTTTCTATTAATCATCCAGCGGGCCCTTTGCGTTCGATCATATCTATACGTATATACGGTATACAATACATATACCAAATGTCAAGGTCGCTCAGACAGTTAAACGCCCGAGACGAATTCACCATACCCCTGTTTATAGACAATATGAAAAAACAATGAATTGCGTGATGCAGGACCATTATTTAGTATACTATTTACCGAAACACACTAGCTAAGCAGTTTTGGTTATTGTGTCACCATAATTGTTGGTTCCAACTAATACCTACTTCGTTTTGTTATTAAGTAGAATTCTGAAAATCCATAATTCTTAATGAATGATGAGGTTTTCATTATAAATATCAAATACTTTCGCAATTTAAGGTATTCCGTTCTAAAGCTTCAATAAAGTACAACGCTAAATAGATTCAGTTAACCGGTAGCACACAAAAAATTTTAAAATGCGTTCCTTTGAAATTTTATTCGGATTGTTTGGAATCATATTAATTTGTGCATCAGCAGCGCCCGCAGAGGATTATCCACCATTCAGTACAAATGATGAGAATTTGTTGGCAGTAGATACACAGACGCCTCACGAAAACGAATCCCACAAAATAGCTCGGCAGGTTCTCTATACTCCTTACGGCGGATACGGATTAACTGGATATAACGCATATGGTTATGGAAACTACGGTCGATATGGAGCATATGGCTACCAAAGGAATCCCTACTATGGATACGGTTATTATCCATATCGTTATACCTTTTATGGATAATTGAATCTACGTAAAAGCTGCTGTGACCAGCAAAAGATAATGTATATTTCAATTTCAACTACAAGATTGTGTGTTTTATTTTAAAAGTAGAGGTTATCTACAGATTTCTCATATCAAGAATAAAATTTGATGAAATAAACTTTTTTTAAATACAAAGAAAAAAATCGACAGCATTAAATGATGCACCATTAAACAAAATAGCAGCAGTGATGTAAATGGTGTTGAAGAACATAAGCCCTGCCTATATATGTTTATTCTTCGCCAAAGTTCTAGTTGCACCTTTGAAGTTCATTGGGAGTTCGGTTATTGTATATTCTTCACAAAGTCATGTATGTATCCTTGGCTTAAATAGCTAAACAAATAGGCCGTTCCGTTCATCAGCCTTGTAAGACTTGAGCTATCGATTGCATTATTTTTGTTGGGTGGACGTTGGACGATAGTCTTGGCTTTGCTTGTGTAGGTTAATATGTAGTTCATTTTGTATAACTGCAATTGGGTAGACTTCTATATTCCATTGGAAAAGTCGGATTTCTTACAATGTACAGCTCAAGAGTGCTATCTCGTAGGCGAGTAGGTTTTACTATAATAAATTGTGCTTGCTGGTATGTTGTATACTTTTTATCAAACCGTAACGTCAGCTTCGTCTTCCGCTGGGGTTTAAGGTTGGTTATTGGCATCGATGTCACTGGCTCTTGGCACTTAAAGTATTTTACGATTGGTGTAGAATCTGGATTGTGAGATATCCGTGGATGTATCTTGAATACACTTGGTAGTTTTTCAAGTCCATGTTTCAGCTCAAAATGTTGTAAGATTAAAGTCTACTGAAGAAGTCCTTTATGTTCATCGCAATATTATATAATATAGTGTTGATAATAAAGTTCTTCAAAAACTATGTACAGAGGTAAGGGTTTGTTAGCTTTAGTAACATTACGTCCCGCACCCGCCACAAGTCAATTAACTTAATAGCGACCGTACACTACGTCCACGACGCATCAATAACGAAGTCGACGCATTCCATTCTTAATTTCTCTAGTTGAAGCACGGAATTTATCAAATTACACAGGTTCCCATGCCACTACTATAGTAGGTACCTATGTACTGTTTCCGCTCAATGTAGGTAAGCTCACATTTTATATCTGTGCCAGATTATAAATTAATTCTTTCAAACTTTCAAAAAATGTTCAATCTGCAGATGCAGACACAGCTTTAAATCACGGAAAACACAAACAGAAAACGCAGGAGCGATCTCGTCTTTAGACGTATTCTGGGACCTGGGGCTGGGAGCCCGCACACTGGGTGTGAGTCAGTCACCTGAACGAACTTCTTGGTATTTTTAAATACTTTCGTGCTTAAAATATAAAAATCGACGTAGAAACAAAAGTAGGTATGGGACACCGGACACTGACACTATAAAGTATTGGTAAATAAGCCTTGCATATGATGCAATTTAATGAATTCATCTATTATTTTAAAATAATATTTTGCGGATTTGCCACCGCAGTGTCCATGTTAGAACCCAATTATCTTGAAGGCACAGATTATTCATCCATCACTCACCTAAAAGCGATATCACCGGGATACAGCCTAATTAACTTTAACAGAGAAAAAGAGTATTTAGTGTGCGCTCTCAATTCGTACGATACAAATTCGTATCCAATATGAAGTAAAGGTTAGGTAGGTAAGGCTATGGTGAAAACTGCACCGTAAAAATATGGCCAGATAACACTCAGTATTACATTTTTAGCATATAATGTAGGTAGTTATAATTACCGTTTCAATGTCAAGACCAGTGGGAGTGTGGAATACTTACACTTCCAATGTACATTTTATACCTTACCTACATAATGTAGGTACGTAAATACTTTTTTTGATAATGGCATTAAATTTAAGCACAAACAAAAAACTTAAGAAATAAAAATACATTTCAGCAGGTTCTTCAATTTTCACCCACAACCACCACCAACGGAATTGAACCTATATTTAAGAAAAATTTGTATCTGGCCTACATCCCCTCTGTCGGATTACTTACCGTAGCGTTGACAGAATTTCTTTTGATTTATTTGCGTGATATTTTCGCAGTAGAAAAGCAATAAAAATTCTGCAGATAAAAACAAAACGCTAACTTGAAGGTAGATATTATAAATCTTCATTTTGAGTCACTCACCTAGTATAAATGTATGTAGGTATATGGTTTGAGTTTTGCTAAAAAATACATCAAGCCAAGCACAATTGAGGAGGGAACACATTTTTTCAGTACAAAACGGAGACGGAGAGGAGACACTTCCGTATTACAACTGACGAGACATCATGTCATATACTTTTCAATTATTCTATTTCACTCAGTTGGGTTCACCCACCTCCTCGCATTCGAAGAGTGACTTTAAATCAAGGCTCGCAAGCAAAGCAATTGTTCTCTGAATATTTCAACAGAAACGTATGCAACACCAACAACCAACACCGCCTTGACAAAGCTCTGGCCTACCTCCTATATTCAGCGTCAGGCATACCTATCTACTCATCGAAATTCCACAACTGTAACCATTCCGACTCATTCATTCACATTCGCATACACCATGAAAACTTCTGGAAATGGAAAATATTTTTTCATATCCCTGAAAGCAGAAGGAAAGCAAAAAAAAAGCAAATTCAATTTAATCCCCCACATCAAGTCTCACCTTGACGCTCGCGGGTACATTGAGGTGGCCCTGCTGCTATTACCCCACAAAAATCCGCTCGAGTCAGCAGAGTACGAGTTGGAGTACTAACTATATTTCATTGCAATGGTAGTGAGCGAGACTGATGGAATTCAATGAATGCCGCCGTCATATGTAAAATAGGAGAAAAGCGCCATCGTTGAGCTGAATAAAAAGCATCTCTCAGCCACACCAACGCGAGACACGAGACTTCTTCGCCGAATGAAAAAAAATGTCCAAAGGGATGAGCATTGAAATGGAAAAGGAAAAGGAGCGTCATCAGCAGAGGGTAGGCATAGGAGGACATGACATAGCGAGCTGCGATAAATGCAAATTTCTTTTCTTCTACTGCTTTTTGTCAAGAATTTCATAACAAGTAATGCAAAGGCTAATAAAAGTCTACCAAAGCGATCTCATAAAGTATTCCCTTTCGCAGAAGGTACAACCGTACAACCCCTGGCCCAACTCTAGTAAAAGTGAATAGGAGCTGTAATGATGAATACCAATTTGGAAACATTTTTTTCCGCCTTTTTTTCTGTTGGGCGTAGCTAGATATAAATAGATTGAAAACGTGAAAGCGATACGATGCCATAGATAATGTTGTCGATTATTTGTTTATTGGCTGGTGGAAAGATTTGTGTGACATTGGTGTGTTATCGTCAGCGTAGAATCTGTGGAATGCGGCGATAATTCAGTCATCTTGATGATACACACGATGGATCTAATGATTTTGACGCATTGAGTTAATAAATTATAAGAATGCATTGAATGTATTCAATTTTATGGGTAATGAAATTCCCTTTTCTGAACTTTTACAAAAATGGTCATAGTCATGGAGGACGTTGTTTGTCTGGCTATACCTAATGACTATATTGACAGAAAAATGTTTATAAAATAATAAGAAGTGGCCTGCTTTTTCACCCACAAGCAAATTATGCATTAATGTTGGCTCCATATATTTTACAGTAAATAGTAGGTATATGCTTACCAAATTTGAGAAATTTATTTTGAAGTAGCTATAATAGGTAGAAACTCGCACAGGGGAAGTATAATGCGTAATGCGAGAAACAGATTGGCACAGCAACAGCAACAGCAACTTTGACAGCCACAGCGCACTTTTTAGAGCCCCTGCTTTTTAATGGCTGAAGTTACATTACCACAGCAATATCGACATCGACATCGACGTTAGAGCTAAGTCCTAAATTCAATGTTGCTGTGCAACGGCTACCAACACCACGGTGACTTTTTCAGTTCTCTCAACTTTCGAATGCTGACATACTGAAGGTGCAGCATCATTACCAGATATAGACAAAAAAAGTTTCAGCAGTCTACAAATTATTCTTATATAAATTACATATTTATAAAATACTTTTTTAATTTTTTTTTGATTTAGATTGCCTTTCATTTTCGATTGGCAAAAGAAATCAATTTTTTTTTGTGATCTGCAGGCGTCAAATTATTTACTGTCGGTGGGACGTGATTTTGAATTCTAGTTTTACTATATTGCAATGTGGAAACGAGTTATCTACTAATTCAATCGTCGTGAGTTGTGTTAAAATTAATGTTTGACATGATATTAAAAGAAAAGTACATACAAATTTTGATTTGATGTTTGATTGGGCAGCAAACATCTGAAAAACACTGTCGAAAATGACATCAGATATGTTTTTCGAATTTTATACTTTAGCTATCACCAAGTATCTATACTGGTACATACCTGCTGGTACTAAGTACGTGATTTGCTCTAACATTGTACAGGTCGTCATGTACCTACCTAATATCATTTTTTCGCTTTTACCATTTATTTTGGAAGATATAAAAGGTAATCTGGTAATGCTGCGTTGCAATCAACTCACAACAAATTTTGTTTTCCTCCCTTGACAAAGTTGCTGTCAATGTTTCCAATGTGTTTCATGCGACTTCTGCTGTTGAAGTTGCTGCTGCTGTCAAAGTTGCTGTTGCTGGTGCTGTGCCAATCTGTTTCTCGCATAATGCTTAGTGGGAACACCCCTTCCAACTGTAGGTAAGTGGAGTTTTGGATTTTTCGGATTGATGCGATTATTTCATTGTTCTAAAACGACACACTTGATCTCTCGGTATATCCAGTGACTAACCACAAGTCACACATGACACAATTCACATTGGTACCTACTTCTCTCATCATAGTGCTGCACATTAATATACAGACTGAACCAAGTTCATACTTGTACGAGCAGGCATGAAATTGGTCTCACGCACTATAGAATACAAAGCTATTTGACATTCACTTGTACCGGGCTATGTACCAATTTTAACATTGTAATGAAATGAAATTCCGACTATGCTATTCCTAAAGCATATCTTGGGTTGTACTTTATTAATTTCAGTTAAGTTTTCTAATGTCATTCGTGGCACACCATCTTCATCTATTCGACCGGATGCGCAACTGATTGGACTTCGAAATCTAAATATTTTTTACACTACTTTTTACCTAATACCGGTTTTAATCATTTTGTGGTTTGTTGCTGACAAAGATTTTTGATACTAAACATGATGACCACAAAAACAACCTAAATAATACTAGCGAAGCCCCAGCACACTTCATAGTTTAAAATATGCCATGCTTCTTTTTCAAATTTTGATAAATCTTCACTGGAATACTCCTGGGCCAATGGGTACCTAAAAATATTTGTACATTTAAGCTCAATAGATTTGGTGGTTTTGGAATGTTTTTTTTTTTTTTTTTTGTATCGGCGGTGACACATCCCTTTGTCCAATTTTTACCAAACCATCATAACAACCATCTCGAGCCAATATCCAAGATTCTCTGAAAATTTTAGCTCAATCGGTGCAAAACTTTTGAAGTTTTTGAAGCATACACAAACCATAACATTTTTATACACTATAACTATGTAGCTTTTGCCCGCGGCTTCGCTCGCGCAGTCCTCAGGATTTGGTACACAGAAATTCCTTCACAGTCAGTTATAGTTCCGTCTTTTATATTTATGCATCGCGGAGGAAACATACCAAAGAAAGGAGTAGTTAGTGTCTCTGAAAAATAAACACATAATATTGGAAAAAGTAGGTCAACGATTATAATGATCAATTTGTAAGTAAAGCGTTCGCATCTCAACACAGATCATACTATGGCAAACTGAGCCTCTATCTACGGGACAAAACATATTTCTTAGCTAGCAATTTCTTAACTATATTCCACACAGCCCAGATCTTCCTATACTATGAAACATAGCTACTAGAAATATAATGAGCATGTGTACCACTTCTAACGTTCCGTGAGTTTTGAAAAATGTCCTCTTTAAAGGGTTCATCGGTAATAACTCAGACCCCAAGCAAAATTTCCGAAATCGGAGAGATTATTTATCTTTATTTCTTATAATAGAGTACACAAACCGAGTTTGAATAATTGGAAGTCGATAGGATGAAAAATAAAACTTTTCCCATACAAACCCCCCTTTTACACCCCTTCTTGGCGGTTATACAGCAACCAGCGCTACCACGAGCTAGCTATATAACTGCCGCCTTAAGGGTCGAATTTCCAAAATCGGACAAATCAGTTCGATTTATTTCTCTTAGAGGTACACAAACCGAGTTTGAAGGCAATCGGATGCAAAATAAAAATTTCCCCATACAAAATTTGACACTCCTTTTACTCCTTTGGGGGTTGAATTTCGAAATATCTTTACTTATTCCTAGTACACATCATAAAAGGAACCTCTGTGCAGGTTTGAGCTTTCTAGAGCAAAGGGGTTGGGCTGGGCGTTGATGATCAGTGATTCGTAAACTCCATTTTTATATATGAGAAGAAGAAGAAAAAGATGTAGTTTGTTATGGAGAAAATGCATAACTATGAAGATGATATTGATGCATGTTGTCAATACTCAAATGGTATCGAAAGCCCAATAAGGTACCTATTTCAATAGAAAATCTCAGTCGCAATATATACCTCAGAAATTATTTGGAGTGCAAAATTTATTCGCTAATTGTCTTTAGCTTCCCGTAATTTTTTCCGGATTACGTTAACACTTATTACAATAGCTTATGGATTTGTAGTTTTTATAAGTCAATCCACCTATCAAGAACAATAAGGTAGCTGTGCATTAAAATGGTTCTTTCATAATTTCTATTGCCTACCGTGACGCGTGACCGTCTAAATATACAAAATTACAACTTCTCCATCACCTCCGACTACAATCAAATTTCTATTAAAAACAATACCGAATCAATTTACTCACATCAATATTTCATTATTGTTGTTGTAATGAAAAAGTAAGTACATTAATAAACACGTGCCTAGCATTTTCTATCTCCTTTAAATTCCCCATCGCCACCATAAAATCATCGATTTATGGATGTATTTCAACTAGGGTAAATAATTAATTCAGAAAATCTAACAAACTCTATAATTTATATACGAAAACCCGACCCAAAGTCAACCTAAGCAAAAAACAAATATTGTACAACCATCCTGGGGGTGCGGGTGCGAATATAAAAAATAACCATTCGAAAAAAATCTGAGACGATGGTGTCCAAATATTGAAAAAAGCAAAATAAAAACATGCTCGCCACTCTCCACGATTAATTTCATTAATATTTAATAACATTTTAAGAATATTCAAACAAAAAAAAGTCCCGAACACATCTACGAATACGCTGCGAGAATAAATTATGCGATGATGATGCGTTGAGAATCTACTTCTCTGCTAGGATAAGCATCTTTTTCATCTTTCTATTCATCAACATCTAATCTTTTTTGGCGTTCCGAATATTTTTCGTGTTTTTTTTTTTTCTCCTTCTGTTTGCTCCTTTTAACTTTTCCATGTATAGGAGATTTAAAGACAACATCGTGCATAACGGAAGAAAAGTTTGAAATACATTTCTCAGCGAAATAAACTTAATGGTCGTGGGATTGGGTGTGTCTTTCATTAGAATTTTCCCATTCAAGAGGGTGTGGCATTCTATTAACCTCCAACTTCAAAGAAAATAACCACATAGGGTGCAGAAGACACACTCTTGCTTTTATCGAAAAACATCAGCATTATTATCCTTGTCATAAGAGAGGTTTTGTGTTTTATCAAAGGCTGTTTATACGAAACTCGATTATGCCCATACCCATTATTATTTTAACCCTGTTGTGTTGAATCGAACCAACAGCTTCATTAAACTAATGAAAGATTATCTGATTCCGATATGAAAGGACTACAAGGGGTATGAACATGTGTGTCCTAGTTTTCCAATCGAATCGAAGCGCACTCAACAAACATTGTTGTTATTTGCCCACTTGTCACTTGGGCGTAATGGAAAATCCTAGCGGTGCCAGTCAAACAAAGGCAGTTGACGCAGCTGACTAAGAAAATTACGGGCCCTATAGCTTTTCGCTTGAGTTGTGTTGATGTTGATGTGTGGCAACTACCAGCGTAACAATAAGTAGATATTTTTTGGTAATTTCATTTTTACGGCAATTGGTAATTGGTGTGATACATAAAGGTAATATTCCTACAATGATTTTAATTGTGCTTATAAGGAGTCCCTTTATTATGTAACTACCTAGAGCTAGAGTGTCCAATCTATAGTTCCCCAATAATATGACCAATTAGCTGACACGAAAGATACAAGCAACTCTGTTGATGACTTATTTATGAAGTTTGACGAACAATCAAACACTAAATATATGCGGTTCACGAGCAGATGAGTTCGAAAAGCGGGTATGATAAATGAACTAAATCAAGTATAAATTAGAATCCCTTAACTTCGCTATTAAATACTTGGCTCTGCGAAATAGGGCCCCAAAATATTATACAGGAAAGAACAACAACGATTTTTAATCAAATTTGGGGTGTTATTTCCTTTTTTGGGGACTTATTAAACACCCCAAATTTGGGGTTTATTTCATTTTCTTTTTTGAGGGCTTATTTCATCGGGGCCTTATTTTACTGCAGCCTAAATATTTACCTCCAAAGCCCTTCGATTGAAATGGGACCGAACATCTTTCGAACAACTTTGCTTTCAAAACTTCTAAAGATATATTTTTGTTCCCGGTGTAATTGCAAAGGTTTTCCAGGACAGTTATACTCTCGTGTTTTTTCGGTGACTGAACTTGGGACCCCTCGCTTAGTAACTAGAACAGCGCACTAACCACTGAACCACTGCGCTTACTCAATTGCCTTTTTGATCTAATGGCAAGTGGAATTCTTCGCTTAATTTCTGATGGCATTTTTGAGTTCTGCCAATGATGTTCTCACGTAATGTTCAAAAATCACAAAAGAAAGTCACATGAGATTCTCCTTCGAAGTCTAATGTCTTTCAAAGACAGAATATTATGGTAACGTGGTGTTTTTGTGGAAAACGACTTCAAACAACTAGTTTTGAGAATTGGAAAACTTCTTTTCGATGAAGTTTTCTAGTCTTTAAAAAAAATTGTATTGCATACTCGTACGCTCAAATTACTTCAAAAGTTTTACGTTAATAGAAGAAGTATTTACTTTGTTTGTTTTGAGAGAAATTCATTTTAAGAAATTGGAACGACAAATGTTCATTATTTTCGTGCCGCCACTTTTTGCGGCTGCATAAAATTACGAAAAGTTTTCTAAACAATTTGTTGCGCTATTGAATTGTGTTTGCAAAATGTACAGAGCGAGTAGTTCATTGTTGCTCTCTCAACAAAAATTCATTTAACTGTAAATAAAGTGAAAATGGAACCCCTTGCCTACGATTTTTTATTCGCATGAATTTCAGAAATCTCTACTCAAAGGATTATCTATGCGTCTTAACTGTGAAACCCTGTAGATAACCCTGTATACTACGCTGATCGAGTAAAATTTGACATTAAAAAAATTAAACATATTTGAAATATATCAGATCAATGTAAAATATGCTATAACATAATTCCGTAATATTTCTGTTATATTTACAAAATAAAAATATCCATATAAAGGATTTTTTCAATAAGGACATAGAAAACAACTTTCCATTTAAATAAAACACAGAATGATTGAAATATCTGGTTGAAATTTATTCAATGTTAAATTTAAGTAGCTATCCTTGTTATTCGATACCGCGAGCACTTTTTGCGCTAATTTCCACCACTCTTCCCCACACATATCGGCCGAAATGCGTCCTTCTCTTCACTTGAATTTCGATATTGTTTCTCACTCAAATTAGAAAATTTCCGGTGCTTTAAATGATTAGTTCTTAAGTTATTTAGATCTTGTAAGGATGTAGGCCAAAAATGCAAAGACCATATAAAATATTGCTTTTAATTAAAAAAAAAAATATTCTATAGGTAGTATAATTTGGTTCCGCTTTAATGTGTGTCTTTCTATTCTTTCAGGTATGTACCAGCAAAAACTAAGTTTAATAAATTATACTTATTTATGGATATCTTTTCTATTACAAGCAAGTAAGTACTTGACAACTCTATAATATGCTTATATGTAATCACTTCAGATTAACCTTTATCTCATTTCAAGATCATACGGTCCATTGAGTTGGAAAAAAAGTAAATTATCTTGAAACATGAACCTTCTTCAAAGGACGCATAATTGCCTGTAGAACAAAAATACACACAAAAAGTTGTCACTAATTTGGTTCTCAATTTTCTGCCCATAAGCAGTATTGTATAAGGCGGAAATAAAACACGGCGACTTTTGTTTAAAGTCGGGAAAATATATAAAAACCCGACTATTGTTAATTCTTTATTCTGTACTGTACTATTAACTATACGATTATTAGTCTCTACTTTACTGGACTTTACGACTATACGGCCTGTACTACTGTACTGTCAGATTGTGACTGAGACCGCCTGACGACCTCTTGTTTGGAGATGAGAGTCGCCAGCTGGCTCATATGTCATATTTAAAGTAAAAGACTCATACACAAGTACAATAATAACCCATGTATGAGTGATTCGATACAGTGCCAGCAAAATTCATAATTTTCTTTACAATTTTTTACATAAGTAAACTCGAATTACTATACTACACATTCTACTGATTACTGCAGCTTTCCACCGGAACTATGCAGATCTTCTGTACTGGACGTTTCAGCCTTCCTGTCTCGGTCTGTACAACTACGGATCGTACCAGCCCATCCTTGCTGGTGATGAGCTCACATACTCTACCAAGCGCCCAGTGCGCTGGTGGGAAACCTTCGTTAGCCAATGTGACCAGCTGGCCAACCTTCAACGGCTCCTTGTCTCTACGCCACTTCTTCCTTTGCTGAAGAGTGGTCAAATAGTCTGTACTCCACCTTTCCCAAAAGTGGCCTAACATTTTCTGACGGTCTTTCCAAAGCCTCACGCCGACTCTACTTGGTTGCTGACTGGTATCGAACGGAATTGGAAGAATCATCGGTTCGCCCACTAGGAAATGCCCAGGGGTAAGTGCCTGTACGTCATCTGGATCATCACTCAAGGGATGGATTGGCCTCGAGTTCAGTATCGCTTCTACCTGTACCAGTAGTGTTAAGAGCTGCTCATATGGTAGCACCTTTAACCCTACTATCCTTTTTAGATGATATTTCATCGACCTTACTGCGGCTTCATAGATTCCTCCTTGATGGGGTGCTGCTGGAATCATGAAGCGCCATTCTGTACCTTTACTGCCAAGATGAGCCATTGCTCTCTTGTCCGACCATTTTTCTATAGCTCTCTTTAACTCCTTGTATGCTCCGACAAACGAAGTCCCGTTATCACTATACATGCGTTCGCATCTGCCTCTACGTGCTATAAAGCGTTCATAGCAAGCTATGAAAGCTAACGATGTCAAATCTGTCACTAGGTCGATGTGCACTGCTCTAGTCTTCAGGCACACGAAGATTGCGACCCAGCATTTGGACTTAGCGACTTGATCTCCTTGCCTGTTGATGACTTTCATCTCTAACGGGCCTGCATAATCAACACCGCAGTGTAGAAACGGCTTCCCTGTCTGTACTCTGTCAGCTGGCAACTCTGACATCAGCTGATATTCTAACTTGTAGTTATATCTGGCGCAAATGACGCATTTGTGCAAATATTTCCTTGCCTCGCTACGAAGTTTTGGAATCCAATACTTCTGCCTCACGAACTGCATCATAACCTGTACTGCACCATGCTTTGTTGTGCGGTGTGCATGATCTATGATCAGCCATGCTAATCTGGATCCATCTGGAACTATGGCTGGATGCTTCATTTCATACGAATTGTTGCTTCTGTCCAGCCTTCCACCTACTCTCAGCAAGCCTCTAACATCTAACAATGGTTTAAGTGGTTCCAGCTTGCTTCTCTCGGGTAGATCTGTACTGTTCTTTAATGCTGCTATCTCTCTACTGTACACCTCTTCCTGTGATTTACGCAGGATGTATGTCATTGCATACGCCTTTTCCTCTAATGTTGGCTCCTTTACACCTGTCCCTCCTCTACTCGCCCTTATCTTAAAGGTCGGCCTGACTGCCCAGTTGTTTATAAACCGGACCATATAGCTGACTATGTTTACTAGCTTTTCCAATTTATTTGTGTACTCGAACAACGATACTCTATTGGTTGAATGCCTTGCACCTATACACAACGGCGGTTGAACTGTCATAACTGCAAACACTTTCATCTCACTCTGCACCTCTACTGACGTGCCCTTTACTACGTTTCTTATTGGCCACTCCGCCTGTGGTGATCGAAGCCATGTTGGGCCTTCCAACCATAATCTATTGTTTATTAGCGCTGACGGCTTTACACCTCTACTCAGCAAATCGGCTGGATTCTCTTTCGTGTTGACATAGTGCCAGCATCTCACCTCTGTGTTTGACTGAATCGACGAGACCCGATTCGCTACGTATGTTTTTAAATCACATGGGAGTCTCCTTAACCAATACCATACGACCATGGAATCGGTCCATAGAAAGTAGGATGCATCTTGCAACCCCATTGATTCTCTCACCTGTACTAGTAGTCTGGACAGCAGCTCCGCAGCCGCCAATTCCAACCTCGGAATGGATACTGTCTTCAACGGCGCCACACGTGTCTTTGACACTAATAATTTGCATGTAACTGTACCATCTGTATGCACTGTACGAATGTAAATGGCTGCTCCATAAGCTGTGCTTGAAGCATCACAAAAACCATGTATCTGTACGTCTGACTCTCTTGAAGTACCTAACCATCTGTCTATACGGAATTTTTCTAAAAGAGTTATCTCTTCCCATAACTCTTTCCACCTGTACTCTATTTCTATGGGTACGCGATCATCCCATCCTGTACTCAATCTCCAAATGTCTTGGATCATGATCTTGCCTATGATCGTGACTGGGGATATATACCCATTAGGATCGTAAAGCTGAGCTATGCAGCTAACAATCTTTCTCTTGGTGAGAATGCCGTCTAACTTTGGTGTTTTCACTTCATACGTGAATTGATCCGAACTAATTAGCCATTTTAGTCCTAGAATGGATGATTTCTCCTCCCCCGAAAACACCATTGACGCCTCACCAGTGCCAGCATTCATCTCTTCCATGAATCTAGAGGAGTTTGACTTCCATTTGCATAATTCGAAACCGGCACCTTCTAATATCCTGTACATTTCTTTGGCTAATTTTATTGCCTTAGTCTCGTCTGACTCGCCTGTGGTGCAATCGTCCATGTAATAGTCATTTTCGATTGCATTGGCTGCTTCTGGAAATTCTGACTGTGCCTCTCTTGCCGCCTGTACCAATGATCTGACTGCTAGATGCGCTGACGACGTCAAACCAAATGTGACGACGGTCAACCAATATTCTCGTAATGGATCCTGCCTGCTCTCTCTCCAAAAGATGCGTTGCAGGTCCCATTGATCTGTACTGAGCCTAACTTGATTAAACATTTTCTTTATGTCCCCGCATATTGCAATGCGATGCCTTCTAAAACGCATTATTATCTCATGCAGATCTCTCTGCAGCTTTTCACCTAACATCTGTACATTGTTTAATGATATGCCTTTATCTGTACGACAACTTGCGTCATAGACTATACGAAACTTCTTTTCTATACAGTGGTGGGGTATATGATATACCACAGCGCCTGTGTTTGCTTTTCTGTTCACAACCTGTACATGACCTAATTGAATGCTCTCACGCATTTTCTTGATGTAGTTTTCCTTCAACTGTACGCACTTCTCTAACTTGTTTTCCAGGTACATAAATCTGCGCAATGCGATTTCTCTTGAACTACCCATCTTCTCGAACCCTTCTTTCAGTGGCATCTTCACCACAAATACACCATCTTCACCACGATGATGTGTCTGTACAAAATGTTGCTCTACAAGCTCTTCTTCCTCTGTACGACTGGAACACGTATCCACCTGATCCATCTGCCATAACCTCTTCAGCAGTTGGTCCAACTGCTCATCATTTGCTAAACTGATAGCTGCGCAAGCATTGGCTTTGTTGTCGCAACTTTCATTATTGGCACCTAGAACGACTGTACCGAGAGATGTCTCCAGCAGAGCAATACCATCTGACTCTCTTGGTGATACTGCTATAACTGATTTCGCAAAGAAATCTACCCCCAACAAGAGGCTCACCGGACCCGGCTTGTAATATTCCGGATCGGCATATCTGACCAGAGAAGTCTTAGTGTTTCTATTTATCTGTACTGTGCCGGTTGGCAGGATTGGTTGCCATTGGCTCTCTTCTGGCATGAACCAAACGGGTACTATTGCATGCGGTTCCGTAGCGCTTGAAGCAAACCATGGAAAGACCTTGACCATGGCCTTGCGTGTAATTGCAAAGGGAGCGCCATCAATGCCAACTAGTTTCCCAGTTGCATTCTTAGTAGGAATCCTTAGCTCCTTTCTCAGCTTGTCCACCATCAGGTTTAGATGGGACCCTGTATCTAACATTGCACGAAAGGGCCCATGCATCAGGCCATCAAATGCAACCTTTACCATAGCAGTTGGGATCAAGGAACCCTCCTGCTTCGAGAAATCAATAGACTGTACATATGCTTTATTATTTATTTTACGCAATTTTCTTGGCACTACATTTTGGACTCTTTCTCCTATACCTTCCTGTACATTTCTTTTCCTTGATAATTTCTGCAACTGCTGGTTTAACGTTGCTTCCTCTACTTTCAGCTCGCCAATTTTGCTGTTCAGCGTCTGCAGCTTGGCTGCAAACAAAATCTCGGCTGCCTCTTCATCTTTATCGTCTGTCTGTACGTCCATATAACTGCTCCTCTGTACGTGCCTATACTGTTGCCTGTCTAGTCAATCCTGTTTCAACCTGTTGGTTGCTCGCCTTGCCCTACCCCTGGTAGGAGCCTGAGCTGGAGCCGGTGCTGGAGCTGGTGCCGGAGCCCTGTACTGGTTTTCGCCCTCTTCCTTTGCCTGTACTCGTATGGCTGGTAGCACATGTTTGTTGACTTCCCTTGATGGGCACAAATAGATGTTGTGCTTTGGAGCCCCTGGACAGCGGGCACAACCTCTCTGGAAGCAATTGTTATCTTTATGCCCATGTTTTAGGCAATTTGGGCAAATTGCTCGCCTCTCTACGAAGTCCTTTCTGCCTTTGAACGAGAGAGCGGCAAAGTCCGGACAGTCCCAGATCTGGTGGTTCTCTCCACATACCTCACATGGAGGACGACCGGAGCTCCTAGAAGCACCTTTGGAGGTGGTCGCCCTGTCCTGTACTTTGCCTCTGGGTGCTGGACCTGCTCTGGCTGCAGCTTGTCTAGCAGCCTCCTCTACGTCTGTACGGCCTGTACTTCCTTTACGAGCGTCTGTCACGTTGGTCAACGCAGCTGCCTGTTTGTCAATGAACCGCAGCATCGTTGACAACTTTGGCTGGTCGGAGTCGCGCTGGAGCTCCCATTGACGAGCCATCTCCTGGTCCAGCTTCTCACACAAAATGTGTACAACGAAGAAGTCCCAGTTCTCTACTGGCAGTCCTAATGCCTTCAACTGACGCATAGCCTCGTGCGTCGTATTTGCCATCCTTCGGAGGTCACTGGCTGACGGCAGACCACTGAGCTTAGGAAGATGTAGCAACTGGCGCAGATGGTCGCGCCCGATCAGATATTTCTGATCGTAGATCTCATTGAGCCTCTCCCAAGCCTCGTTGTAGTTATTGGCAGTCAGCCGCCACTCCCCCATGGTCCTGGCGGCGCTTCCAGTGAGCGACTTCTGGAGGTACGCGAATTTATAGGCTGGTGCGACCTTGTCGTTGTCGTGAATGGCCGCAGTAAACTTATCGTGGAATCCTAACCACTTGGTGTAAGTCCCATCGAACTCACCCCAAGTGTTCTTTAGATCATGCTGTTGGAATGGCATGTCCACCTGTACTCTTATTCCTGTACTCTGTACCTCCTGTACTCCTGTACCCTGTACGTTGTCCTGTACCTTAGGACGCAGCTCCTCCATTCTGTCCTCTAACGCTGCGCACGCCCACAAATAGTCCTCCTTTACTGACTCTTTGAAGTCGACGCATGTGATCACAGCATCACCTTTCGCTTCGGCTAGCAGAACTTCATGTAGCTTGCAAAAGCTCTGCCAGTCATCCTGTACCGTCTTGAGGCGCAGTTCCGCATTTTTATAGGAAATTGCGGCTGCTTCCTCCTCCGCAAACTTGCGCGCCATGCTGATGGTATGGGCCGTCGCTTTGGCTTGAATAGCTTCCATCTCGATTCGTCGAAATAGCTTGGGAAGAAAGAAAAGATAATTCCATTATAACCTGTACTTGTATGAGAGAACACCCCTCATTGGAGCGTGTACTGTACGATCTGTACTTTAATATCTGATTCGTTCTAGTGGATGCAAATTATTGTTTTACTCTTTACAATTATTTTCTGTACACTTGCGAATTTCGACTTGCTGTGGACATCTTGATTGAGCCCGCATGTGCAGTCTACACAATTCTTTAACCTGTACTGCAATGTGAATATATTCCTTGCTCTGACTCTGTGCGTTTGTTTTGCCTGTACACCTATACTTATAACTATACTGACATGTCATATCCTGTACCCTATTCCTATCACTCAGCATTTTTGCATCTTGTGCTAGCTTTATTGAGCGTGGAATTCTAACATCCTATACTAGCCACTTTAATTTAATGACTACCTGACAAGCATGCTTTTTAATTCCTCTACAAACCTATAACTTTCACTGTACACTACACTATACACTGTACACTCCTCTACTACCTCATAGTGATCACTATATTTCTTCTATGTGCCTATACAAATTCTTTGAGCTCACTGTACACATATTCCTATACAAATTCTATGAATTCACTGTACACTTTATCTATACATGCCAATAATTTTCTGTGTCACACTGCCTCAGCAGTTGTGCACGTAATTGACATTAAACGTCATCGACGCTCACTGACTGCACTGAACAATATGTTCTTGCATTTTCACTAAAAGATGTGTTCTTGTATTTTCACTTGAACAACATGTTTTTATTTTGACTCTATACTAAAACAATTTGCACCACTTTCTAGAACTATTTCCTGTACAATCTATACAATTCATTTAATGAAACACTCTGTACATTCTGTACTTACCAGTTGTTTGCACAAAAGATATTTTCTAGCTAAATTAATTAATTTTGATATTGATATTTGTTTTAACACCGCTCACGTTGAGTTCACAACTAATAATGCCTTGCCTATACGATGATGTCATATCACTTACCCTGTACTTTTTGCTTGTTTTTTTTTTTTGTTCCTTTTCGTATTCTCTTTCGCCACCTGGCTGCCGTCGACGCGGCGACCAGTGGAAACTTTTCGTATACCTTCTGTACTGTACCTTTTTTTTTTTGTTTTTGCAAGTAAACCTATACGATGCCTTTTTCTTTTCTTCACTCTTCTTTTTTGTGTGTGAGGCTAAAAATAGATTCACTCACTGCCTGTACTGTTTTCTTTCGTTATTTTGTGTGTTGTTTTTGCTGATGTGTCAACTTGCGGCCTGCTCCAACTCGCACAAAAATATCGGCAACGTCGCACTTTGCACTCGTGTTCGTCGTCTTTTGGACATTTTATTGTTCAAAAGGGAATACACATATATATGTATAATTTATGGTTTTTTACTGATGGGAGCCTGTACTTTGCACTATTTTCTGTACCACTTTTTTATAACCTTTACTAACACTGTACACGAACACAGAATTGCAGGTTTTATTTCTTTTTACACTTTTTAATAGGATATATATATTTTTATTGCACTGATTCTAAGATCCGGCTCGACGTGGACCAATGTATAAGGCGGAAATAAAACACGGCGACTTTTGTTTAAAGTCGGGAAAATATATAAAAACCCGACTATTGTTAATTCTTTATTCTGTACTGTACTATTAACTATACGATTATTAGTCTCTACTTTACTGGACTTTACGACTATACGGCCTGTACTACTGTACTGTCAGATTGTGACTGAGACCGCCTGACGACCTCTTGTTTGGAGATGAGAGTCGCCAGCTGGCTCATATGTCATATTTAAAGTAAAAGACTCATACACAAGTACAATAATAACCCATGTATGAGTGATTCGATACAAGTATCTAAATGAATAAAGTCTATTAGCAAAAAGAAACCCATTAAGACAAAGTACTGCGTTGTAGCTACCGCCCATCTTATTTGATCTAATCTACCTATAAAGGTAGGAAAAGGCACTCACACCGCCATCACCGTCAACAACTATAACAGCTCATTTGTGAGAAATATTTTACTGGATATTAGTTCTACCGCACTCTCGTATGGTTGGCTTTTATAGCTTAAATGTTGCTTTCTTCGTTCTTACTCATACGAAAACGAATAATGATAATTTCTAGTATCGTTGAGATACTGTGAACATTTAAACAAGGATCTGTACACACGACTGCTTTCGCAGACTTTTGGATGGAAATCGATGCGTTAACGCTTCCATTAACCCATGTCTAGAGAATTGAGGAAATGTATGCAGTATATACCTCTTATTCTCTGTGGTAAAGCCATGGCAAGGACGTGCAATGAAATAATCTTATTCGATACGATGAAGTAGCTAAACCTAGATGTAAAAGTATAATACCTAACTCTACTCAAACTACTTATACGAGTAGTTATAATATGTTTAGATGAAGAACAGTATGTATGTATATCAGTCCCTGATAAACATGTGTATGAGTTCGTTCTACTTTGATATAGCACAATCGTCCTGCCAAAGCTTGATCCTTTCATTTGTTCTGAATCAGCTTGTACTGTATGTCTACTCCGTATACGTTGTACCTAAGAATAAATGTTAATCTCATTTACGTGAAATGAAATGAGAGAGGAGAATGTGTCGTTTGGCCTCATTCGCTGTCGTATCTTGTGTGGAGTTGTGTGAATTTATTCGTATTCTAAATGACGGCAGGGAAAGAAAGGCAGCAACACAACAAGGACTCACAGGAATTGCAAAGGATTTCAACGATTTCGCCAAGCCTAGCAGGCATCCTCTTTCGCAAAGAATCTAATTTATTCGTCATTACTTCTTTTAGAATAATTTTGTGGCTTAGCTTTCCTTTTTTTGTGTGCTCTGTTGTGGATTATGGCTCACAAAGACCGTTTTCTTTCTTTTGCTTGGTTTTTAGGTGAATATTTGTGTCCTTGAATTTGTCGTCCTTCTTCATTGCGGCGAAGTGTTTCATTGAAAAAGTATTACCCAAACGTAGTCCCTTGCTATGCAAATGTATACACCAAAAAAAATATTACTTAATTCTTTTTGTCCCTTTAAGTCCTATAAGTTCGTTCAACCGTGACTAAATCTATTGAATCCCTTAGCAGTTATAATCCGTAGACGGCCAATTTCTAAATAACGGAAAATTCCGATGTAAGCATATTATTGTAAATGCGCTTTGATCTCATGTTACATACCAGACTTAAGATAAATTATATGAGATGTTGTGGATTCCTAGTTTAACTTGGGTACCTACTGGATAGTAAAATTATTTTTTAACCAACTCGATAGTACTTTAACTACATACATGTTCTGTTTGTAGTATTTGTGCCTGTTTTAAAAAGAAAGGGGGTTGTCTATATCACTTTTAAGTCACCAGGAGTCACGGATGGGGGATGAGCTTTTTTTTGCGATGGAAGGTGAAAACCTTGCATGAGGCACTAATGATCCGACGTTCATTGGTAGTACCGGATTTTTACCGGCTAAAAACACCTCCCTTCCCAAACAGACCGATATTTGTACCCCACGGAACCGCCGCCGTAAGGTATTACTTCGCTGGGGTCAGTATGCAGACATATCACTGTGTTATTTGAGCTATTCACTTTTTGTGGGCGCTCTATACGCCTCAAATCGCTGAGTATTCGTACGGCCAGGTTGCTTACAATAGTCCAATATTCTTCTTTAAGCAACATGTATAATTTGCGAGGTTATCGGTATCCTCTCGGCTTTATACCGTGGGCAGTGGAAGAATACGTATTCCGCGTTTTCGAAACGCCCTCGGTCGCAATGTGAACAGTTTGGAATGGTTTTACGTCCGCGATTAAAAATTATATTCTCTGTAACCAGGCATGAGCATGACCCTTGAAGAACTGGGTCAAGTAGAAATTTGTTTCGCCATGAGTTCGTTTAATCCATGCAGCAATCACCTCACCACACCAGTATGAGACGATTTGTCCATCTTTCCTTCAACGATTCGTTTCATTGTTGTTCTCAGGGTGCGATACTGCGATTTTGTTCGTACCTTCTTTTATCGTCGTCTATACCCGGCCATTTCGAACTCTCTCGGTTATTAGCGTTTTCATTTCTTTAGCGAGTAAATCGATAGGTAGCATAATATACCTGACCTTGTAGTCCTTTAGTTTGTGGCTGTTTTGTCCGCACATAATGCACAATTCCTTTCGATCATTAGGGCTTTTGCATGCTCTCGCGAAGTGCCTGAATTCGACGCATCTAAAGCAACGCTTAAGTACAATCTTTTTTCGTATTCGGCAGTAAACCCAACCAATCCGCACCTTTCCTGATTTAAGCAGCCTGTTCGCGATTCCCGGTGGTAGGCTTAAAGTAGCTGTTTGCGTTGCACCATAGGCTTTTCCAACTGTTGATCATTACCAAACGATACCGTTTGATCCCAATGTTTTCCGTCTCGTTTAGACGGTCCGCTTGTTTCTTTCGGCGAGTTGGGTCGCGTCTTTTTTGAAGCAGGAGCTTTAGATGGTTGCTTCTCAGATCGAATGAGATAGAAAAATCTTGAGTGTATGGTATTCGTACGCTTCTCTACTCTTTGTACCTTTGGAGAAAATATATCCGACCGAGTTTTATGACCTGAGTACAATTCATTTTCCCTTCGTTGTTGACTTGTTATGATAAAATATTATCACCGTTTCACCATACTACTACACAAAATTATGGTTTTGCTTGGTGAAAAATAATAGGACACATTGCTGTATTTCGTGAAAATGCAAAGAACAAGAATATTTTCATTAAATTTGGAGTAGTGTTTTTATTTTTAAATAGCTAGGCTTATTTTATGTTATTATAGCGATATTTACTTTATCAACATCCCAAAAAAAATATTTAATTTGCCGTTTCTAACCAATTTATGGCAATTGAAACAGAGTTGTGTTTTGAACAATTTTTATGCAAGTGTCCCTATTATTTTTCACATGACTGTATATAGGTATAGTTTAGTAAGTATATATGAGCAAATTTTCAGTGTAACGGCATAACTTTGTATTAACTATATAGATTATTATATCCCCTAAGACTAAGTCAGCCATCAGACAAAAGTTAACAACCAGCAACACTCAATCTTTTCACTAATTTGTTATGGACTTCAAATACAAAATTTGTGGAAAATGCAAAAACTATAACTATATCTTCTTATAGCCAAAGTAATAACCCAAGGCAGTCCTAATACTTTGCTAAGAAAAACCAGAGATTCAAATGAATTCCATTTGGCAGGTAGGTAGCGATTGCTTTGCAAGGACCTCTTTGGAATTCTGTTCCATTCCAATTTTAAGAACATCTTATCTACAGTATTTGTTTTATTGTGTGCATGGACAAGTCTTAGAACACCACCATCCAAAGTAAGGGCAAATATAGGATGAAGATGACGAAAATAAAAAATTATAATACATTTATCTTAAGGATAAACGCGACATCAAAGTATGAAACATTGTAAACAGAAAAGCAATTTTCAACTTCTGTCACTCAGATGGCAAGAAAGAACACGAGACATTGCTAGAGAATCAAACAAATTTACACAGCAAAAAAAAAAAAAAAAACGCGAACAAGGACTGCTGTTTAGCAGTAAGCAAAAAAAAATATGAAAATGTAGGTATACTTGTCTTTGCTAAAACGATACTATACATAGTTAAGAATATACTAAATAATAAATACGAACAAAATTGGAAGCGTGTGTAAACGAAAAAAAAGGGAATGGGCGACACAAACCTCCTTGGCACTTGACAATATAAATTAATTCGGCCTTCAGTCGAAAGAAATATTTTTTCATAAAGACTGGCACACTTCATTCCGACAAGAGGAAGATTACAATTATTTGATAAGTTCTTGGGCAAAAATAAATAATTAAATTTGTCCAATTGTAAAGTGGGTTTCATAAGGATGGAGATGAAAGCCAGCTGTATAATTGGTATATATAGATGATGGGACAATGAATTTCGGAAGTTGCTGATGCCATCGGGGAGCAATTTTAACAACAAGTGCAGAAGAATGGGCGCCTTATGCAAGGATGAATCTGGAATTATCCAAAAAGCGGGCTGCCAGTTTTTTATGGGCTTGTTTAAACGTTAACTAAACATTGCCAAGGGCATACCTCGGATAGCCTGGGGTGGTTATAATCTATACATATAATAAAACTGTAGGAATTTGTTTGGCCGTTAAAAACTCGAAAACTACTGGACAGATTTCGATGAAACTTTCTGTAAGATGTTCCTTAAGACTGTGAGACTGCTATAGGCCATGTCGTTTATAGCCACGTCCTTAGGAACAGTTTTTATCTAAAATGTATTTTTTAAGTGAAAATTTATACATACACATATACCTTTCTACAATTGAATGTTTATAGTATTGCGATCGTGCGACAAGGCAAACAAACAACACTAGGTATGTAGGTATGTAAATTATGATTGTATGCCCGATGCTAGATGGGGCATGCATGGAGTATATTAATAATCTTCATAAGAGAAGAGATAATACAAAATACATAGGTTTCATTTCAGAATTTCATTCTGAAAAACAATTCGAAAACAAATTTGTATAGCAGGAGGACTCTTTTTTTTTCCTTTTTAAGCTAATAGGATTGAGACACTTCCGGTGTAGTATGTAGGACTGTAGGTACTCTGAAAAAGTTTTGAATTGGATACAAAGCTTAAAAATAATTGCTTAAATTTATTATGATGAAAACTAAGAGAGTTACAATCCCTACAAGCACCCAATTAAAAACACGAAAATTCATTAGGAATTAATTACAGATGCTACTGCCAAATGAGTGCGACAGCAGATATGTAATAAGCGAATAACAGGAAATTATTCAAAAGTTGTCAAATGTTCGCCTATTTTTGCCACGATTAGCAAAAGTTATTTGTATTCGACAAATGTTTTTCAAACCTAATGAGATGGGCTGAGCACTGCATATTTAACAACATCACTACTACATAACTACTAATGGGTAGTATGTATAAGTAGATATCTCAGTATATTTCTTAAGTTTCGAGTTATGGACATTTGTGTTTTGTTTTACAATCACTTGGATACTTTAACTACAACGTCCTTTGACTATACGAGCACCTGCTTGATTGTCCTTAACCATGTAATTAGGTACTGTAATATTACATAATGTTAATACAGAACTTGAAAATGTCACGATATTGTTCTTCTTGATTGTGAAAAAAATAAACAGTGTTCCATTTACATAATATGTAGTCCAATCTGTTTATACCTATATGGTTCTACTTTTGTAGCCCTATTCTCAAAAATTGCATTTTCAGACATACCCTTACCCAAGTCAATATTTAGCTTAGGTGGGTTTATTTGTTGTTCTCGACGTATTCCATTTCAATCCAAACTGTCAAAACTACAATCTAATGCATAAAATATTGGCCATCATTTTGGCAACAAACTTTGCCTACATAGGCATTTACAATAAATATACTGCTGCCAGTCTTATTGGAGTCATTGACACAATACTTGCCAATTATATACCAAATAATTTTCGTCATTCCACCAGAAAATACTTAAACAACTGCCATTTCGACGACAAAAGATTTCGAACACGCGCCAACTAATTCTAATTCAACATACAAAATGAATTAAACTCCAATAATCCTTTTTGCGGTCATAAAGTAACAAAGCGGCTTAAACCTTCGACAAAATAATCAAGAAAATACCCCCCTAAAGCTCCGATGAAAATATCCTATCGACATGAAACGCATGGAATCTTTATGGGGCGACTTCCACTTCAACTTCGACTGGGTGTGCGGTGTGGCACACTTTTCTTTATTGCTCTCAAGGATATCTAAAAATACAATTTGTCCCAGTAAAAATCGATTTTCTCACAAGGCATTGTACGAACGGAGCGACTATGGCTAGGAACTATACGTAGTTATCGATAACTTGACATTCAATAGTTTGGACAAGGTATAAACTTGTCCCTTCCTTGTGGACACAGGCGTATTCCTTTCGGATAAAAACCAAAACACAAGCTTGTGTATCCTATCCTATATAGGATATCGTGTATTGTGATGGACAATTTGTACCACAGAGAACATTAATGACTGCTAACAATGATGAATGTGATCATCTAGCTTCGAAGATCTATCTGCTTAATCCTACTTAGACCAGTTGTCTATATAAGTCCCTGAACCTTTGTTATACATTTTATGATCCACTTTATGACGATAGCCACTCCCACCTCAAATAGGGTATTACTCCTGCCGATCCAGATCTAATTTAGTTCTTCGGTGTGGTTTGTTTTTATTTAGGTATAATACGTATTATGATTTGCATGAGTATCTTCGACTTCAATGGAATTCTAGATGATTTATTATTTAAGAATATCTTGACAAATATTTTGTAAGAGTCAATAGAAGGTGAACGATAGGGTTCCTAAATGTTTTCCGGTATATAAATGTACAAATTGGTGAAGGCAGCAACAAACATATTAACTGCCTTAAAGGGCTTACCATTCATTAGAACATGATGGATTGCCTAATGAGTAACTTGTCTTTTGAACTGTTATTTCTTGAGTGACATTTCGAAAATATTTAGTAAACAAAAGCAAATTAGTTTTCCTATGCCTCGGCTAATTTCGTTTTTTTCGAGACCTTGTTATGAATAATTAGATTTCTTAAAGGGAAACATTTAAATGGGCTATTACATGTAATTAGTAAAATTTCCCGTGTACGATAAAGTTGTTGCTAACTCGAGTTAATACTGTGTTGTATATAAGAAATATAGAATTTTTAAAGAGCCTACAATAACACTGAAGGATAATAATATCGTAAATTAATCAATATGCGCCTTACTCTCTGTCTTATAGTGAAGATCTATACATACAAAACTAAGTTGTATGGTGTTTGTCGCTAATGTTGTCTGTAATGCGTGAACCGATTTTGATTCTGGAAATTTCCAATGAAACGTTAATACCGTTAATACCAAGGTATTTAAGTATATACGATCTTTGTATTGGTATTGGTTTATGAGTTATAGGGGCATTTCTCATACAAAAAATGCATTCAAAATCTTATATCTCGAAAACCACCGAATCGATTGAATTAAAATGTACACACAATCTTAGGTATTGGCCCACGAGTACTCCTGTAAAGATTGCTCAAGATTGGACAAAGGGGCGTGGGTCCTCAAATTGGACCATACGAAAAAAAACTTTGCAAACTCTATTCTTCGACCGTCATGGGAGCCAACGTCTGTTAAATGTTGTGTACTACAGAGCACTACAATAAAAAACTGTTTATTGCTGATTTAAATGAATTTGAAATTGATTTAATTTTTTTTTATTTTGCACTACAAAGTGTGCAGGGGGTTCGATATAATTGTTATAGGCATTAACAGGTTAAATAAACATGACTCAGTCAATTCCTTCCTACTAACCGCATAAATATGTTAATATGGCTATTAAATTGGTCAATTGACGTAGGATGTCTGTGGATTCGATTAATACTATTGACATATTATAATCGTAAAAGTCCTTATGAGGCTCGAGGTGACTAGCGGTTTAAATAAATATCGGTTATAAAGTCATTAACAAGATCTCATATTTAGATTTACTCACTTGTAGAGAGTGACATTCTGATTAAGCGAAAATGTAGATACGTACAGTTTAAATGACAGTTTTATGCGTCTAAGTAACGACCTATATATAAATTAT
Source organism: Cheilosia soror (assembly GCA_949372485.1). Lineage (NCBI taxonomy): Eukaryota > Metazoa > Arthropoda > Insecta > Diptera > Syrphidae > Cheilosia > Cheilosia soror. The sequence continues at coordinate 93,834,123 of OX443562.1, forward strand.
ATAGTAATTGGGTGTCTAGTTTTGTGTCCATAGTAATTTATGTCTTTATTTTTTGCTTCTCCATGCGCGAAGTTAGTGGGCAGGGATGAATCTATTTCTGCTTCTATATGTAGCTTTTGGAAGAAACTGAAGCTGGGAGATCTATATTGATAATCTTTATAAATGATATCGCTTGTGGCATTAACATCGTGATATTAGGTATTAGATATTAGCCCTAATAACGAGTTCGCAAGTAAATAAGCGCTGATTATCTTCTCTGACGTTAACAACTATGGCTACCCATCTCTTTCTCAGCACCCTGCCGCCTGCCGCCCAGTCCTGAAAAACTCTCTCTGGAATCGGCACCAAATATGTCGGGGTTCGGAGTAAACGCTATGTTTCAAATCACTATAAAATTGTTTATGCATGTTTTCTCTTTGAGAGCAAAAGTCTTAATGGAATTTAGAGATATAGGGTTAGGGTGTGAAATGTTAATGATATGGAGAGGGATAGGGTGTAATATACTCTCGGTGCAGTTTTAAATATATCTCTTTGAAACGGTATATATGCGACATTCGATGGTTTTTTTGACGTGGACCCTATGGCGCACTATAGTGCGAACTGGGTGGCGTTCTCACTGACAATGAAAACCTGTGTTCGAGGTCAGCACATGGGGCGTCCTAGTTGAGCACTGAGCTGGTTCTAGGTATTCAGTCAGTCAGGGCAAGAGTTCAGTAATGGATTTGCCTGGTCAATCGTAGCTGTCATTTAGGTGAAATCATATTTTTGTGAATTATTGACTTGTGCAGCACTAGTAAATGTTAAAAGAAATGTGTTTTTCAACATCACAATTATTAATTAAACTGGTAAATCTGTATACTACTAAATTTTTTCAGTGACATTTCTCAGGGTTGCATTTCGTGTTCGGCATGCAACTAAATTTGTGGGGTTTCCTTGGGTTTTTTGGCAGCCACGAAAATTTTCTGACACTGAGTGTGCCCTAGGGCGAACCATGTCGAACGGACCTATTGTTCACTCAACCTATAGTGAAATAATCGGCCACGCGTTATCTTTTTAAAGTTAAGCAACTCGAGTCCGAAAAGACAAGAGGAGTATCTACCACTTTGAAGTAAAACAAGTAAAAGTGTTATCATCGGCCTGGCCGATGCTTTGATAGCCTCCACTGTATGTACTGTACAGGTACATGCATGTGTCTAATTTTGGTTTTGTATGGGAGGTGCCAGAACTACTTGACCGACGTAGCTCAGTTTCATTACCAACCAGACGACGCGACGGTAAAAATAAGTCCTTTTACAAAATTTCTTTCGCCTAGGTTAAGTCGTTTGGACGCTATCGTGATTTCAACATACATAGAGATAAATGGGTCCAATATTGGCTTTGCATGAGAGGTAACAGAACTACTTGACCGACATGGACCATTTTTATTACCATCCTGACGACCATAAAAATAAGACCTCTCACAAAATTTCAGTGACCGAAGTCGTTTCGTTCGCTATCGTGCTTTCAACAGACAGACGGACATGGCTAAATCGATTCAGAATGTGATCCTGATTCAGAATTTATATATACTTTATAGGGTCTCCGGCGACTCCTTCTTGGCGTTACAAATGTAATGACCAAGTGAATATATCTTCCTGTGGAGGGTATATCTAATAAGTATCCAGGGTCAGGCTGTTACAACAAATGGGCAGCAAATATATACACCCAAATATTCCATGAAATTACATTTGACAATTCCATTTAAAGGCCGCCTCCAACTAGGTACCTAATTCATATAATAATAATAAAAACGGCTAAATTCTCTTGTTCGGTTCAAGTGTACCTACCTCAAGTCGAACAATGAAAGCACAACTTTTGAACAATTTTTACTGCAACTCTTCTACCGACGAATGGCAAACAAATGAATCGGCTTGTGAAAAAGTATCCGAACTTGTCTCCAAAAAATGTTTTCATTAAAATATCTAGCTATGCAAACTCATTTTAAACACAGCGACCCGATTCAGAGAAATATGCACACCAGAAAAACTTTCTACCAACCGGAAACTCTGACAAACTTCAATGACATTTTCACTACTTGTATTTGATAAATTCTATATTGTTGCACAATTCTCCACTTTCATTTGTTAAAGTATTTTTTATTAGTTTTTTTTATGATGTTAGTCGAAATAAAGATGAAGAAAAAAAAGTCAATTCTTTTGTATACATACCTACCAAAAATGTGTACCTATACGCAATAAAAGTCATTTAAGTTTGCTCCGACCGCATTACAACGCCGAATGCAGCCAGCCCTAATCTGCCCAGAAGCTCGTGGGGGACTTTTTTGTTCAGTTGATAAACTTTGTTCCTTGTGCATTCATATAACAACAAATTTTTCGCAAACAAATTATATTTTACTTCAACAAGAAAACTACCTATTCGTTGGAATGGAAAATTCCGCAACCATGAAAACTTTTTATACCTATATACCTGTATACTGGTGGGATTTTCGCCTAAGAGTTGAGGGTGCAGAGTTCAAAGGGACAAGGGGAAAATTTAATTTGTGTACGAGATAAGAGGTACACTTTAAGAACCCTTCAAGTCCCAAATGAGCATAACTGTAGAAGCATCGTTGTAAAAGTTTCTCTTCTACTAACTCTCTTGCTTTCTCTCTCTCTCTCTCTGGACCATAATGTTGGTTGATCTAGCGTGCTGCTATAGTGGTATATCAAAGCTCTAGTTGCAGTTATATGTCGGTACACTATGTACCCTTAAAATGCATGCTATTCGCTTCCATGCGCACTTACAGACAAGTTAATATGTATGTTAATATGTATATGTATTATGTATGCATATTAATGTATGTTAATAAGTATATGTATGAAGTAATATAATTAATAATTTGAAAACAATACTGATAGGTATGTTGATGCTAATTATTATTGTAATTAAATTATGCTACTTACATATACTTGCGTATGAAGAATTTTTAGTACAGCTCTGTGGACGTTGGAGTACCTACTCTGTTTGGCCGATATATTTCGCAACTTTGTGCTGAGAATTTTTAGAAATGTAAATTACAACGACAGAAACGCAATAATTCGTTTAGGACTGTTTGCGCATTGTGCTACGAATTTGCAATAAAATTCCTCGGTCTAAGGTATCTGGTCAAATTATGGCTGTATTGGGTAGGGGTGCATCATATCGGTTACCACTAGAAATTGCTAAATCAGATGGTTCAGTATTATTGTATTATAGTAACAAACATGTCTTAAAGAGGATATCATGTATCTATATATTTTGCAAAAGTGTACAAAAAGTTAAGTAATACCATCAAGCTAGAAGAACTTATCTAATTACTTATCGAACTCAGAAATCAAATATAATTTCCCTTAGGCTCAAGATAGGACGAAACTAATCGCTTTTATACAACCTTTGACGAGTTTACCAAAAGTTTATTCAATTACCATCTATGTATAGTATACCTATCAACCAATTGGATATAAGTTCGTAATTTCGATGAAATTCATATCTTTCCTTTCATAGAAAAACAACATCTGTATCATAGTATCCATGGTCGATAAGCAATTAGGTCAAGCCACCTAACAAGGATTATCGAGTACATTTTGTAAGCACATCGTCTTCGAATTCTTCTTCAACAGCAAAACATCCAGCATCACAAGGGTTATAAGAAGATCTTCTCGGTATTTGTACAACTGCAGCTACAATTAGGTAATTTGCAATGAAAACTTCGGGCAATACCCGGCATAACTTAGAATAATACTCAAACTCGAGAACTCAACTTTTTTTGCAGGGGAAAAACTTAACCATCACACACCACCACATGATTATATACGACGAATCAATATGTTTATTGGAAAAGTTTTTCTATACTTACCTACGAATATGTATATGGTATACCTACACTACACACGCATAGCATAGCAGAATAGCGTTATGATCCTACCTATATATAATATAGCAAGAAAGGCAAACAATTCTGAACAGGTCATGGATGACAGTAGTCTTCTTAGTTTAATTCAAGGCTATATCATCCAGGGCATAAATGCTTTTTTTGTGTAGGGTTGGGTGTGGTGAAGAATTCGTCAAGAACCGATGGTATGGAGTTATACTTTTATAATTAACAAATTGCCAACTTGTTTTAATTTCGCTATGTTTGGAGTCATAATCATTGAATTATTAATTGAGAAAAAACTTTTGTACATACAATCGGAGATTAACAATATGTGATACTGTTTAATATATTAATTATGTAGAAAGGTACATACCAATCAAATTGCTTCTCTTTGTTTTAATTGGCTTAATTGGACTGACTATGGATCCAGTTGGAAGTAAGTGGTAAAGTGCGTCTAACTTTTGTAATTTATTTTAAATCCCTCCTTACATATTCTGAAGCTTAATTTGATCGGCAGGTACCCACTACAATAATTATTATGTATGAGTAGGCTGACCAGACGTCCTCTTTTAAGAGGACATGTCCTTCTTTTTTGTAAAAAAAATGTCCGGTATCTTTTTGAAAAAATGTGCAATTTGTCCTCTTTTTGGGATTTTCCAGTTTACGGAAATTTTCGATACCACAAAACTATAAATAAATTTTATTTCAATTCGCATCAGTCGGTTAATTTTCTGCATCTTTCTGGTATGAACAGGACCTAAAAATTGTTGTTAAAGGTGGGAAAAATGCATTAGAGGTTTATTCACGGAGTTTAAAATATCTTCAGAGATGGAGCGAATCTCTGAATGAGTTTGAGTGTTATACATGGATATTCAAGGAAAATAAATTGTTTGACCAATTTTGTAACCTAAAAATGTTGGTAGGGCAAGAACTAAATATTAATAACTGTTTAATTGCACCTATGCACGAAAAATGGGTATAATACTTAAAAGAAAAAATTACAACATTGAATTAAGTAGGTAGGGGAAACTGTGGTACATTAGACCATTAATTTTGAAAGGTCTATATTTTCTAAACTAATGATGTAGATATTCCAATGTTTTTTTTTTTTTTTTTTTTTTTGATTTGATGCCCTGATTATTTGAGATAAGACTGACATATACATATTCCTTTTATAACAACTTTACCATTTAAAAAATAAATGTCTAAAAGAAGACATTTTATCAAAAGTGCCCCCATAATCTTGTGCAAAAAGTATTGGTCGGTCTGTTGTTTAAATGGAAAGAAAATGCAAACGCTTTTTTAATGATTTATTCAAAAACGTATAGAAAATACCTAAATAAATATTAGGTATCTGAGTTTATAATCTTTAGAAAAAAAAAAACATAAATTAATTCATTTCATTCATTGTCCAAGGTTTGGAAGAAGCTATCAACCCTTGATTTTGTAAAACCTTTGAGTCTAGCTAAACTCAAATGTTCAGGCTTTCGTAGATAGAGTTTAATATTTCTATTTAAGAAACCGTAAAGCCAATCGTCTCCAGCTTTTTTAAAATTTCTCAACTTGGGGTGCAGCTAATATTATTATTATTATCCTTGATAAATTCATATACATTTTTTTTAAGTTTCGTTTGATAAGCCAAGAAAAACACTTTTTTAAATATTCTACCAGTTCCTTTCCTTCTCTTGTTGTAGCTAAAGGTTTGTCGCGCCGTATAGGTATTTCGATGGAAAAGCGAAATCTTGGTCGCTACTTTTATTGCCCGAAAGCGATCTAATCCTGCTCTATTAACCCCATATTTATCAGCTACTTATGTTGCGCGTTTTTTACCTACCTATGTCTAAAATCAAAAACGCAAATATAAACATAACAGATCAATGTGGGGTATGAAATGTTAGATGGGACAGTGAAATTTTCCTACCTATATTGTACAGTTTGTTTTTTCAATTCCTACACATAATGCTAATGTTGAACGAATATTTTCTTTGATAACGAGGCAATGGACCGAAGAACGGAATAGACTTAAAGTTGAAATTATTGTAAAAGCAATTTTTTTGCTTAGCGCATTAGAGGGTCATCATCATCAATAAAAGTAAAATAAATTAATTCAGATGGAAACATATTATGTTAGGTGTTTTTTCAAAGTGTAGTCAGTATAGTGGGTCCTTTTCATAGCAGAAATAAGTTCTTAATATTAAAAATTGGTGATGATCCGTAACACAAAAAACACACTTTTCGCGCTGAAAATATTTAAGCTAAGCCATTCGAGGCTGCTTGTTTGATATGTTAGTGGTGGTCAATCCTATAAAATCAATGTCTCCCATGCCGATTTATAAACAATCCGCTTGTTAACAATATTTCATCAGCATAACGCTGTTCAAAAAAGCTGTCCAACCTCCGACCGTAAACCTTATTTGATAGCAATTGGCGATGAACACCAATCCAGCAATTCAATTAAAATCCTGGGGCATATTCTATTTGTAAATATTTTAATTTGCAAACATTTAATCGATTTGTTGGCCCATTACACATCAACCGAATCATCATCACCCGAAATTGATGGTTTTCTATACTGACAACAGAACCCTCATTGCACCTATCATCATCATCACACTCTTTGCGCTGGTAGTGCGCCGGGTGTGTAAAATCAATTTTGATTGTTCTCGATAATAATTATGTTTAATTTCGAATTAATGATGAGTGTAGGTGCTACAACTACCACCACAACCACCTACATAACTTTTCCTTCAAATTGTTTCAGAGTATGTATCACGCTCACACCAACCGCTAATGGTGCGCAGTTTCATTTTCATTTTCACATTTCCACAAAATAGTCTCTCAATTCCACAAGGGATGCAAAAGCAATTAGAACGAGTTTTTACTGCGCTTAGCCCCGTGGGGTATACCTACCTATACGTATACATACCCGAATAGCAACGGTAACTCAAATGAAATTAACTCCCCCGAAACCGCAATCAAATTAATCAAAAGTAAATCTTAATGGTCCATTAATTTTATTTTCTCCGAAAGGATTGTGTGTTTGTCGGGGCTACACTGAAGGTTGGGAACATATTTCTTCCACAAAGGATTACGAACGGCGGATGTGGAGAATATAATTCGTTTAACGTTTCATTGCCGCTGGCCTGGTACCTATCCCAAAGTACATACACTCTTTTATTCTTTTTCGAAATGACCACAAACGAAATGACTAATGACATCAGCATGGAAGGACACCTCGTAAGAGACCTAACAATCATAAAGCTGTCCGGTGTGATTTCCCCATTGTGTGGTCATAAAAGTAGGAAAATACCGCTTTGACTCTGCACCCGTGAAGTTTTCGTCAAGACCTTCGAACATGATTGACGTGACATTTCGAAAGCTGTGCCATGGGGTTAGGGTCTCAAATGGATTTCCAAATGAACGCGCATTGGTATAAACCTATACCTACATTTATAAGCCATTACCACCTTCACCTTGTACATAAGTACCTACAAGGGTATAATATATTATTGGGGTAGGTACCTAAATTTGATTTGTTCCCATTGTAGCAAATTGGAATTGGAGTGATTTTGGACTTTTTGCAGAAGTTGTCTTCTGCAAAGTATTGAATTGCTTAAATAATTTTAAATCAATTTTTTATATCATAAAAAGATATAACAATGGTACCACAAAGAAGCATTAGAAGAGAACAACATAGGCCCCTTTGCATGTCATTATTTTGGCATTTGTCTTGCGCTTAAAAAATCGATTTTATTGTTAGGGCTGTTGTTGTTTATCCTTTGAGACTATACCAAGTCTCCAACAAACCAACCACTTTACTCAGACAAACAAATGTTCATTTCGAACTTTGAAGGTTTTCGTGCCTTCCTCCTCCCTCGACACGGCATAAATAAATTAATTTGATTTTCTTTAGTACCTAATGGACGAGTGGTATTCCATAAGAACCGACTAAGCATAGCTATATGAACTGATTGATTATCAAACAACCTGGCTGTAGGATGTGTATCCAAAAGTGTAGGCTTAACAAGTTTTCTTACCTTTTTATGTACCTACCTACATATTTGGGAGAAGGGAGAATTTGCCGATTCCTGATATTGGCAGAAGATTGCTATTTGTGACAGGAAAAAGGACGAACTGCAGTACATTTTTAACAATAATTAGTCTCTGCTTGAGAGAAAAGTAGGCGAAAACCTTTATCACCTTTTGTCAGCTTTGTATGTATGTATTTTCATGGGACCAAACTGAATTATTGTAGTAAGTGTATTGCGTACATTGAAAGCTAGGTATGATGTTAAAAGGCTTCACTTTTGGCTATCTCAACACATTGATACAGTCATACAGTAAATCACTGTATAATGGTATTAAACAACTTTTGTTAATAAATTGTTCTTTAGGTTTCATTGATAAAAGGAATTTTCAAATCAACATGCATTTCACTTGGATTTGTTTCTGGGATCTTGGATGTTTAATTTTTAGTCCACAGAGATATATCTGCCTTTCACTTTATTTATTCATAACTTGATAGTTTATATGAAAAAGAACGATTTTGATCTTGAGGTGCTAGTACACAGTACACAGCATGTAGCAAGCCACATACCTACGTATGTAGCACTGATGTAATTTTTACGTCAGTGAATGGTCCCGTTTCCCGATGGCTACATGCCATGCTCTCTTCGTGCATTCTCTGTTGACGTCAGAGCTACATACTTATGTGGTTTACTACATGCCTTGTACTAATACCTTTAATGTATACCAACAAATGTGCACTGTAGCTACATTTCTAAAAAAAAATTGTTCAGTTTATTATGTAGTTGTTTAATAATATCCCAGATCTTCTGCGATTGATTTGAGCCTGAAATGGTTTAGGTTTTATATGCCTATATCTGCTTGAGCTTGAAGGGCTTCAGCCCTCGAAACAAAATCTAAATCTAAAAAACAAAAACCTTTTTAATATAAATTAAAATCTATAGCAAAAAGGAGACTATCCAGGTAGGTATACGGTATCCTAACATTGGGGACACTGGGGTATGTCTAAGGCTAGCCGTATATTGGATGATCTGATTTCGTATCAAGTAGTATTGAAGCACGCTCACTGGGGGTGAGTTAGTCGTACGTATACGTACGTGTAATTACGACGTCCGAATATAATCCTAACTTGTTGAGATTATAAAACACGTTCGTGCTTTGAAAAAATGTGTCTAAACTAATAATTCAAGTATTTTCGTTTAAGTACATATGATTTAAAAACTAATAAAAATCAATGAATAGGAATATAAGTTTTTTGTTTAAAGAATTCCCCCGAAAACAAAATCCTGGCTACGGCATTGGCCTATATGTCAAAATCTGACGACCTCCTAACGACTTTAAAATTGTGGTCATTTACCCGGAGGTGGTTTAATATCCATACGCTCTCCCTTCCTTCTTACCCCACGCCTATCCATGCAAGCAGTGCCTCGTCTCTATAACTATACCGCAGTGTCTGGTGCCCAAAACAGTGTCATTTGGCTTCATTGACAGCACTCTGACTATCGATGTAAATGGCTAAGCAATTCAGAAAGTACATCAGCTGTGTTAGCTGTGCATACTACATGGGGCACAACTTCTGCGGCAATTTGTACATACGCTCTCTTACCTAGACTATTTTTGTGACAGGCTTATACATTGCTGCTTCTTCTTCAAAGCAGATTGCCTCCATGGATCTTTAAACGCTGTGAGCATTTCTAATAGTGGATTTCGATGTTTTGGGTAGGTGGCAGTAGGTACAATGTTTGCCAACAACTCAATAACTATTGGCTCCTTTTTGCAACAAATTGGCCTTCTTGGTGTATAAATAAAAGCGGCCTTAGTTATCATAATATGCAACCCTAAAACGGCGCATTATAGCCAAACTTTTAAATCTTTTGTTCTTTTGCATTGCATACCTAAATGTGTAGAGCTGATAAGACCAATAAAGTCCCAGAACTTTTTTTTTTGTACAAAGACCCTACGTGTATATTTAACATTGCTGAAACCTGTCACATTTATCTACACTAAAGCCATTTAATTCCATGATGATTTCTTTCTTATGTTCCTGCTCTTATACTTAACCTAGAACAGCTGGATAACAAATGAATATCAATCAATCAGACACAATTTATGACACACCCTATATGTGGCTTAGCATACCAATCCACAACCACCTACCTAATCAGCACAGGGCATGAATCAAAGTTTCTGTTAACTCCTTTGTAATAAAAGTATCTGCTGCCTTTGATGACCGTGCACCTTTCCTCTATATATTTAAAACAACTACGCCCATCTTCCACACAAGCCACCCGTTTAATTGCCGTCCAATTTCACTTGCAGTCGCAGCGAAAAGTCATTAAGGGTCAGCTATTCAATTACGACTGCCCTTAACTTTAACCAACAATTTTCGACCCCATTTACTTATACCCCTACCGGACCTCTGCGAAGTCCTTTGTAACTCCAATTTGGGTAAGCGTCCCTTCTAACCGAAATCATAAACCAGTGTCAAAAGCCTGTGCTACAATGTGTGTCCTGCACCAACAACAATTTAGCCAGTTTTAACCTAAAGTATTGCTTTGATTTACCCCCTCTAGTCGGTATGAACGATACATAAAGTGTTTGTGTGTATGTTTTGCATCCGTCGGTTACACTCGTTTCCGATAAATGTAAACAATACTCCCCCTCCTTGCGCCACCTAACAGTAAGGAACAGCACAGCACACAGCCACATGATCTAAACCAAACTAGGGTGAGGTAATAAAACCGCTGTTTATTTACGAATTTATAAATAAATTTTAATGCAGATATAATTGCGAATGTCACGCGATACGATGTTGTTGGTTGGCAATTATTTCTGCACGGACATGTAAGCCGACACGGGATATGTTTGGGGTTTTTGCCCTGCTGCTACTGCTACTACCAAGCATAGTTTGCAGTTGGGGACAGGTTAGTTGTGATGCTATTTGTGCATGTGGAATTGCTTCATGTCTGTATGTTGCCGAAGCTACCGCCAACTGGGTTGGAATCCTGCGATTTGTGGAACGCTTGAATTGAGTTATTTTTTTCTGATTTATTCTGGGCTAAAGCTGCAGTGTAATTGTAGGTTTGAAAGGGTTTTTTTGCGATTTACATATTGTATGTATATGATATAGATATCGTTTGTTATATTTTAAGGTTCACAACATTTGTATAGAGGGAGATAAAGTTTTCGTTTTTCAACAGTGGTGGCACACAGAGCTATTGTTGTCTATGATGGAAGTTGTTAGCGTCAAAGGAAAAGATATAAGTATGTACGATGCAAACAAATTATTTTATTTGCAATTGTTATACCTACCTGTATAAAATGAACGCAAAGCCTTCATGAAATATTTTAACCAAATATGTATATGACAGTCATGCGGAAAGATAAATGTGACGCCCTCACATTTCAGTGACATACAGACGTTATGTATGATTGCGATGTGCCTGCTGCAGACACTCAAAATACTCAGACAGTGTTTGCTTTTATAAATTAGCCATCAGAGGAATTGTGTTGGCTTTCACTGATTTGTCTCTCACATAGGTATGTACTACTAACTACTACCCTGGTTATTTTGCTTTATTACATATTATATTAGAAGGACTGAACTTGGTGTCAAAGCTAAGCTGTCAGTCTTTAACTCAGTGTTTATTCCAACTCTTACCTATGGTCATGAGGTTTGGGTAATAACCGAATGAATAAGATCGCGAATACAAGCTGAATGAATGAAAGGATGAATGAATTCTTATTATGTATTATTATTGATAAAACAGTAAAATCAATTACAATTAAACTTAGATTTTCACAGCACCAGCTACATAGGCCTTCAGTTCTTTTTTTTTTGCTTTAATTTTTTGGGGTGGTTTTGAAGAACCTAAACCTCAGGTAGGAAACAAAAAAGTTGTATGCCATCTGTTCATAATTAAAATATGTAACTAATTTCCACTTGCAATATAAGTTACTAAAAGATGAAGACTACATTGTTGCTTGTCAAAGAAAAAATTAAATTCGAGTTAAAGGACACACCCATAAACTTTTCTACCACTTATTATGAGGGTTGTTCCAGTTCCAACTTTAAATAAAACAACGACAGCGACCGTTTTTCATGGGGAAATACTATAAAAACCCCACATTTAATATTGATTGTTCGCGTCGGAGCTTGAACGTAAGTTGTCCCTCTTGAAGACAGAGAGAGAGACTGACTATTACAATATATTTTAATTAAAACTCGACTGGCAGTGTGGCCTTTCGTAACAAAGTGTCTTTGACTCCTTTTTATAATTAGCAGATTCGCGTCTAGGTCATAGAGGTACCAATTATTATGTTATATGTATAACAGTCCATAATTCCTTCTCCTTCTGCGTATATTAGCTGAAATTTAAAACACTTGTAGATTTTATGGAAAAAGGGTACTTTAATTTTATAGCCAAAATTCGTCAAAAGTTGGGAATATTTTTTAATCCTGTTTAAGCAATCCTCTTTGAGATTATGAAATAACTTAAAGCCTATGGAGCCGCAGAAGCTGAAATTTATAACACTAGTAGTTTTCTTAATGCTCAGACACAGTCGGAAATGAGCTTACTTTGAAGGCGGGGGTACTTGCCATGCTAATAAGGAGTTTAAACTAAACAAAATAAATGATTTCTATAATGGCACTCGGCTCATTACAAGATTATTATTGTCAAGTTATTTCGGACATTTTTATTGCATTTGGACCCACAAGTGGAAGCAGGTAGAAGCAAGTGCTGGTGGCATTTCAAGTTGTTCTATTCAAAATTCAGATGCCGCTTTTAATTTGAATCGATTCATTTGTCTCCGCTTATGTTACATTATTATAAAATGTAATGCAAATACAAAAATTAGTAGGTATCCATTTTAGTACAAAAAAATAGATACATCGGAGTTCGGAAATCTACTTAGTAGCGATCTACTATGAAACAAGCTATAAATAGTTTCACATCGTCTCATTCTGCCTCACCACGAGCACTACTCCGTTTCGTTTCATGTGGCTTTTTCGTTTCAGTTGAGTTTGAAATTACTCTTCAGCGAGCCATAAGTAGATTTACTTCAAAAATGTACTTTTTCTGACTCCTGTTCTGATGACCAAGCGGTCTGAGCTTCATTCTCCGAAATAACACTAATTACACCTTGATTTTTGCAGTGCGTTATATCTCGCGAACTTCTGATTCTGACAATCATTTTAGAGTAAAACTCTCCTGCAAAAGATTTTCGATTCAGCTGTTTGGGATACCCAACGGTTAGGAATGTGTATAAAGAAACGTCAACATTATTTTTAAAATAATTTCTATTCGTGGATGAACTAATCCAAGGTATGATTAATTTATGCGGTCAACAATTTGGGGATATCGATTAAAGGAATTGTTAAAAACAATTTATTTGTCAAACCAAAAATAATTATGTAAAATCTTTTCGACACTAGCGCCTCATTATAATTACCTATAAATGCCATCATTTAAGGTTGTGGGCAGTTTTAGGTGGTTCCAATTATTCATAATTCGTTTCAGTCCATATTGTTCATGTTCATAGGTACCAACTGAAGACAAATATTATCCGCCTTATGGTAATCATATTTCTACATAACAACAGTGATGGAATAATATTCACTTATTACCATAACAATGTGTAGATACATTTTGACAAATCACATGCAGGTTACAGCGATTACTCATAATGCTTTGTGTCTTTATTTAATTTGATGTGGTAGGTACCTACTATTATTCTCGCATATCCGATGCCCACAGGTGGCTAGTGGCGCATTAAATCTCTTTGCGCCAACCTTTTTTTCGATTTGACAGCAAAACAATACCATAACAATAGGTGGGACTTGCTTCCGCGGTAATATCCACCCAACTGGTTAAGGCATTCCTTTCAAAATAGGAGCCCGAATATTCTGATCGTACAAAAAATACATGCGATTGCGATACAGATACACGGTGTTCAACTATCACATTTATCATAGAGTGGCTCAGATCTTTGTGCCGCACGCCAACGCGCTTTAGTCTGTATCTTTTTCTTTAAATAAATTGAGAGATTTCGAAAAAAAAACATAAAAATACGTGAGTACATGGATAAATTGCCGAAGATACATCTCATTAGATGGAAATAATGACGGGTCTTGTGAATTGTGATGGTCGTCGGGCTTTTAGTGAGGTGTGGTCATTGTGGGTTAGAAAACCTATAATGCTTAGGTAGGTATTCTGAGTTGTTTATGTACTTCGGAAATGATGCTAAATTGCTTGCTATAAAATGGGAGACTTTAATAGAACTTGATTATTATTTTAATGATATGATTGATTGGAGTGGAGGATAAGTAAACAAATTCTGTTTATTTTTGTGTTTTTGCAAGTAAGGTGACGTTACCTACAGTTGTCTGGGAACTGCCAGTTAGTAAGTTCATAAATAAACCTTGAGGCAAGATCAGTCGGTAATAAAAAAAATAATTACCTACTTTTGACTTTAAGGATCACATAAAAGTTTCGGGCTTAAATAATTTTTACAATTTTTTTTCTAAGAGAGCCAATCTTAAAATCAATTCTAAAATATCTACAAGTTTAAATAATAAAATTGTTGGTAGTGGCTTAAAGACCGTTTTTATAGGTATTTGCACTGATTTGAATAAAATTATAAAAACATATATTTATCAGAGGTTTTCTTTGGAAAAGGGGCGTGGTACCTCTTATACAAAAACAATTCGTAATCTCATATCCTAAAAATCCCCAAAACTCACATTTTCAGATAATCTTAGATATTTGTCCATTTATACGATGTTAAGGGATAAATAATAGATGGCGCTGTGCTGCGATCAATTTTTCATGAAAGCACTTTTAAGATTCGATGTTAAATTTTAAATTACAAATAATGGCTCTGGTTAATCCGCGGAAAGTCTGATTATTCTAAAAGTTATATGTAAATAAAGGTAAAGAGAGACTTATTCGGTTTAACGTATAATAATCTATTGATCATTTTTATTTCGAGCGTAATAAGTGAAATAAACACTTTCGCTGTTATGGTCTAACACGACTTTAAAGCAAAAAAATCTTAGATCGAGTTTAGCTGTTATTGCTAGCTGAAGAACAACAATTTTATTGGACAAAGTTGACTTTATCTGATATTCCTTGATATTCCGTCGTGGAAAACAACCAAACTCGTTTAGATTTTTTTTTAACTATTAAATCAAAGAAAGGCAATAAATATCACGCGAAAAATTAATCAAACTCAACGTTAGGTCGTAAGCTGTTAATTTTTGTGATTGTGATAATACAAAAATGCGTTTCTCTTAAACTTAAGTCGACTTAAGACTTGTTTTTTTGTAGTTAAGTTGTTTTGCCTTGACGGTGATGTAAAAATCTGACTCTAATTGTTTTGTTTTCGGTACATTTGAAGACAAAAAGCTAAAAAAAAAAACAGCTCATAGATTTGGGCATGCGCATGCTGAATGTAATGGTAGGTATCAAAAAATCTGTTTCGTCTAAGCTCGACTTTAGTTGTTTTTGTTTGTGGCACAGATACGTTGACTTAGGCTGTGGGCAATTTGACAGATGTCCTTTTCGCATTGTCATTTTCTATTGAGCAAATGTGCTGTTTTTCTTTCTTTCTGTTTGCGTGTTGGCAAACCGTCTTCGTTGTTTGTTTTTGCGCCGGTCGAAAAACACTTCTTATCACATCGCTCTCTATATTAATTTCGATTCCATTCAAATAAACCACATTGGAATTTGAACTATTTGTATTTTATTATCACTCTGGGCCTGGAGTTTATCTGAAGGCGTGAAATTGGGGCGAAGCGCAAAGCTCGCCGGATGGGCTAGTATCCTATAAATAATTTGTGTGTAGGAATGTTATTTAAATACATATTCTGAAAACGTGTATGTTATAAGTTTACATTATTCGAATCTGTATAATTCTCTTAAACAAAAACGCATGGAATTATACAAATTCGATATATGGATTATAAACTCGTAAATTGATTAAGTGATAAAGGTCTGATCAAATCCGGTTACAACGATTTTAATCATAAAAATTAGGTTGTCTTAGTCTTTATGGGTGTCAAGCTTATTGATTCGAAAAAAATATATTTTTTTAACGGCCAATAATACTTGTCCTTGATGATAAATGATTTAAATTAAACCGATTATGTATAGCCATAAAATCGCTACCTATGACTAGTTATATTTTTGTTCAAGGCGGTTTAATATCAGGAATTTTAATAGTTCAGGTTAAACTAATGATGGCGTGAAAAATATCGTCACGCTACATGATTAATCAGTCTTCTTTGACAGTTTACAACAAATGTGCGCCATTATCTGCTATGCTGATGAATTTTTGGGCATCTCTTTGATTACCACATTAACCAAATAGTTTGTCATCTTTTAAATAGCTAAGCTAATAATAACAACGACAGAAAAGTCAAGGTAAAAAACTAGTTTAAACACCCAAGGCATAATTGCCAATACTTCAAAAATGTCTGTATTGCTAACACATTATCAATTTTAAGTGCGAACTAAAGGAAGTTGTATGGGGTCCATTTTCGCTTGTACTCGCCACCAAAGCTGAAATCACAGCGCGGTACTAACAATAATTTTTAGTGTCCAAGCTTAACAATCTCATATACTAAAAGCGATTTTTAACTTTCTCGTATACGTACAGTACATAGTAAGAGAAAGATATTGTTTTCGTAAAAATTGTCGAACTCGAGATTTTGATCAATTCTGATATTACGATGATAGGGGAACTCAAAAAAGTGTCTGTGTGTCCCCCCACTTCGTATTTAGAGTTCGTGAGCTTCCCGCTAAGAGCCGTTTTTTTATGCTAGCCCCAGTATTAACGGCACTTCACATATACAAATTTTACGAAATATTACACAATGTAGATTTTTTCGAAAACGGCTCTAACGATTTGAACCAAAATCGTTGAGTTAACGTAGGAATGCTTAACTATCCAGTTTTTCGCTAAAGGGTCCATGAACCTTACTTTTGAAAATTCGCTTTTTCTCTAAAACGGTAAAAACGATTTTAACAAAAAACATATTTTTAAGGTACTGTCGTCATTCTTCACTTGACAGCCAACTCTACTTTTCTCTAAAATGACTGCTCAGTTTGATATCCACCCAAATACCTAAAAATAGTACTTTAAACTGCTCATATCTCAAAAACGTTATTTTCGATTATGATAAAAATGTAACTGGTAGGTTTTGCTCAGTTTTGAGCTAAACAATTGCAAAACAGTGTTTTCTGAACCCTTAAAGCGTCCTTCGATATACACCCCAATCGTTAAAATTGGAACTTTAAAAACTGCTTATATCTCGAAAACGTCATTTTTGATTTGAATGAAAATATAATAGGTAGGTAATGTTTAAATATATCCTGAAGAATACGTCGTATTCAGGTTTTACCTAAACAGTTTTTTAATAACAGTGATTTTCAAATCCAAAGTTGTAACATTTGTCAAGATAATTTTACAAAAAACCGCTCTAACGATTTCGTTCAATATACATATGTATTTAAGACAACAAAGCATTCTAAACATGATCACGAACTTGGTTTTTCTCAGCAAACTCGAATGTAGCCCTTTTATGAATACATATTTCTCAAAACTGACTACCCAAATCCCGATCTGTATACACACGGTATATTTTTGCAAAGAACAAAACTTCAGTGGCAGTACAATTCGAAGTTCATCGCCTACTTGTTTCCTTCAAGTGTCAGTTGGTTGTGAAATTTGATAGTAATAAATTGTTGTAGTTAATACAACAGTTAATAGGTATGATTTTAAACGTAAAATTTACTGAAATGACTCTGAGATTCTGCGAGATTCGCAATACACGAGAAAGTTACGTGCGACCCAGTTGTGCACATTTTTTTTCCATATAAAATGAGCTGTTGTGAAGCAACAAAACGAGAAACCAAAGCCGAAGGTTAAAAATGGTTATTAGTAAAGCCCATTGACCCTGTCTTGAAGTCGAACCGAGGAAACTCTGGTTGACCTCAGCGTACTTGGCGTACGACCTTCCACTCCCTGTGGCTCTACTGGGGAAGACGATTGCTGACGTGGGGAATCACAATGCTGCACTCATCCTAGGATGCGATGCCAATGCGCATCACACTGTGTGGGGCAGCACCGACATCAATAAAAGAGGTGAGTTACTTTTTGATTACTTAATTAGTACCCAACTAGTTTTATGTAACAATGGATGCGAACCCACTTTTATTACAAGCAATAGGCAGGAGGTCATAGACATCACACTAGTCTCTGAAAGTATCTACAATACTATTAGAGACTGGAAAGTATCTAACGAACACTCCTTCTCTGATCATAGATATATTCAATTTGGTATTGACTACCTCCCTCAAGTTCCAAAAGTCTTTAGGAACTATAAGAAGACTGACTGGACTAAATATAGGAAGAGTGTGGAATCTTCTGTAATCAACAGCACCCCTGTTCCCCCCACTAACACACAAGAACTCGATGCGATGGTTGAAGTAATAACGAAGACTCTCAACCGCGCTATGTCGCGTTCCTGCCCTATAAGCAGCCCCAAGGGCAAGCCTAGACCACCGTGGTGGAATCAGGAGATAATATCTCTACGCAAAACATGCAGGAAGCTCTTCAATCGGGCCAAGCGATCACGCGAAGCCACCGACTGGATCTCGTATAAAGAGGCCCTCAAATTCTATAAAACCAAAATTAGGAAAGCCCAACGAAATTCTTGGAGACACTTCTGTGGAAATATAGAAGAAATCTCTGAGGCCTCTAGGCTCAGAAAAATCCTTGCAGCGACTCCTAGGATACCGAGTTATCTTAAGAGAGCTGACGGCTCGTGGACTATCTCCAGTTCAGAATCTCTAAATCTCCTACTGGATACCCACTTTCCAAATAGCTGCAAAGTCGACACGAGTCCTACTGTGACTTCGAGTAGGTCAACACTAAGTAGCTCCTCCCATCTTGTGACCAAGCACAAAATTATCTGGGCTATAGGCGGTTTTAAGCCGTTCAAGTCTCCTGGACCTGACGGTATAATACCGGCCGAGCTTCAACAGAATGTGGAACTTATTCTTCCATGGGTTACTGTAATATTCAAAAGTTGCCTGGATCTGTCTCACATTCCCAAGTCATGGACGGAAGTAAACGTGGTCTTTATACCCAAGGCTGGTAAAAGCTCGCATGCTTACCCCAAAGATTTCAGACCCATAACATTGTCTTCATTTCTGCTGAAAACTCTAGAGAAATTGATAGACTCCCATATACGCTGGAGAGTTAACGCAAATCTTCTGTCAGCCTCCCAGCATGCGTATAGTAAAGGGAAATCGGTCGAAACGGCCCTTCACTCACTCGTATCAACTATTGAAAAATCTTTAGACGGTAAAGAATACGCATTGGTAGCCTTCCTTGATATTGAGGGAGCGTTTAACAACGTCGAACCAAGGGCAATTATTGGCGCACTGACGAGCCTTGGAATTGATAAGTCGACTGGCGAATGGGTGAATCAGCTGCTTACCAACAGGTTCATCAATTCAAAGCTGGGCGAAGCGTCGGCTCGGAGGTTCGTCAGTAGGGGTACGCCACAAGGTGGTGTGATCTCACCTCTTCTGTGGAACCTAGTGGTGAACGAGCTACTACTAATACTGGAAGGGGAAGGGTGCAAGGTAATTGCCTATGCAGACGACGTTGCTATCGCTGTCTCGGGGAAACATCTCAATACGCTTAGGGATCTCATGCAGAACGCCCTCTCTAGGCTCTCTAAATGGACCAAAACATGTGGGCTTGGCGTCAATCCTCAGAAAACTGAAATGGTCCTCTTTACAAGGAAGTACAAAACACCCGTCTTTGTCCCTCCAAAACTAAATGGCACTCCGCTTGTGCTCTCTAACACGGCTAAATACTTAGGCCTCACTTTAGACAGCAAACTGAGCTGGAAACCCAATATACTGCAGAGGGTTCAGAAAGCCACCACGGCATTATACTGCTGCAAGAAAGCTATTGGTAGCAAATGGGGACTTCAGCCTCGAATCACTTACTGGCTCTATGTATCCGTCATTAGACCTATACTCACGTATGGTGTCGTCGTCTGGTGGACTGCGCTGGAAAAGGCTATCCACTGTAAGCAACTTAGTCGTGTGCAAAGAACGGCATGTGTGTGCATCAGTGGAGCGCTTAGGACCACTCCAACAGCGGCGATGGACATACTATTTCACCTGATACCGCTAGACCTCTACTGCAAACAAGTGGCAGCAAGTGCAGCCATCCGTATGAAAGCAATTCGTTTGTGGACTAGTCGACAAACTGGTCACTCGTCTATTCTAGATAAAATAGAATGCATCCCTAAAGATACTGATTACACCCTCCCCCAGTTTCAATTCAGTAAGAATTTTGTTACATGCATACCCTCCAGAACTGACTGGGAGAGCGCTGCAGTGACTCACAGGAAATCCGTCTGCCTGTATACAGATGGGTCAAAAACGGAAACAGGAGTGGGGGGTGGTGTTTTCTCCCAAGATTTAAACTGTGCGATCTCATTCCGTCTTCCCAATCATTGTAGCGTGTTCCAGGCGGAAATCATGGCGATCAAGGAGGCCCTATCGTGGCTACGGTATAATGTAATATCTGCAAAGGATATCGTGATTTTTACCGATAGTCAAGCCGCGATTAAATCCCTGGACTCTGTCATCTTTAAGTCCAAAACCGCCCTCAACTGTCGCTTGTCTCTTAACGAGATGGCGGAGCAGTTCAAAATTCACCTTATGTGGGTGCCGGGCCACAGGGACATTCCAGGGAATTGCAAGGCCGATGAACTCGCTAGGCACGGTACAACGCTGTCGATTCTACCGGAAAAGGAGAATCTCTATATGCCTCTCGCTACGTGTAGACTTTTAATTCAACAAAATGCGATAAGCGCCACTAATCGCAGGTGGTCAAACTGCACCACGTGCTCCATAACGAAACAGATCTGGCCCATTCTGGATCTTAAGCGCTCCAACAATCTTGTAAAACAAAAAAGATCCAACATAAGCATATTAGTAGGTGTCATCACGGGGCACTGCATTATTGGGAGACATGCTCTCAGGCTGGGCCTCCCTTCCAATGACTTCTGTAGAAGCTGCATGGACGAGGAGGAGGAAGAGACAATTCTTCACCTCCTATGCACGTGCCCTGCCCTTTCAACTCGTAGAAAGCTATATCTCGGAGAATACTTCTTCGACAATCTCGGCGAACTCGCTAATGCAAGCATAAGTTGCCTCCAACGCTTTATTTTCAGCTCCTCTTGGTTCAACGGGTAGTTGTGAGATCTTCAGATCCTGTGGTATCACAATGGGCCTCCTCTGGCCTACGTGAGGCTGCACTTGTCGCGGCCTGCCACTCTAACCTAACCTAACCTAAAGCCCATTGACTCTTTTATACCGAGCACCATAAATCTATTAACTACATATTTTATCGACATTGTAGCTTTTTACTTTGATTTTTCGTGTGCACATAATATACCTAACTGCACCTGGTCCTGGTGATATAGAAATAGATGATTATTACAATAAGGACGGAAATTGAGTAAACCAAATTACGTGTGAGAGATTAAATAATTTTTTTTTTTTACATATTTGAAATTTTTATCAATGACATGACAATGACAAAGCCTCGTGTATTCGAGATTGGAACAAGCTTAACTTTGTCGGTGGCACGAGTTATGTCCCTGCTCGCAAATCATGAGAAGTTACCACCAGTTATTTTGTTGCTAATATTATAGTCAATTCAATTTATTTATAAACTTAGAAAAGATTTATAAGAGATTAATGGAATAGGAGAGTGAAAAGTTGAAAGAAAAAGTAGTAATAGAGACGAATAATAAGAAAATTAAGCAAATAGTTCGAAATTCTGTAATGGGGCTTTTTTAAACTTTTAAGCTCCAATCGGTGCCTTTCGTAGCAACAAAATCTGTGATATCATTACTAATTTGTAACCAAATCCCAGAAATACTATCTTGGTGGTACCTTCTATAACAAATATAATAAATCCAAACTAACGCTGTTTGTTATGTTTATGAGATGTATTGGCTCTATATTTAGTGTGTTCAACTTCTTATTAAGTAGCCTCAGGACCCTGGGAAAATACAAATTATATTGAAAGCGTAACAGTTAGGAGTAGTTCGAATAAATTATGTAAATCAAAAACTCACACAAACAAATTGTTATGAGACCTGTTGCGCTAACTATTCAAGACATGCTCATCAGCATCACATTAAGTCATCATCTTCTTTAAAATAGTGCCATATTCATTTCAATTCACATCTAAGCTTAAAAGTTATCAAAATGGGCCTCAATGGTTATATGCATTCACTCTTCTGCATAGTTGAACGTAATTTGAACCGTCGCACCTGTTCTCAAAATGTGTTTTCTATTATCTATGCATCCATTAATCCATCATTCATCCATCAAGCGATAGGATAACTATATAGTATCTTCTCGTCTCACAGATTAAATAACAATCGTTAACCATAATCGCGTCTTAGATTTCATCTACATATGCGAAGAAAGCTATTAAAGTATACCTATGCAGTTTTTAGCTACAATATAATGGGTAATCACGTAATGGTAGCGTATCTCCAGTAAGATTGGTTAGTGGTTATGAACAATAAAGTTTTATAATGATGCTATAATATGCTATTTCATTCTGCTACCGCAGTTTTTATTGCATATTTCTTAAGGCCGCACTACTTGTGTAACATTATGTACCTATATAAAGTTTGGCATTGCCGATAGATAGACTGTTTGTGGTGAAGTCGTGTTGGGTACGGTAGTACTATATCGAAGAAAATTTGCAATAAAATATGTGCGAAAGAGACAAACCTGTGTTATAAATCCATATAAAATTACTTCAGCAAATCCTGACGACTCCTTTCTATAGTGTTGGCCAAATGCATTAAATGTCTACATCGTTAACAATCCCATCGCAATCACGTTTTTCCATCTCCTTAAATGACTTGGCAAAATAAATCTTACGTACATGAACACAATTAGTTGGATTGCACAATGTATGTACTGTACACAACGATAACCATCAGAAATGGAATAAATTTAAATCGGTTACTGTGACAAACTTCAAGTTGACATTGTTCCCTAATCCTTTGTGGAAATTGGTATATCTACACCATTTACCATGTACAATAAGCCATTGTGATCTTGTTGACTTGCAGAAACGAAAAAACGCTTTCAGTTATACCTACACAGTATACAATTAAATATTACATCTGTGTCGGTACATGTGTAACCACTTCTCTTTATTTTTTTGAAGAATTGTGACAACGATTTAAATTACCAATCCCAAAAACCAGTTCTCATTCCACGCTTATGAATGGACAAAATGTTTCGATAGCTTTAGTTGAAAAGCAATCTTTCGTAGATTCTCATAAATAATAATGCCAACTAAGTCGGCAGTAATAACTAGGACTACCTATATAAAATTAGCATAAAATTCATTTAGACTTGTAGGTATAGGTACTCCCAGAGACGAACCGGAAAGTCGAGATATTATTATTGCCAATTAATCGATCTATAATTAAGTCTTTAATGGAAGATGTAATTTTACATTCTGCCAGGGGTAGGGCTATCAATTTTAGAGAACTGCTTACAATTAATACCAGCTGTCACATACAGACGTAATATTTCGAATAAATACTCATAAATTGACCTTTTATACAGGTCTCAGAATTAAAACTGGCTCTACACAACACACGCCACTTAGAGAGGTGACGTTTTGTTTCCAGTTCTGTCACGTTGAATAATGATTTATACGAACTCCAGGCTTGCGTTACCATAATATTTTCGTGAGTTTTTGCACGATTTGCAAAGTGATATTCAAATGTGCTACTGATTAAGGCGGACAGATTATGAATCTTTAGCCGCGTGAATAAACATTAATTGGTGTATTGCGAACCAGGGTGTATTTATTTAAATTTGTGGGCGGTCTGCATTAATAGATTGGGCGATTTAGTGCCATTTATTCAAAATTAGGACCGTACCTCATTATGTCGTCTAATTTAAATTGCTAAATGAGTTTCTATAACCTGTAAATGGGAATCTTACGAATTTTTGAAATGCTTTAAGCAATAAACGAGATAGTTTCATATCCGGGTTAAAATTTATGAGAACCCGAATATATAGAGGAATTTAGGTTCAAAATCGGTTAAATGTATGTGATTGATGGTAAATAGGAGTAATATGACAGAAATATATAACTTTGTCCGTAGCTTAAGATATAGAATTTATGCAGACTGACTAAATTCAAGATTTCAAAAATTCTAAGATCAGATTTCCATGGTCTCGCCCGTGTCCGAAAGAAAAACCATATGAAACAATGACCTTTCAGCATAAGTAGAATTAGTATTTTTATTTTGTATACAAACCAGACAGGAAAAGTTGTTTTGTGTTTTGTTTTGTGAGCCATTTAAAGTAATAACTTCACAACAAAAGTAAACATAATAAAAAAACAAGATACTGTACTGGTAATATTCTATTTTTAAAACTATAACAATTCAGTCGAATAAAACATACATAAAAAAACATTAAACGTAAAATTAATTCAATAATATAACAAATCAATTCATTAAGCGGTGCAGGTTCTATTCCAAAATATTTTGAATCATTCTCCGACCCTCTGACTTCGGAACCAATTAATTCAAAAACTTTAAACTTGAAATATTTACCAAGCTCATTAAAAAGGTCCAGCTTAGCAAATTGGATTTCTATTCTATAGCATTAGTGGTTCTCAACATACAGAACGTCAAAAATCGCAAAAACCGTAACTGACTGACTCACTCACTCACTCACTCACTCACTTCCTCACTTAGATGATGATCATTCCAGCCATCCTATAATCGTGAAATTTGGCACAATGCTAGATCCTGTGGTGCACACCTACACAATACACTGGGAAAAGTCCAAAAGTTGAGATTTTCCATTCATTCCAGTTTGTTTATACATTTACAGCCTTATTTATAAACTTTATACACTCTCTATAATAGGTCTAAACGGAAAAATATTTATTAGACTTTTGCGTTTAGAGTTATTATAGAGAGTGTATACATTTTATAAATAATGCTGTTAATCTTTTAAACTGAGAACTTGGCGTACATTTAGATCTCATTATACTTTTCGTGGCTGACTAGTTACCTACACACTTTTTTTTATATAACAGAACTTGGCTGTTTTTATTTATGTTTTTCAATTGAGCCACTTGAGCGCAATGAATTTTCTTAAAAGTTTGAAAATTTAATATTTTTGTTGTTCCGAATTGTGAAAAGGGCCAAAATCATTAAATTTTAGAAAAGTGGTGTCATTGTGCCAAGCTGGTAAAAAAAGTGCAAAATTGCAACTTTAGTCTCACAACGGTCACGCTGGTCTTAGACAGACATTTATTTTTGCTTTATTTTTGGGACGAATGGAAGGGAATATGTCAAATCCGAACGACCACCTCTGACAAACGTCTGACAAACATCCGAGAGTATGACTGTCATGAAAGAGCTTCTCAATTCAGCCGTTCGGACTCGGCATAAAATTGTAGATCCAATAGAAACTCGCACAAAACGAATGGTTGCGAAAAGCTAGACCTCGGGTGTCTGTCTACCCGGCTGTTGCGCCACCTATTTTTTTTTTTTTTGTAACCACTGCGCCCAGATTGTCTTATTTATATTTAAGATCTGGATAGTAGTTTCGTAGACTTCCACTTAGTAAAAAAAAAAAAATAAAAAAAAACATTTTCAAACAACCTTGTTTTTTTATAAAAAAGGGAATTTTCCAAATCCCGGTCCATTGTAGGTACTATACCAAGCTGAAACCCTTTTTGGTGTAGTGGTGGAGAAACTCTGATATTATTCGTTTCTCTTTATGGTCGGTGGCAGGGTATTACTGTCCGCCGCCGGGGCTCGCACCAACGACGCTCGGGGTAACAAGCAATGACTATAACCAATACATCGTGGCCACCGCCTTCAAATAACCTTACAACAATATCGAAGATTTTCAGAAACTACATAATCATTTCATTCGCTTAAAACATTTCATTAGTGAAAAATTTCTCTACATCCACATCACTGCTTCTACCTAGCTTAAGATGCAGGAGTCCTACATTTGAAAAATTTCACCGCCAAACGGTGCAGAATCCTTTTAAGAAAATGAAACATGAGTAAATTCCATTCCACTAATCCATGCGAAACTACAACATCCCTCTTTTCCCTAAGGATCCTTCCTCAACACATTTTTCTTCTCACGCCAAACAGAAAGGAATTAACTTATTCCTTTTGCATCACCCGCCTTCCTCATATCTCAAGAAAGAAAAATACAAACCCCAGCAATCTCAATCATTGCAGTGGTTGCACCAAACACAACCAGGATGCACTATGTGTAAATTGAAAAAGGAAATATCCAACTCGAAGTTTCCGTGTTTGTTAAGAAACCTTTTTGGATTTTAATCTTAATTAAGCTGTGAGTAAAATGAATAAAATGGAACTCACCTTATTCAACGCTAGCCCGGACATAAGGGAGACAACCAAAAATAAAAGGTTAAATCGGATCGAACTGTTCCGTGTTCCTGGTAAACCATTTATGAACTCTCCAAAAAGTTGCAATTCTATCCAAACTGATAACATTCAAGTTGGCTGGTTGCACGATACCCTCAGAAAATGAATTCCACTTTTCAAATTGTCCTCATTTTCTTTACTTTACGTTTGCTTATTCATATGTGCTTTTAATTGCCCAACACAGGATGTTGTTTTGTGCTCCATCCGTCCCTACAGTTTTATATAAAAGAAAAAGTAAAAGTACTTCTCCTGTCGTTTCAGCATTTGTCGCTTGTATACGCCACTTGGACTATTATATGAATGCTGATGTAGCCGTATCCTTAAAACGGATCAGTCCGCATGGCTAGTGCATACCTACATAGTACATACCCTCTCATCAGGCGTTTTAGCCTTTGTCTGATACCCATGGTGCTTGTCTTCTCGAGTTCTTTTGATGGCGCTCTCTATGCGGGTGCCCAACTGCACAAACGGCTCCATGTGAATTAGATAAGATCGTTGTGCATTTGAACATCTCTTCTAAAACTCTATTCGGTCGGGATTAGTATGCGAGTGCGGGGGTATAGAGGACTCCTAGGTTTTCCCAGTTCTCCACTTTTACCAACTTGGTCCGTGAATATATCGAATCGCTTACGCCGGAATGGAGACCAAAAGCAAGTGTAACTGAATGCAGTTTTATCTGGAATAAACCAGGAAAAAGCAAATGCACACATACGAAGACAAAAGAAATGAAAATAAGGTTCCGACGTCCTTTTAGTCCTTCTGTCTCGCTTGTTATTCTGGGACGATTATTGTTCATTTCAGAAAAGCGGTTTGTTTTTCATTTTATTTTATTTTATTTTATTTTTTGTTTTCTTTGCAATCCTTCGCATACACAGTATACAGACTTTTGGGGTAACGCTGAATAGGACAAGTTGCAATTTGGGGATGTGCTGGAGTAATATTGCTCTTTTGTGCTATTTGAGTGGGTTATTTTATTTAACCAAAACGACGAGATGGAGAGAACAGTCTCTACCTAGTATTCTATACACCATGTGTCAAATTGTCCTTTACGGTGTGTGGCACTGGTATAGTTTGCGAAAATACTTATCCTATTTCGAAACGGAATGCGGAAATTATTTCGCAATGAGGCGGGATACACAAGTATCTGTAGTGTTGCACCGGAAGGCGACATGGAAAAGGGATATAGCAAAATGCTTCCACAAGGGCAATTAGTTTGTAATGTGACATTAAATATTCAGCAATTCAGCGTAACATGGTTAGATGACGAAGCGACTACAGCTGCTGTCGTTTGTGCGCCCACATAAAATCAGATTATAAACGGCGACGTGTCGTAAATGGCTGGTTAAACGGTAATTTACACATCATCAGAGTTTGAAAATATGGTTATCCGCATCTAATGAAATATAAATTAATTGGCTGCAGTAAGTGCTGTAACTTAATTTGTTCGGATCTTTCAGTTGAATGGCGCGATTATTGGAAAATTATGGTATTTCCTGCGGTTTTTTTTAACACCACTAGAAAAATATCAACCGAGTGGGAGCGTGTAGAATATTCAGGCAGCAGAAAAAGGTGGCCATTGTCACAAGTGACTAGCACCATTTTTGCTATTCTATACGACAAATTGAGTGCTGCCAAAATTGAAGCAAAATTTTGCTGATGGAATGTTTTTCAAAAAATTGAGCATAAAAGCTTGATAGGACAACATTTTCTATTTGAAGCAAATACTTTTCACAGCCTGTGCAGCTCTTCTGATCAGCATGATGTTAATAAAAAAGTTCGTTATTCGTATCGAAACTTTTTTCAAAAACACTAAAAGATGAGGTCGAATGCATTAAATGTGTCATGACAGGTGGTATCAAAGGCTGCATAAGCGATGCTACGTCTCGTCTCGCCTGCAATATGGTGCACCGTTGTCGATGCTTACTTCACTCAGTGCTATTGAAATTCTATGCTCAGGATGATGTTGTCGTGCATTATCTACGTTAGTTCCTGTCTTCCAAACTATTTGTGCAAAAGCAAAGGCAACTTAGGATGGTGTTACTTTAGCATTAGGAATGCGCTTCTAGTCGATTCTATCAAGCTGGAGGTCGTCTTTATAACGGGAAGGGGAAGATGACTGGTCAAAGACAACTAATGCTTAAGGGTATAGGTATCCTATCCATCTATGTCATCGAGGTTATATTTCGCGGAGTTATCCTGGATAGCAAGCTGCAACTCGCTAACTGCATAAGTTTTGCCCCTATTTTCTCCGACAGAAGCAGCTTTTTGCCTTTATTCCAATCATCTTTGTCAGTTTCTTGCACAATACTGGCAAAATCTTCAAAAATGTAACTATTGTGGCCAGGAAATGCTGACTTGGGACTACCTAGGCATATTATTTTAAATACCAATTAAATGTGTGTTTTATGTTGGCACTAAAAAACATAAGGCATCGCGCACTACAGGCAACCCTTTTCTTTAAAGACCTTTCGGAGATCTCTTACACAAGTTTTCGATATAACACTATGGGCGGGTATACCTTTTTGTAATTCTTAATCATAAGTTAGTAAGTTTTTGAATTACTGTGGTCCTTAAAATAAAACACACTTAAAGCTAGATTTATGTCTGGTTGTATTGCAGCATCCAGACGGTTTCCTACAAATTAGAGCAAGGCAGTGTCTTTCGATTCCGTATCACTTGGCTACGTTAATGGGTAGTCCTTTTTTAATATCTTGAAATTGTTCGAAATATGGTCCAAGCAATAACATCCCTTTTTGTTTAGGGGGCGGCAACAATTTATTCCTACAGAGTAGGCACTTTAATAATCGAGATGCCAGAATATAGATTAAACACATTTACGTATACATATATTGTTTTCGCTATGACATTTCTCCCTTTGGTTGAAGCCCACAACTACACTTAATCGATTCTAATTTCTGCAGAAACCATATCTACCTTCAGTCGATTGCCATTATCCGTTCGATTTTTTGGATCGTTCATCGCTAGGCATTAAACGATGATAAAACTATTTATGTCAGGCAACATATAATGTATGCCATCAAGATAAGCCAAAAGACCCGTAGCAATGCTATTATCATCCCAAACACACACTTTTATCTTTAATGCAGACAAATTTTATATTTTCCAATAACACCAATGGATTGTGTCTTCTGCTCTCATTTCAGGTTGTCATAGATTTCTCCGCATACCTATGCATTGCAACCAACCCTTGGTCCATCTGAAGGATCAACACAAATCCAACGCATATAATCATACCCATAAATGGAATACCATATCGTGGGCCATATCTTTTTAATTAAAAGCGGAAACATATCATTATCGTCTTAGTAGCAGCAGTATCATTCCTAGTTATATGCTTTTATGATTTTTCATATCCGTTCACAACAAAGCAAGGATATTGTCGCAACGCCTTGAAGAACATCGTTATATGTGATATGAATACCGCATGTATGCGTAATATCCGAGAGATTGTTTGAGAATTCAGGTCGGGATACATTTCAAATACCTACATAATACACCACGCAGTCAAGACAAAAGCGAAAAACGGTATCCAGAACCAATGGATGAAATTATGGTCGCAATTAGTAAATGTAGTTTCGACAAGGGCGACAACAAGAGTGGTAACATCAACTATAGCAGCAAAACCATCAGGAATAAGGAAATAGCGGCAAGAATACGTAATTGTGCGCTGGTAAGTGGTGAAAGATATATGTGTGTTCTGCTCCCAATATGGGAATGGGGTTTATAGTGTATGACTGTATGAGTATGCGACGTGGGTAGTATGGGATTACTCGCTAGACTATAGTAACTTTTTATGATTATTATTATCGCCATTGTTGTGTTGGAGGATACACTCGTATTGTGATGTTACGATTCTTATGATGCGTTCTTTATTTTAGTCCTTCCTTTGGTTGTCTTCGCTTCGAATGTCCTTGAATGGATGTTATGTACTTGGTGATGTATACACAATTGTGGTAACGTTGACAGAATATAACGAAGGATATACAATAGCACATTGTATGTGTCTTGTTTCTTGAAGGAGTGCCTTTCGGGCTAAAGGATAATGGCGTAGAACTGTGGTTAGTGCATTGTGAGCATTGTTTATGGTGTGCACTTCATTCGTTTCATGTGTTGTCTTGGAGCTTCGCATTGCGATCGTCCAGAATGAGAATTCCAATGTAAACGTACGCTGTCATATGTGCTTTGTGGAAAATGTTATACGAGTAGGTATAGGTACCTACTATACCCTGCAAACCAAAAGTCAGTAGTTTCTCGAAAACACTACTACAGAGACACATGTTTTTGTGAATGTGTTTGCGCTCTCTTAGAGTATTAGTATTCGGCTTTATGTACTCTGCAAACTTTTATGTTTTGCCAGTTTTTTGTTATTGTCATCTATCATAATCCAGGTGCCTGGACAATAAGAATCTCGACCGATGTCTAGACACTTTACAAAATATGCAAAAGCAAATGCAATATTTTAAAAGAAATCAAAAATCATTGTTGGCTTTCAGTGCGTGCTAATTGGATCAGTCGGTAAGAGAAATAAAGAAAATAAACAATAATATTTAATAAAAAAAAAAAAAATAGCAAAGAGTACGTAAATGTTAATATCAATTTTTTTATTACAGTTTGAAGGCACCAGCAGAAAAAAAGGACTTCCTTAGTACTGCTTTTTACGTTGAAAAGAAGTACTTCTTTAGCACTTCCTTATACGTACGAACGAAGTACTTCTTTAGTACTTCTCTTTTCATAGGAGCAAAGTACTTCTGGAGTACTTCCTTTTACATAGGAATGAAGTACTTTCTTTTACGTATGAACGAAGTACTTTATTTAGTACTGTCTTTTACATATGAACAAAGTACTTCTATAGTACTTCCTTTTAGGTAGGAACGAAGTACTTCTTTAGTACTTCCTTTTTCATATGAACAAAGTACTTCTAAAGTACTTCCTTTTACGTTGGAACGAAGTACTTCTTTAGTACTTCCTTTTACATAGAAACACAGGTTCAAGGCAGTACTTTTTTCAATAAGTTAGAAGGAGATGGGTGCTTCACGTATTCTTATATACAGAAGGTATATAACTGAGTTTTTTCCCGAGCGCCTATCCTTTTTCAGTGGAAAGAAAGTACTTCTTTTCCGTACATATTTCAGTAGTTATATTAGTACTTCTACGTTTGCAGGGTATTATGTACTTTTATGTAGATAGGTACCTACACGATTGACCATACTCGAATTGCGTCAATTAAAATTTATTATACCATGCATGGTGGTGGCCGAAAATAGTGTCATCTCCTATTGAATAAATATTTTGTTAAACGTAACGAATTTCGTAACCAATATTGAAGACATTTCGTTGCCCTATAAAATTCTCCATTGCCATCAGATAGTAACAATTGGGAATACAATTATGTCCTTGGAACCCATTCGGTGATTACCTGAATGCTTGTTGTGCCGGTACTTTTAGCATTAGCTATGTCTGGTAATCTACTGTTAGTAGATTAGTATTGACTGCTACAACAGTTAAGCATAGTAAACCAAAAGCTAGCATAATAGTGATCCACTTTACTAATACAACATGTCAATATTGTGTTGCAATTACAGTATGATTGTGTGAGAGATAAATGATTTCTCTCGGTCAGTTGATACACGAATGCATTATCTATGTCAATTTTTCGACGGCTTTTCTGCCCCTTCATCGTACTAACAATTACAAATTCTTTGGAACTACATAAATGTAACACAAACCCTTTGCAGTTCTGATTCTTATTACATGTCTCACATATTTGTCTTCATTATAGTGACAATGTTTGCACATATTTCAGCTGTAGCCATTTCATTCAATTATTAAAGAAAATTGTGCTTGGTCAGCCATTATCTGCGGCAGTACGTTATAATGGGCTGGTCATAGGAGTACAGTAAGCGTTAAAAGTGAGTGAACACCGATGCTTCTTTGAGTTTTCTTTAGGGTCTCAAAACAGGTCTAAAAACCAACAATCTGTACAAAGTTTTACTACGAAATAACAATAATTAAACATTATTTCATGTCGAAAGCAAAAAATACTTCATAAATATTTAAACAAAAATGTATCCAAACTCCAAAGCCAAATGAAAACCGAATTGGTGTTCTCTCACTTCTGACGCTCACTGTATATCTGGAATGGTAAAAGGTAATACATAGACAGCCCTGTTCAGGTCACGTTAGATACAAATCAGCTTGCTTATGTCTATCATATCATATGCGATAACATCGAATTCTCTAATTTCAACGTTGAATATTGTTTCCCTGAGCATCCTCATGTAATGCACAAAAAGGATTCTATGAAGAACAAAATAAAAATATAGTCCATAGATAGTTCCCATAGACAATGTAAAGCATCCGGATCCCTAGCCATTGTAAAAGCAGTATGTAATGTAGAGCTCGTCTCATCCCTCAAAGTTAACTTGTTTTTCTAGGTCGTCTATGTCATTTTCCATAATGTATACCTATCCTGAACGGAAACCAGCCACCGACAGATTTTAGTTCAGCTGGATGATGTAGAGAGAATGTGAAACAAAAAAAAAATGCAAATCCTGGAGCGTGCCAGTGTTGCCGCATGCTTTACATAAATGGTATCAAGATGTTCAAAGCAACTATTAATTTTATTCAAATTTGCGTGAATGCAGTTCTATTTAGAAGGTCCGGCTGGACATTAGTAGAGCCATCAGAAATTAATGGAGTTCTTCTGAATTTCTTCCTTATCACCACGCTGGCTTGAAATGGCTAGAAGAGAAAATTTCGAAAAGAGGTAGGACGATGTTAAATAATGTAATAATGTAGTATGTACATAACAAGACCAAAACGTTTAACCTTGTCTAAAGCATCAAATGGTCTGGTGGTGTTCTTTCCATATTTGACGGATCAACTAGATTTCTCCATCGTCACAGACGAACGCATTTCGAGGGATGCCGAAACTTGGCATTGCTTTGTACATTCCTATCTATAATAGTATTGTCAGTGACTTTTTTTTAAGCTACTCGAAACTTGAAAGCCAAAAAGAGGCGATATGCTGTTTTTTTTTTTTAGATTTTCTATAGAATGTGAAGATTTGGTCGATGATTGAAAATACCTAAAACCATAATGATATGGACAATCTTATTAAAGAAACGTTTGTAAAACTATCAAAACCAACCAATTCTTTTTTTAAGGACTAAAAATATTATTTTCGCTAACACTGCTAACACTCGATTGAACTGACATTCAAACAAAAATCACTCACAGTGCCGTGCTGCGTTGAGCAGATAATTTTGCACTCGAGCAATGAAACTCCTTCCATGAGACGGGGTTTCTTTCTCTCATTTCTTTTCCCTCTGAGTACCTACCCTAGGCCTAGTTGTGTTTGATGAACGGAAGGGTTGATAATGTTTTTCGTTTACAAACGATTCTCGCATCCGTTTAACACATTTAACACGTTGGCCCC
This sequence comes from Cheilosia soror, assembly GCA_949372485.1. Classification (NCBI taxonomy): domain Eukaryota; kingdom Metazoa; phylum Arthropoda; class Insecta; order Diptera; family Syrphidae; genus Cheilosia; species Cheilosia soror. The sequence continues at coordinate 93,868,074 of OX443562.1, forward strand.
TATATTGAGTGTCGATACTGCGACTGATATTTTTGTCGATTTGACAGTCGCTTGTACCTAGTACAAATGTTTGGTAGATGCTTTCTCTTGAAAGAAAAAACAAATTTTGCGTACGAATAGCTAAAATCAATCGACGCAATCGACAATTATTGTCGTAACGATCGCTGATCGACAATCACAATAAGGCCCGTTAAATATCTTATAAAGCTCGTTGGTTAACGCTAATCTCAAAAATTTGTAAATGAGTTGTCATTTTTATAGAAATGGTTGCCCACACTATTATTGTTTTGAGTTCGTGCTTAACCTTCACCTTGACGGTTTACATTACACCCGGGTGTAGATCTCAGTTTTCACCTTTAAATATCTCAGTTATTTTTTACCAATTCTAAAATCGTTTTAGCTCAGTGACTGAATTGATCTGTTCTCTCGGAAAAGGCAAAATAATGAAAATTTGTTGATATTTTATTTTGCAGAAAAAATTTCGAAATGTTTAGCATATTTTCGACCACATTGACTGTATACACCTGGGTGTAGACTTACATTTACGCGAAGTTATAAATAGAATTCGTCTTCAAAGATTGTTAATAATATTGACAATATGCACGCACAAGTAGAATCTTGTGTTTGTTTGTATTGCAATCACTTGTTTTTGCACCAGGTAAATACTGTAATGTTCAATAGTTCAATTAATGAAAGACAATTTCTACACCGGGGTGTTCGCTGTCAGGATAAGGAGTTTTTATTTACCGACAAAGTGAAGGTTAAAAGGCATACATAATATGAGGTAATAAAATTGTTAAAAACGGGTATTGAATATAAAAGTTAAGTCAAAGTAAGTAAAAATGTAGATACGCAAATATGAATTAACACTTTTGGACTAGAATGTTCAACCCGTATGTGAGCTCTCAAAATATTTGAAAGTACATTAAAATGTTCGCTCGATAGTAATTAAATTAGAGTTCGGAACAGCGTTAAGGATTTTCTGCGGCTTCTTCCGAAGCTTGGCGTTATCATTTGGAATTGATCTGCTTCCTATATTTACTCATCTGGATTTATTTAGTGCACTCTCTTCCTCATTAAAGACCGATTCAGCTGTCACCAATGAGATTGCTTGGTCATTTAAAGATCAGCAACTTGTACTTGATTTTAGGCAAACGGTTTTGAATGCCAAAACTTGTGCGAGCACAGAAACCTATTATTTATTTTGAGCACGCCATGCCCAGACATTTTCATACTTATTCATCAAGATCCACAGTGCAGATTATTAGTTACTACCAACAAAGGTACTTGGGACTTGGGATACGAAAAATGTACCGTATTATATCATAAAAAGTATCATCTTCTCTTCACTATAGTAATGTGTGGGTACATTCAATCCCGAACAATCATCGTTTCCATAATGCAAAGGATGCCTAGTATGCTGCTGCTCCCTATGGTACTTGTGGTAATGGTTTGGTGATGTTGGTGAATGGAATTGTAGTACCTCGCACCACCTGTTCATCGGCGCTTCCTTATTCCTATACATTTCCTATTCTGCCAACCACAACTGCTCACAGAACCATATTACCGCATACCAAAAATGCATATATTCGATATTCCCAATAATTCGCCTCACTAGGTCAATGTCAAAGCATATCACACATATCGCCGACAAAACACATAAACAATATGAGTAATGGGACAGCAAGGGAACTCCACTTCAGTTCTGTACACATATGCTGATATCACACTGTGTGTAACTAAGGCGAAGAGTGAATGACATGCTGGTAATTCTGACGCACATATGCTGACAAAGCACTATGCGCAGCTAGGGCAAAACGCCAATGACTTGTTGCGATATCGATGGTATTTTTGGGTTACAAAGGTATGAAGGACTGCATCAGCATGGTTGAGCAACGCACTTCCAAGAAGTGCAAAAGAATATGTGTTGGAGGGGAACGCAAATGAAAGTGGATGAACTAGAAAAGACGTATAAAAGGACTGAGAATTTTGGAAGCAACAGAGAGTTGTTAAATAGATTTTGTATGGTAAAGGTTGCAGCCAAGCAATAAGACAGCGGGCCTTACCATTGAAATAAATAAATATAATAAAAACAAATAAACAAATAATTAGTAAAGGTTGCAGCCAAGCAATAAGACAGCGGGCCTTACTAATCAAAATAAAATAAAAACTTCTTTTATTTCCAACCTCTCCGCGAGTTCGTTCTTCTCCTGGTGACAGGAAAGCACGACGAACTTTGGCGATACAACAATTGGTGGCAGCGGTGGGATACCCAAAGAGGTCCCGACTACCATACCAACATACCGAAGCGTTCTCTGGGGCTATACACCAGAGAAAGTGTTAAAGCGTACTGGGGCATACACCAGTTAAGTGAAGTGAAAAAAAAAAAAAGAGAAAAAAAAGTGCAAAGTCCCAAATACTGTAAGACCTGGCGAATCCCTGGAATACGGGCGCCGGAGGCAAACAATTGGGCAGTGACATAAAAGACCAGGCCACCACACCTATAGGGCGGGAAGCCTGCCTGGCAGAGGAAGAAGAAAAAAAAAAAATACAGCACCATCATCACCATCGGCATCAGAAAACCTACCAGCAGCAGCAGAGGAAATTAAGGAAAAAAAAAGACAACAACAAAACCATCAGCATCCGCAGCAGAGAAATTTAAGATTTAAGGTATTTAAGAAGTTATATATATATATATATATTTTTTTTACACAAAAAAAAAAAACACATTTGACTTAGTTACGCCACGTTTCTTTATATTTATACTTTTTTTTTATTTCGGTGAAGAAAAAGAAAAAAAAAACTCTAAAACCCAGAATTTTCATTTCCTACCCATTATTCTTCCTACACCCCCAATATTACCACAAGAAAGCAAGCTGCGATAGTGCAGCTCTTCGAACAACTACCTTTTTGTGTAGAAATACCCGAGAGTTCTGAATCCGGCACCACCATGTCTGAATACAAAATTAGTCTTAACGACATTTACAACATTATCCCGGCTTTCAGCGGAAACCCGGAAGAATTAAATAAATTTATAGCTTGTGGGAATATATTGTTCACGTCAATTAGAACTGACCCCGAACATAAACTTTTTCTGGAAGTCGTGAAAACGAGGCTCCAGGGACCGGCATTCGAGCTAGTCCAGTTAAAATCTTTTGCAAAATGGAATGACTTAGTCTCAGAACTAGAAAGACAATTCAAGGAAGAAAAATCTCGTTCCTCAGCTCAGAACGAGTTACTAAATGCTAAACAAAAGGCAGGAGAAAACGTTAAGGAATTTGGTGATCGCATCAATCGATTACTAAACTCCTTGAACTCTGCTACTTTTGCCAGCACTAGTGACGAAGCTGTGAGAAGGTTCCTTTCCCACGAAAATGATAGGCTAGCCATACAGGTTTTCGAAGACGGTCTTCTAAATCTAAATCTCAAATTCATGGTTCAAGCCCACGGGGAAGGCGATCTAAGGAAAGCCATAGCATACGCGGAAGAACATTCGGTTCGCCTCGAACGTACCGCAGTAACTCACCTTTCTGAAAACAACAAACATCCAACAAAGTTTTCCTCTTCAAAACCCACATGCCAAACTTGTAATAGGGTAGGACATACATCCACTACTTGTTTTAGAAATCGAAATATAGTCCCCACTCCCAGACCTATCTGCCAAACCTGTAACAAGGTGGGACACACGTCCGCAACCTGTTACAGAAACACCAATCTTCCTAACTTCGCTCCTCAGCAAATTAAAAGAGAAATACAGTATTTAAGATGTACCTACTGCAACAAACCCAATCATCACCAGGATGAATGCAGGACACGTTTGGCTCAAATTGGAGTTCCTCCACAAAATATACAACCAGACTCATTACAAAGGCAACACAACCAAAATAATAATAATAACTCCTCACGCAATATACGACGAGAATTCCGACACTATACCACTTCAAACGAAAATGAAGCGGGAAACGGGTTGACTCGGGGAGATGGTGTCGACAATCAGCCCCGAGCGCAAATACAAGTCGACATGCACAGAATCCCAAACTAAATTTCAATATATACGTACCATTTTGCCCCAAACGTCTGGAGCCAGTGGTACAAATAAAATTTCACCCATCAGAAAAAATATCAGCTACATTTTTGATTGACACAGGCGCTGACATCAGCCTTGTGAACCCAACAAAATTCGAAACAAAAATATGTAATAGAAATCAATGTACTATATCCACCATATCAGGAAAAGAATTTAAAACTATAGGAGAAACTATAGGAACTTTGGAATTCCAAACAGAAGACCACTTGATTCTTCTGGACCATCCGTTCCAAGTAATACCGAACCATTTGAGTTTAGCATATGATGGCATACTCGGTAACGATTTTTTAACCAAATTCCAATGTTACATTAACTATGAAAATAGGGAAATCGAAATTAAAACACCAGTAAACGGCTTAGTCACAACTCAGCAAAATAAAAAAGACTCAGCAATGGTCAATAAGCCTGAGCAACGAAATAAATATCCAGCAAAACGTAAGACTGAGGACAGCAGTGCCTCAGCAGAAAATAAGCCTGAGATAATGATAAATCCAGCAAAACGTAAGACTGAGGATAGAAGTGCCTCAGCAGAAGGTAAGACTGAACAAAATAAAAAGGACTCAGCAATAGTCAATAAGCCTGAGCAACAAAATAAAAACCCAGCTAAACGTAAGACTAAGGCAAAAGAGAACCTAGCAGACAGTAAGACTGAGGAAATTTTAACAAATAGCCAAACAAAAGCTGAGAAAGGCACCATCATACTTAAACCACGAACACAGCGCGTGGTAGAACTCCCATTTCATAAAACAGGTAATATCGATTTAATTATACGAAAAAAACAAATTATTCCAGGCGTATACCTCGGTGAAAGCCTGAGTAGATCCAAGGACTCCAAGATAAAAGTGTTGATGATGAATACCTTGGAAACAGAGCACAGGTTAAACACCGAAAATATCAACCCCGAATGGGAATCTCTAGACAATTTTAACTTGGTATCTAACAAACCAAATGACAAGATCAAAGGCAGACTAGACAAACTTAAGTCAATCATAGACGTCGAACATTGCAACCAAGAAGAAAAGGAATCAGTCCACAACATTTGTAGGGAATACAATGATTTGTTCTTCCTCGAAGGCGACCAACTTACTTTCACGGATGCCATAAGCCACAGAATCATAACTGACCAAAACAAACCACCACTATATGTCAAACCGTACAGATTGCCTAACGCACATACAAGTGAGATCCATAGGCAAGTTAACGATATGCTACAGGAAGGAATAATCCAGCCTAGTGCAAGCCCATGGAACTCCCCCTTGCTTCTGGTTCCTAAGAAACCAGACAAAGAAGGCAATAAGCGATGGCGAGTCGTGGTAGATTTTCGTCGACTAAATGAACTAACAGTCGCTGACGCATATCCGCTACCAAACATTACAGATATACTGGATCAACTTGGTAGAGCGAAGTATTTTAGTACCCTTGATTTGGCAAGTGGATTCCACCAAATTCGTATGGATAAGGAAGACAGGTGCAAGACGGGATTCAGCACTCCATATGGACACTACGAATATAATCGTATGCCATTTGGGCTAAGAAATGCCCCAGCAACCTTCCAACGCCTGATGAATACGGTATTAATTGGTCTACAAGGATTCGATTGCTTCGTATATGTTGATGACATTGTTCTATACGGATACAACCTGAAAGACCATAACGACAAATTGGTAAGAGTATTTGATCAATTACGCAAAAATAATTTGAAACTTCAGCCTGAAAAATGCAATTTCATGAAGAAAGAACTAACGTATTTAGGTCATATTATCTCCGAACACGGTCTTAAACCAGATCCAGAGAAAGTAAAGGCAGTCAAAACATATCCAACACCACAAAACACCAAAGGTATAAAATCGTTTCTAGGTCTCATAGGCTACTATAGAAGATTCATTGATAACTTCTCCAGTATAGCTAAACCCTTGACAAAATTACTAAAGAAAGATATCAAATTTGAATGGGATGCATTCTGTGATGAAGCATTCCGTCTACTTAAAAGTAAAATAATACACCCTCCTATTTTAGCTTATCCAAATTTTAAGGAAGAATTCATAGTCACTACAGACGCAAGTGACGTTGGACTAGGTGCGATATTATCACAAGGAGACATTGGTCAAGACAAACCAATCTGTTATGCTAGTCGTACTCTCAACGACGCTGAGACTCGGTACACCACAACCGAAAAGGAATTATTGGCAATTGTCTACGCGGTACAACAATTTAGGCCCTACATCTATGGACGTAAATTCACAATATGTACGGACCATAGGCCTTTACAATGGCTTATGAACCTTAAAGACCCGACGTCAAGATTGGCTCGTTGGAGAATATTATTAGACGAATATGAATACCAAATAATTTATAAAGCAGGAAAAACCAACGTAAATGCCGACGCATTAAGCCGCATACCCAAAAATATAGCAGAAACGTCCAAGACTGTCATGGTAACTACACGTAGCCAAAACAAACAACCTTTACAAAACGTACGTTCCGACCTTTCAGACATTCAGGTTCTTTCTAGTATTACTCTACACGAACATAAGGGATCCATTTTTGTAGACAAACTAGTCCAACTCAAAATAATAGTGTTACCCCTAATACATACATCCGAGGAAGAGGTGCTAAAAGAGAAGTCACCACAGTTTGTTAAACCACAATTAGGTAAGAGAACCCTGGTACAGTTAAGTAACCAAGAACAAATCTGTGTAATAACTTTACCGGTACCATTCCGAAGCTCAACTGATCAGAAAATCGTGAGCACATGTCTAAACGACATCAAAGAAATATGCTTTGAAAAATGCTTAAAAAATATTGGATTCTCTTTACCCGTAATAGGGGATGAATTTAAGAAAACTTTCAAAAATCTTCTTGAAAAAACATTCCAAACCCTTGATATAGACATCCATATTTATGATGACGACAGAATTCTCTTAACAGGCACCAAAGCCATACAAGAATTACTCGCTGAGTATCACGACTCACCTTTCGGAGGTCATCAAGGAGTCACTCGAACACTTAAGAGAATCAGGTCCAAATACTTTTGGCCTACAATGGCAGCAGACATCGATGAATACATCCGAAAATGTGCCTCCTGCCAGGTTAATAAAAGCAGGCGAAATCCTCCCATACCTATGAAAATCACGACTACCAGTTCAAAACCATTTGAACGGATCGCATTAGATATAGTTGGACCCTTACCAACAAGTTACGGTGATCATAAATATCTTCTAACATTCCAAGATGATCTTACTAAATACTCTGAAGCATACGCTTTATCCAATACAGAAGCTTCAACTATAGCAAGAGTTTTCGTCGAAAGCATTGTTTGTCGACACGGCATTCCGTTCTCACTACTAACGGACCAAGGTGCAAACTTCCTAAGCAAAATGTTTTTGGAAGTGTGTTCGCTCATGAAAATAAAAAAGCTAAATACAACACCATATCACCCGCAAACAAATGGAGCGCTAGAACGCAGCCACAAAACCTTGACTGAGTATTTACGCCATTACATCAACCATGATCCACTTACATGGGATACCTGGATTCCTTATGCGATGTTTGTGTATAATACGACTCCTCATTCAAGTACAGGCTTCACGCCATATGAATTGCTCTACGGTTATCCAGCAAACGTACCTAGCAAGTTCGCACAACAACCAAACGTTTCATATAATTATGATAACTATGCGAACGAGTTGAAGTCACGATTGCAACACGGATACCAAGCAGCAAAAGAAATACTTAACAAGAAAAAGGAAAACTCAAAAAAATACTTTGACGCAAAAACCAACACCAAAATATTTAACGTCGGTGATAAGGTCTTGCTCAAAAATAACGCCAGAAAAAACAAGCTATCCCCGTTATGGGAAGGTCCATTCGAAGTCATAAAAATAATATCCAACGAAAACACTATAATTAAAGTTAAAAACAAACCCAAACTAATACACAACAACAATCTACAGTCTTACTACGAATAACTACACTCACCACGCTCACACATACGACTCTTCACGAATATAAACTCATCTTTCTCCACATATTGCTAAGACGACCACTAAACAATTCCCCATTGTTCTTCTCTTCTCTCTTAAAAGATGGAGTCGATACATTACACACCAGACTCGGAATGGAGACTATTTAATATTGTAACACAAAAAGTACTTCGCTTGCGCCGTGGAACCACTAGGATAGGCAGGGGGCACGCAAATAACATAGAACTAAATACACCACTTGTGTCTCCTGGCCAGTCGGCCATCCACGTGGATCTTAACGATCAAAAGGTGCATATAGTGGACCACCATTTTTCCCGTGGAACCTATATTAATAGAGAAAAACTTCCACCATGTACCATAAGAGAGCTCCATTTCGGAGACATAATAAGTTTTGGGACAGTCGAAGAAGATTTTGAATTAAAATTCTGTCCCACATACGTATTAAAAGGCCCACTCCCACGACTCTATAACCCCATTACACGCACTCCACCACACCGAATCGACTACGACGTCAACGACGACGACGACACATCAGGCTACGAATCTTCCGACACCGTATTATGGGAACCGCCTAGCAATTAGTTTATAAAAAAAAAAAGAAAAAGTAGAATAAATGTATACCTACTTCAACTATTTTTGTTCTTTCTTTCCTTCTTTACAAACCTACGACCACACTTCACCACATCGACTCGAATACTGTAAACATAAACTATAAACATATGCCCCTTTACAGATGACACCAATTATTCTCATCTCAGTGATTGGGCTATCGCTCACCTGCGGAAAACTTCAAGTCACTCCAATCAATAACGAAGCAGGCGTATACTTCGAAAAAATAGGAAACGCCGAACTATACTCCAGTGAGTGGAAACTAGTCGTCTACTATGATCTAACGCAACTCACGAAAGCTCTAAATCATGCTACTAATTACGTGGTGGAAATCAACGATTTGTGCCGCCTATTACAAGGAAACGCTAACTTTGGCATAATTTGTGATGGTGCAATAAGCGAAATCAACCACTTATTAATGAACCTTCAAAACAAATATATTCTCCTAGGCACACAAAAGCGATATAGACGAGCCCTAATCAATATAGTCGGTACATTAAGCAAATCCTTGTTTGGTACCTTGAATGAAGACGATGCAAAACACTACGACAAACAAATAGAGAAAATCAAAAGAAACGAAAACCATTTACTTGATCTTATGAAAAACCAAACATTTATAATGGAAACTACCAAAAATATTTTTAATAAATCGGAAAAAAACATAGAAGACCAAATGCTTGCGGTAAATGCAAAAATAACCAACATAAAAGGAGTAATGACTAACCTCGCGAGTCTCACTCAAGATCAAAATACATTTACTGAAATAGAATCTTTAACGTCACTAATAACTTTAATTATAATCAGATACCAGAACACGATCGACGATATTCTCGATTTAGCTACAGACGTCAAACATGGGAAACCCCACCCGGCCATAGTAACGCCAGATCAACTAAAATCTGCACTAAAAACTATCAGACAACAAATTCCAAACGGTCTTAGACTACCGCACCTAGCAAATGAAAATAACATCATCTCGCTTTACCATATTTGTACCACTAGCGTCGCAACTAACAAAGACAAAATAATCTACGAATTTAAAATACCCCTTTCCCTTGTAGACAATTTTCAAATATACAAAATTATCCCCTTTCCCATGAAATACAAAAACAATTTCGTATACTTACAACCAACAAATGATTATTTAGTAATAGATCACAAAAGAGAACATTACTCACCCCTGTACCTTAAAGACCTTAGCAATTGCAAAACTCAAGATAATGATTTCCTATGCCCTATTACACATCCACTTTTTGACACCGACACAGCTAATCCCCAATGCGAAATCCAACTCTTAATTGGAAATCCGACGCTTCACGATTCATGCGTGATAAAACAGGCAAACTTAACAACCATATGGATACAATCACACCAACCACATAAATGGCTATTTTCATCCATGGAACCATGCATTGCTAACGAAATCTGTCAAGATAATATGACAAGACATACTCTTCAGGGACCGGCAATAATAGAATTATCCGGTAACTGCTACCTCAAATCAAAAGATTTTACTTTATACGCCTACAATGAAAAATCGTCAATCATTAATAACTTCTTCATTCCACCAATAAATATCTCAAAATTCCTAACTAACCCCTCCATCAATTTTCCTAACTTCACCGAAAAAACCGCAATTGTAAGATTTTCAAGCCAAAATGAGCTAGAACTTGTTTCCCAAAGAATAAGCGAGCTAAAGAATGAAGAATCAAGACCACTTATTTCTTTGGATAAAAATGATGTTCACCACTATATTTTAATTTACGGAATAATTGTAACAATATTGATTCTTGTATCCTTAAGAAAATACAAGTCTTACAAACTCAGACATACTTCAAAAGACAATAAAAAAAAGTCCAGCAATGAAACAATTAGGGACACCCCTACCTTCATTTTGGCCTAAAAATAAAAAGAAAAAAAAAAGGAAAATGTGTATCTACTTTTATAAATTCAAATAACAATAACATATAACCTTACAAACTTAACTTTGCATAAAATATTACAAGAATAATTTTTGGTAAATTGTCTAAAAATAAATTTCCATCAAAAATATATGTAAGAAAAAATAAGAAAATTTTTGTCTAAGATATTTTTGTTTGAGCTAATTAAGAAATTTTTTTTTACGATACTTCATTTTTTACAATATTTGGTTAAGAAAATACAATATTTTGTTTAAAGAATAACTAAGAAAATAAGAAAAAATTTGCTTACAATATCTTGTCTAAGTAAAGAAAAACGAACTATGTAATAGAAAATAAGCTAATAGAAAGTAATTGTAAATTGTTTCTAAAATTCTCCTAAGTCACTTCTCTGAAAGAAAATTGATCTTTTTACTCTCAATTTTCTTTTTCTAAGGGGGGAAGGATGTAGTACCTCGCACCACCTGTTCATCGGCGTTTCCTTATTCCTATACATTTCCTATTCTGCCAACCACAACTGCTCACAGAACCATATTACCGCATACCAAAAATGCATATATTCGATATTCCCAATAATTCGCCTCACTAGGTCAATGTCAAAGCATATCACACATATCGCCGACAAAACACATAAACAATATGAGTAATGGGACAGCAAGGGAACTCCACTTCAGTTCTGTACACATATGCTGATATCACACTGTGTGTAACTAAGGCGAAGAGTGAATGACATGCTGGTAATTCTGACGCACATATGCTGACAAAGCACTATGCGCAGCTAGGGCAAAACGCCAATGACTTGTTGCGATATCGATGGTATTTTTGGGTTACAAAGGTATGAAGGACTGCATCAGCATGGTTGAGCAACGCACTTCCAAGAAGTGCAAAAGAATATGTGTTGGAGGGGAACGCAAATGAAAGTGGATGAACTAGAAAAGACGTATAAAAGGACTGAGAATTTTGGAAGCAACAGAGAGTTGTTAAATAGATTTCGTATGGTAAAGGTTGCAGCCAAGCAATAAGACAGCGGGCCTTACCATTGAAATAAATAAATATAATAAAAACAAATAAACAAATAATTAGTAAAGGTTGCAGCCAAGCAATAAGACAGCGGGCCTTACTAATCAAAATAAAATAAAAACTTCTTTTATTTCCAACCTCTCCGCGAGTTCGTTCTTCTCCTGGTGACAGGAAAGCACGACGAACTTTGGCGATACAACAATTGGTGGCAGCGGTGGGATTCCATTCCAACAGAATGCTCCATTCGGTACATGAGAAAATTGTGTTCTAGATAGCCCCTCTAGAGTGCAGAAGATAGTTGACTGGCTGGCTGTGGCTTGCAGTAGTTCACGTTTAGTTTTTTAATAAAAAGGATTCGCTACATACAGAAGCAAGAATGTGTGTGCGAGCATTTTGGGATGATGAGAACTACGCATAGAAACTACGATGTGTAAGTGTAATGCATATTATGCAAAAATCACAATACAGGAAGATAATAGTTGTGTACCGTTGTGCTACCGTACCTCCTAGATACAAATTACGGGGTTATGACACTTTTTTCTCTCCTCCTCTTCCTCTCGACTTTTACAAACATTGGCCCCATTCATCTCTATGGGACAAGAAGATCACAAAGATAAATTACTGTCGATAGATCAAGTGAATCATGCCGAAAGGGGTTGTCCTGCACGAGTGGATCTTCATCAGAATAATACTAACAGCGACGATACAATCACTTACCAGTAATTGTGAATTCAATTTGTCAGTTCAAAGGAAATGTATTGCGTGTTGCGTCGTATCGATGAAATCCGCCCCAGCAGCCCCTTGTTCCACGGCAGGCAACCCCGTACCGTTGAAGAAATGCGTTGTATACCTGACTTTATTTATTTTTTTTTTTTCATTCTTTTCAATTTGAGTCAAAAAGCTATCATCATTATTTTTGCGTTGCGTGGACTTCATTTTGTTTTAGTTAATTGATTTCACAGTACCACTGTGAAGAAATAGATCGATGTGATATCACAAAGTATGCGATGTTGTCGCCACTAGAACTAGCGGACAATACTGTTTGTAGGGGAACAGCTAAAAACCAGCCTGCGGGAAAACAAATGGTATTTGGCTGTTTTATTTGACATTAATGGCGTTTATGCTCATTTTGCACCCTTCGTGTTTTACCGTAATTGAGTTATTTCGATGTGAACGATTGATAATGGTTCGGGAGTTGTTTTTTTTATTATTGTATGGATGGCCATTAGTCTGACTGTATGCTTGTTTGTAATATTATTATGCCTACAACTGTCTTCTCGTTGTTGCGGAACTTTTTTCAGAATTGTTGAGCAGAAGTATGGTATATCCCTATATTATTTTGATGAATTAGTATATAAAGTTTATGTCTGTAATAGCTATAGCTCTAAAAATGTTGTTGAATTAATTTCATGTATGCATGCTAGTCGATACAAAAGGGCATTTCTCAAGCCTCGTGACACGGTTTGACTTTTGATAACTCATGATAACTTAAATCCGGCAAGTGGGGCTTGGGTGGGCATTTTAATTTTTGATCTAGTTCTAGTTCTAGTCTCAGATTTCCAGTTATATTTAGGTTACATACATAGTGGTTAATTGTAAAGCTCTTCATTCGATTTGGCACTAGATAGATTAGTCGAATATAACTACTGTCTTTAGCTACCTTCTATGAAAAAAAAAAATAGTTTGTGCAACAGCATTCTAGGCCTAGTTGACAACCTCACAGTCACAACCATTTATTTTGGTAGTTTTTTTTTTTTTTTTAACAAATGGGAACCTTCTATTTTATGCCGAATGCGATCGGCTGAAATGAGAAGCATTTATACTCTCGGATGCTAGTCAGAGTAATTACATCTTAAGGTTTTTTGCGCAGTGGAAAAAACCTTAAGATGTAATTTGTCTTTTTCCGGGGATCGAATCTAGGACCCCTTGCACAGTAGTGAAGTACACTGCCATTGGTGCCCATATGAAGCCATTGATTAGCGACAAAAAATACCTACATTGGAGATGGCTCGAGCGAATGTAATTAGTCCAATAGACTCCAAACTTTTACTTGTATTGAACCAATCCTAATCTTTGCGGAGTGTTGTTGAATACATTATCCCGAAACCTGTCGGTATTTGCCGCTCATGTCTAAAATGCTCACAAATGTGTTATTGTCAATTTTTTCGAATCTGCCTTTTGAAAGTACCTACATAATTATTGCAAATCACAATTTCGGTAGGTATTCAAAGATTTTTGGCAAAATATTTTACATTGAGGAAGAAACGTATCCTTCCGGTTGGCATATACCTTTATTTAGATCTCCTTTAGCCAGGTTGATAGTTGATATTGACAGTTGACGTTTTCGTCAAATTTTAAAGATTGCTAATTGACAAATCTTTGTCGACATCGCACACAGTTTGCAGAAGCTGCGCTTTCAATTTGGCTTCGTGTCGTTTACGGTAACCCACTTATAGAGCTATAATGCCTGTAGACGCTCTTATAGAAGGAATAATTTCTTATAGCTTTCTTATATCATGATACGAAAGTCTCATGATATCAAATATTTTTTATTTATAAAAGTAATGCGATTAACAAACATACCATGTGTATCTTAAAACCTCAGGGTGGATATTTAAACTTATCAATCACGGTTATTACTTTATTTTTTGATTGTTTATGCGCACCTACCTTATTTACTTTCAAAACAAAAAAAATATGAAAAATCTAATTCGATTATAAAATAAATCCGATTTACTCGTAACTGAACTTCAAGTGCCAGACATTTTCACATTAGCTTGAGGATATCTACGAAGAATATACATACAATTTAATTCGCAGTATATCAAATGTGTATACGCTCCGGATAAATTTTATTTGTCTGTTGAACTTCCTATTTGAACCCTTCGTGCCAATTTGTTTTTATTTCCGTTTCCGTGTCAATTAGGATATGAGTTGTTGGAAAGTTGTTGTTGCTGTATTTTCGTCTCCCTTTTTTTATGTATTTACCACTTTCCAAGAATATAGCAACATGAATAAAAAAATATAAAAACCCTTTCATTCAACATTTTTTTCTGTCCACTCTCTCAATTTTGTTATTTTGTTTCTTTTCTTCTATACAGCATACAGAGGACCACTACCACCGACAACAGGAACCGGAAAAGTGGACGACAAACTAGGGAAAATGAACGAACAACACGAGCAGCAGCACAACCGCCAACAGTGAAGTGCTTTCATGTTGCTCTTCATACAACCGGTAGAAATAAAATACGAATAAACATCCTCTAAAGGATAACAACCTTAAATAACAACAGCAGAATTTTCTACCGCGCGACTAAAGATTTAGGTGAAGTGCTGAGATAGTACCTAGTATAAAGTGTGTGTTTTTTTTATTTATTTTTTGCTTGTTGTTCTAATAAAAAAAAAGTGCCACGAAAAAAATTCCGGATTTACCAACAAAATATCAAAAACGAAATATCGCAAATAAATTTAAAATTGTACAAACAAATAAAATAACAAATTAAAATGGGATCAATACGACCCTGTAGGACGGCTGCATATTGCAGCTCCAGTCTGACGATACACAACCTATTAGTGCAAAGTATATCAACCGTGTATCTGTGGTGGTTGTTCGGTACGTGCTTAATTCTCTTAACTAACAGTGCCGACTTTTTAATGGCCAGTGCTGCGTATTTGGAAGCAGATGAGCCTGTCAACGAATTGGACCTACCAGGTGAGTGTTATCAATTAAATTTCAAAAGCAAAACAAAATTAATTGGATTTGTTCGTATATACCTACTAAAAGTGCATTATTCATGAAATGCGTTTTTTGCATGGGCTTACGAGTTATTTCGGTAGTCCTTGATGAACTTTAGTCTTATATGTACGGTGAAAGCAAATGAATTGAATATGGCTTTGGTAAATTGGATTTTGGTGTTTTTAATGCCTCTGATGGATTTTATTTTCTATCCTACGAGAAAAATATTAATTTTTGATCCGATTAAAAAATAGAAACGTCGAGTTAATGCACTTATTATTATAATTCTATAATTCTATAATTCTCTAATAATAAGTGCTGCACTTCATACGCACGCTTTCGCATTTGCATCTTCTGGTAAGCTTGCTTGCAGCTTCGATATAAACAAACGAACCACTGTCCACAAAGCGGCAATGCAAGCTGCAAATGACGACAAGCGCTTTTTTCCACTCCGTGGACAGAGCTTCGTTTGTTTATATGCCAGCTGCAAGGAAGCTGCAAGCAAGCGTACCAGAAGATGCAAATGACGAAAGCGTGCGTATGAAGCGCAGCTACGTGGACAGTAGGCCTAAAATAGACGTAGCGCACGATAAGTTTGGCTAACCTAATCATGGTCTGTAGAAACAGATTGCCAGTTTAAAAACGAAACCTCTAAAAAATGCACACTTTAGTAGACGATTATGTAGGCCGGAGCGTTGATGTCTATTCGCAAATGGGACCATAGGTATTGTATGACGAATTTCATTTTTGAAATACCCAAACGCTTTTTTCACTCGTTTTTACCATTAATTTCATTCAGTCATTCATTTTCATCCGATTTGCTTAAGTGTATCCTCCATAGCTCTCGATTTTTCTCCATCGACTCTAAATCATCAAGCAATCCCCTCCCCATACGGGTATAGGAGTATTGTGGACTTGCTCTAACCATCTCATCCTTGGTCTACCTAGAGGACGCCTGCCTAATGGTAAGGATTCCATAGCACGTCGTAGGATCCTGGCTGGGGACATGCGTTTAACATAACCAAACTACCGAAGCATGGACCGCTCCGTCCGGAGAAGTAGTTGCTCGACATTAAGTTTCTCACGAATTCTGGTATTTCTAATGCGATCTCTACGGGTCACACCAGCAATATGAATCTCATTTCGGCGGAGGAATCTCATTTCGGCAGCTTGTATCTTATTCTTTCGATCATTACCCAAACCTCATGACAACTTAGCTTTGACACCAAGTTCAGTCCTCCTAATAACAAAATGACCAAGCTGTCTCAAAATTGACCCAGTCTGACCAATCCTACACGAAAACTCGGCCTTGCTACTTCCATTACTCGTGAATAAGACCCGAGATACCTAATCTTCTCCAAATCTTTCAATGGGACTCCACTAACATGCGGAGTGCATTGAACAGGCATCCTGGAGACAGGGCCGTAGCCAGGATTTTGGTTCGGGGGGGGGCTTGCTTCCAAGTCTTACGAAACAAAAAACTATGTATATTCCAATTCACTGATTTCTATTAGTCGCATTTTTTCAAAGCAGAAAACGTCTTGATTTTTATTTGACAGGAGATCAATCACCTTATCTGGATTCACAATAATATCCGAATGAACAGATATCATAGCAAGTGAACTTAACCTTGCATTCTCCATAACGCTTCGGGACATTGTTTCAATCTTTTTCATAGCTAATAAAAAATAAATAGGTGGCGCTACAGGCGGTAGACACCGTAGGCCTAGCTTCATAGCTGAAAGGGTTCTTTCAAAACTAGCTGTGGTTACTGGAAGCATTGCTAAAACCGTAAGCCAGAAATTTATAAGTCTAAAGTACCTAAGTCTTGTCACATAATCAAGCAATTTCAAAACTTCGGTAGAAGGGTCACTCGACGATTTTTTTTCGCACGATAGAATGTACTCAGCTTTCACAGCTGATAACGAAATTGCATTATCAAAGTAAAGTGTTAACTTTTCCAACTTTTCGCTCAGGCTCAACTGCAGCAAAATCTGGGAGAAGAGCTTGAAACGATGGTAAAACGTCTTCGTTGACCATGAATCTGTCCGTAAGATTTTGTATTTACGAATCTATGTAAGAAATCAGTTTCGGCACTCTAAAATAGGATTCAGAAGGAGAAGTTTCTGGATTGGAACGCGTTGTTTGTTTCAATGAAGTTCTTCAAAAAAGTCCTCGGCAAGTTAGAATGCGGATTGAAAAGCCTCTCTGAAAAAATGTTCGGCATTTTCTCTGATGTCCTTAAGAGAATTCAGAACTTCTTTTGTGCGGTCGATTGCAGAAACGAAATCTAAGTATTTGTTCTGTAGGGAAACTGATAAGGGCAGCGCTAAACTGAATAGTTTTTCGTATACAATGAGGATTACTATACTAGCTGTCAAAAGTGTTGATACTTTCGAAGACATTACCCACGTTCTGCTCGTTATTTTTTCAATACTTATTGAGATGCATATGAAGAGCACTAAAAAGGAATTAATACTGTCATGCCTTTCAATGAATTTTGTTTCACAAAGGCGCAGAAGTCAAGTTTTTCGGCTCTCTGGTGCGTGTTTTTTGATGACAGTTTTGAAAGTTACATAATATGCATTTGAAAGGTTGCGGAAGAAATAAGCAATTTCACTAACTACACTAAGGTAATTGCGAATTGCAGGAGTTGACATGGCAGAGCCAGGTTAAAGCTATGGCTTGCACATAGTGTACATACCTAGCGTTTGAATACTGTATACCTACCGGGATAGTCTCCTTATTTTTATAGATTTGAATTTATATTAAGCCCCATTACGGTCATTTCAGTTTCAGTTGCAACCAAGACACAGCTGACAACATTTTCTAGGAAAACTGCTTTCTCAGATCCAAATGGATGACCATCCAATCCATCCCAAGGTCTCAGTGCACATTTTAGGAGTCACAGTCAATGCAGGAATCACATGGCAGGATCACATATCCTATATCGCACGATCGGCGTCCGCTAAGTTGAACTACCTATTTAGAGCAAAGAGGTACATTAGCCCCAAGCAACTTCTCCTACTGTACAAAGCACAGGTTAGACCAGGCCCGGAATATTGCTCCCATATATGGAGCTCGGCCCCAAAACATTCACTTAACCTACTTGACAGCATACAGAGACGAGCAGTTCGACTTATTGGAGACCCTTCACTCACATCGAATCTACAACCCTTGGAGCACAGAAGACAAGTCGCTGACATCTGCTTCTTCTATAGGTAGAGGTACTTCCATGGTAGATGTTCCGAAGAACTCAAAGACGTTGTCCCTCGAAATTCAACTTTTGGGCGCCCCACAAGACAGGCTGCTAATGCTCATGAGCATACAGTACACTTGACAACCGCGACGGCATAAACTTTCCAAAACTCCTTTTGTTACAGGACAAGCAAAATTTGGAACTAACAGACATCTCAAGCAAGCATCTCGGGGCGCTGTTAAAGCGTCATAGGTCCACCTTTCCCGGAAAAAGTATTCAAAAAACAAAAAGTTGAGCTATCAGTTAGAAAATTTTAGTTTTTGTCTTTTGTTAAAGACTTTCGGGGGGGGGGGGCTTGAGGGGCTGAAGCCCCCCCTGGCTACGTGCCTGCCTGGAGACGACCATCATTTCAGATTTGTTCACGTTAACCTTCATCTCAGCTTCAACACAAACGCTTACAAACCGATCGAGTGCGCGCTGAAGTTCAGTCTGAGAGGACCCACGTATGACCAAGTCATCAGCGAAGAGCAAATGACTTATCCTCAGATCTCCCAATTCGAAATATAACCTCGTTTACTCGAACACAGCTTTTAACCATTATCGTTCGTTTAGTTTTAACTATAACATAGCAAAATCGATGTTAATAAAGTAGTATATATAGAGTCTCATCAGTTGTTCGGAACTGGAAGAGTCTTTAGTAGCGTATGAAATTATCATACTTTCAGAAGGATTAATATTTCTTGCTTAATTCTGCCGGGTATCCACATAAAAATAAAAAGCGTTATGTGATATAGTTTTGACAGTTGTCCAACGTCAATGCACCTTTTTCGGATTCTTCAAATGATTTCTTCGTTTTGGAAAAGTTACTCCGACACACAAACACAACTCTCAATTGGGAGGACCTAATTCCATACATGTAGTTCTCCAAGAACAAAGTCTATAGATACCACACTCGCGTTTCATTTTTTTTGTAAACAATTATCTTATGTACCTACTTCTTCGTCCTCTTAGTACCATGTTTAATTTGCAATCTAAGCCGTGTTTCTTAATTTTATTATGTACTTCTATCGGTATTTAGAGGCAACAGATTCATGTTGGTGTATTTATCTTATAAAACTTTAGGCAAAACTATCAGTCTACAAACTTTAATTTTGAGATCATTAGTTACTGCCTAACATTAACAAAAATAAATTACCAACGTTCAATTCACTTCAGATGTCGTACAATCAAAAACATCCGGCTTCTGTCAACCTAGCCATTAAACACAGGCTCAGGCACACGTTAGCTAGTCAATTTTTAGCTTAAATAAAATTATTCAAAATAAAAGAGAACCAAAGCAAAATACCAATCGAAAAATCACACCTCACTCAGGTCCACACTTTTAAGAACGCAGTCAAACGCAAACAAAATAGTTATCTTCGGCTGAAATTTTTAAGCAAGAAAACTCAAACGTATCCAATTTCATAATAAATCTTTGCTGGTCATAATTTAAACATTTCACGCTCTAAGTAATATTTTTTATTTAGCTAAGGTCATATCATTCTATATAATTACCTCGAAGATATATTACAAGTCTCGTATTTCTCGCACAACATTAAAAATTAATCAGATAATTGATACTTTGATGGCTGCGTTCGAGCAAAGGAAAAAACAACCAAATGGAATACCTTATAAATTTATTCTGATCAAAAGTTAAAGAAGGGCGGAACATGGCGTTAACAGACCCTAATTATAAGATTCGTTTGAAGTTATCTCTTCTTTATTTTTAAGTTTCAATGTGGAGACGAATTCTGTAGGGTGTGTTACGGTTTTGTTGAACTTTGAAATATAAATTTAAGAGACTTTGAAAATGAAAGTAGGTATATCAATGGTGACTACATATTATGTGTAGGTACTCTAGAAACTAATTTTGCATAGCATTTAAGGAAATTGAAGTATTTTATTGTATACAGTGGTTTTTAAAAGTTTTCCGGTAGATCTATGTATTTATACGATGCCCCGAATCAGATTCAAGTTTGCTGATTGTAAAAGAAATCGTCTCAAGCGTTTCTTGTAATAAGGCAGACCTTCATTTACGTATTAAGGTTATTTGTAAGTACTCTTTCTTTTTGTATGCTTGCTGCAGCTATGCCTTTTATAACTTTTAAGTTTTTTTTTTAAAAGGAAAGAAACGCGAAATCTTAAGTAGGTACTACGATTTGAAAATATAAGACTTCTAGAATAGGTATATCGTTACAGGAAGGATCAATTCTTTTACGTATCATTCATACTTTATGGAATAATGAAACATTGGCTTCAGTGGGGTGCCTGTCAATTCGCGGTTTTCATTTCGCGAACTCTTATCTCGCGACGTTTTAAATATTTTTCAATTATTTCGCAGAAGTCATGTGGCAAATTGCCATTTCGTCTTGCATTCATCTCGCTGTAAGGTTAACTCGCATTTTTTCTTTAGCATTGCTATGTTTTGCTATTCTTTCAACTAGCTTTTGTAGTTTTTGCTTTTGCTTATTTCGTAAAAGGTTATTTCGCGCCATGCTATTTAGCCGCTTGTTTATATCAGCATGCATTTTTTTTCACTTTCAAGAGGAACTTGTTTGTTTTATAATGTAAAATGGCCCCTACTTTGCATAATACTCAAACTTGCACCTACTCCAAATCCTACAGTGACCACAGGCAGGGGGTTGCAGGGGGGCAGCATGCCCCCCCAAACATATTTCAGTGTTTATGGGGTTTTTGTAAAGAAAAATTATAAAAAGTTAATAATTAAGAATCTTACAAGGTTTCGGTACTATTTTATTTGGCAAAAGCGAAATAAAGAAACGCGAAATAAAACAATGCGAAAGTAAGTTATAGCGAAATAATAAATGCAAAATATCTTATGGTAAAATGATTACAATGCTAAATGAAATTTTTCCAAATAAAAACTGCGAAATAACAAAATGCGAGTTGTTGATATGCGAAATAATAAAATGCGAAATGATCGCAACGAAATAACAAAATGCAAGAAAAAAACCGCGAGTTATACCATACCCGCTTCAGTGGTGGGAAGCTTGAGTAGCTAGTTTTCATCATATTCACACAGTAATATGGGCCTAGTGGCAACTCGACTGTGAGTCCTTTACAGTCTTATACACGGTTTAATATACCGTCGGTTTTCTTATCGAAACACACAATCATATATAACACTGTAAATATTAAATATAGTAAATGAGTGCCTATGCTGTACTCATCATGTATCTTAAAAAAGTCTGGTTGTTCGCAGTTGTGGTGTAATAAGCTCTCATAGACCTCAACTTTCAGTGATGTGTTATTGTTAAACCTAGCTGATCATTCGTGATGTGATGATGAAAAGTATGCTAATTAGAATAATTACAGTAGCGTGAGAACAAAGTATTTTTTGTGTGTGCAAGTGGGAAGAAATGTATGACGGTGTTGCCGTATTCCTATACACATAGGTGATTTACGATTTTAAATTAACAAAGTAAACAAACCGCCTGGAGAACCATCTTCATTTCATACCATCCAATATGCCTACTGGACACAATGGGGAAGATCCTTGAGCATATAATATACAAAGATTGCTCACTGTTGCAGAGGAAAAAGGAGCATTGTCAGACTACCAGTTCGGATTTAGGAAATGGCGTCTACCATAAATTCGGTAGTCGATATAGCTGCTAAAGCGATAGAAGGACAACGATGGCGATTTGGAACCAAAGAGTATTGTGCAGTATAGTAGCGCTGGATATAAGAAACTCTTTTAATTCGGCTAACTGGACCTTCATAAGGAGATCACTAGCTAGAATGGATACACCATAATACCTGAACAAAATAGTTACAAACTATTTCACCAACAGGAAGCTAAGGTACGAAACTGAGGAGGGAGTGACGTACTACAATGTCTCTGCGGGGTTCCACAAGGTTCAATCAAGTTATCAAGAGTTATGCTTGACAATGGGCTAAAGTTTAAAGAACACGTTGACTATGTGAGCAGAAAAGCGTCATTATTGCGTCAATGTTGCTGAACATATCGGAGGTCCGGAATATGCAAAAATAATTCTCATATCCATAATACTACAAATAATACTTATGCAGCGGCGGATATCGGAAATACTTGCACCGGTTTGGACACGATAGCTCACCACTTTGTCCATCAGAATGCTCAGAAGAAGAAGAAGATACCGAACACGCTGTGTTCTACTGCGAACGCTTCCAACAATGGAGATATAACCTGCCCAGTCCGCCACCAATTATAAACGAGATGGTGAACTCGGAGGATACATGGACGGAAATCAGCACACTAGTTATTATTATTAGTGCACAAAATGAGCTGCGACGAATAGAAAAAAGAAGGCGAGAAGAAACAACAATCACTGTACCTAACAGCAGTCCCGCGGGGAGAGTGGTTGAAGGACGTAGGGTGTCGATTAGTACGTAAGGCGCACTCCTGGCATCGATTATTCGGGTTTGCGAATCGTGCATGTTGATAGCACGGGCTACCGCATCTTTAGAAGATTACGACATGCGGCGCAACCAAAAAAAAAAATATATATGTACATGTAATGAGTATTCCGGCAATCACCCTGCAATCCAAAACTATTATTAGAAATCCTGCCATTTCTTACACCCATTCCAAAAACTAAGCTTAGGTACTCAACCGAATGCGCTATTATATAAAAAGCTCTCCAACCATTGTAGGGTACGATATTCTTCACCAATTTATCATTATCCTTGTATTTTTTGAAAATGTGTTAAACAAATTTAATACAAACTATCGCTTTTTTGCGGACAGGCAGACAATAACGTTATAATTGCGGGTATACCCAAAAGTGGTTGCACCAATCCACCCTCAGCGTTAACACATTCAGAATATAATGGATTCTGGAGCTCAAAGGCTGCTATCGCGCCTGGACATTGTCCAATATGCAGGCAAGCAGATTTATACCAACCTCTGATTTTTTTTTGGATTTTTTTGTTAAACTATATTTTTTAATGCAGTGCCCTGCTATTGATTTATGGAAGCATTTTTATGTTAACTTAAAAGGCCGAAGGCCATACGATGAGACGGTCTTTTATCGATTTAAGTCAAATTGGCGACCGAACACAACGCGTTGCGTGAATGCTGATGATGGTGAGGTGATAATTCTGGGGTGTCTGACGGCACTGTTGCTACACACAAAAGGCCATATAAGCCAACACGGTGTGTAATTATTTTTGATTCTTTTTGTTTGGTTTTATCTGACAGGTTAACAAATTGATGAACTCAATTTTCCGAAAGATTGCTGCGCACCACGATGGCTGCTGATGGTGCCTACAAATCGGTGTCGGTCGATACCTACGAGTGTGCACGCAAGACCGATGGGAAGATAAACAATGATTTAAGGATTCGCGGGAATAGGCTCTTAAAGCGGTTTGCCTTGGGCTATTCGGAGATTAAATTGAAAATATACATTAATGTATCGCTAGTCTAATCCAAATCCGGAATATAAATTTGATTTTCACACTGCAAACAGCCCAGATATGGCTACATTGTTCAAGTTCACTTCGTGTGTGATTAGACCAATACCTCTAGGGAGTAGGGATAATATAGTCTGAAAGTATGTACATAATACCTCTATGAGGGATACACAGCAGAGTAAAATGCAAATAAGCCCTCAAAAGTTGCATCCTATAAAATTTGGTATTCTCTCAACTCCACATGCACATCGTTGTGAGTAACTAATGAAAACACACAGGACTACAATAGAGTTTCTGAAATTATAATCTCACTGAATGTAGGTTGCATTGCGGTATCTCAAATATCACGTAATATGTATTCAACTCTCAGGTGTTTGGGTATTGGGTGCTAAGTTTCTATGTCCGCCCTTCAGCTGTTGCATGTATATGTATCTACTAATTCACACACTATATTTGTAATGTGATAGCTGCACCGATTTTACATTCGTATCAAAATCAATTCCGGTATAGATACCTACAGATCAGTTTTTTTTTTTAATTTAGGTAGAGCTTCATTTTCGTTGTACTGGAGATTATACTGTTTGCCCAGTCCATAGACCAATCCAATACTATCAATTGATTTGCACTTTTGTCTATGAAATTAATAGCTATTCTAATGGGAATTGAGGCAGCTATATAAGGTAAATCCAATTAGGTAGGGATTGTGTGCAGCACCTATGCCGAGTGAAATTGGGGTGTATTAAATTTGATTTGAGGACAAGGATTTCATATTGTTAATTCAATTTTTGGGCAACAAACACGAGAACTTCTTGAAACGTGTTTTAACTTGGATAAATTGCTCCTGAATTCTCTTGTTCTGTCGATGATTTCACTTTCAATGTCAATTATTAAATTGGCCAAACTAAATTTTGACACTGAAATTCGCATTCAAGAAATGTGCAGCAGCATTAATGATAATGAATGTTTCTTTAATTTTTTTTTGCGCAAACGAGATATTCTCGGTGCAAAATGTATCGATTGGAAAACGCTTTCAAATATATGCACTGAAAACTTTTTTCCAAAAAACGAAATTCCACATTCTGGAGCACATCGTACTACTATATTAAAAAAAATGTCGGTATACCGTGATGCGCCATTTTAATACCACAAGTCGTTTGACTTAGGCTGTTAGTGTGTGTCTCAAATCTATCCTGTGGAATTTGAGAAAGTTAACAATGTATGTAGTAAGTATAGGTATTGTTATGGAGCTCTGAATACTGCTATATCTATCTTGGTTATGAGACTGCAACTGAGTGTGACGGTCTTATAAGAGCCTCTGTAACCTCTGAAAATCGAAACTTGGCGTTGAAGTTTGTTATTTTTCAATATATTGGGTTGAATCGTGTTTAGTTATTAAGCCGTTTAAGCTCAAAAGCTAGTGTTTTTTCACTTGACTGGTGACTAGTAGCGAATGCATCCTCAGCGTGTGGTGTTAGCTCACTTTATTTCAAGCATGGAGATGGCAACAATCGATTTCTAGCAAGAATCTGCGAAAATAAGCCATTTTTTTTTGTGCTCTAAGCTCAATAGTCGTGAAAATGGAACTTTTGTTGCTACTGATTAACATCAACCCTCTCTTACACTTAATTTCAGATCACAATGCCTCTTGCAATTATTGTTATATGTCATCGGGATGTCCCGCCTTGTAACAAGCCAGGAAAAGAGTCTACCAGTGTTAGGCTTAATATTGCTAACTCAAGTTTGAGTTTTGAGATTCTGTTTTGAATATTCATCGGCCATGTTTTCCACAGATCTTTCTTGCAGTATGTAACATAACTTATTGAAGGCACACTGTCCATTATTGTAAACGGGGGTATTTCCCTGGTATTTAGTTCTTCTTTCGCAACTCGTACGCCTTGGTGCTGAACTGCTTGCTTCCAAATCTTACGTAGACAAAAAACTATATATATTCCAGTTTATTGATTTTTATTAGTTTTTAAGTCGTATGTAATGTACCTACCTAATTTAACGAACATACTAAAATTTTCAAAGCAGAAGACGTCTTAATTTTTTTTTTGACATGAGATCAATCACCTTATCTGGATCCAGATTAATATCCGAATGAACAGATATCACAGCAATTGTGCTTACTCTTGTATATGTATACCCGCCATCTCCATAACGCTTCGGGTGACACTGTTTTAATCCTTTTCATAATTGAAAAGGTTCTTTCAGCACTAGCTGGGGTCACTGGAAGCGTCGCCAAAACCGTAAGCAAGAAGTTTATAGCTCTAAAGTAAGTCTGATCACATTATAATCAACCAATTTCAAAACTTCGGTAGAAGGATCACTCGACGATATTTCTTCGCACCAAAGAATGTACTCTGCTTTCACAGCTGACAACGAAATTGCATTATAAAAGTAACATGTTAGCTTTTTCATTTCGTTTACTTGCTCAACTGCAGCAAAAACTGAGAGAAAAGTGGTAGAACGTCCTCGTTGACCAAAAATCTGTCCGTATGATTTATTAACGAATCTATGCAAGGAATCAGTACACTCTAAAATAGGCTTGAGTAGAGGATGTTTCTGGATTGGAACGAGTTGTTTGTTTCAATGAAGATCTTGGAGCTCTTAGTTCAACTTCAAGTAAGTCCTCGGTAAGTTGGGATGCCGATTGGAAAGCCTCTCTGAAAAATTCTTCGGCATTTTCTCTGATGTTAAGAGATACTTAAGAGAATGCAGAACTTATTTTGTGCGGTCGATTGCAGAAACGAAATCTAAGGATTTGTTGGATCTTGTCCGTCCACTATAGTAATATTAGTGGTGAATGCCACTCTGTATTATTATCTTCAACAGCTGATTGAAGATGCTTCAACTGTAATTAATTCTACATTTTATGATATTTTATCTTATAGATGAATTTATTCTAGATTCATAACGAACATGAAATGAATTGCATTTTGGTCAGACAATATAGCCTTATCCATTTGCCCTTCAATTTGATACTTTTCTAGAGTGCACGGGGTCACATCAATCACCTCCATTCGTCTGATATCTAATTCAGGAAAGGTTGGCTCTATTCCTCTCATATCTAGATCCTTATATAATATTCTCCTCCCTAGTTATCTATCGTACCACACTGAACTATGTGCATGTGCAATGTGCGTAATTGTTTCAAGGTCTGGGGCACACGTATCTGGCAATTTATATGCCTAAACTATCTATACCTCATGAGGATACAGGATTTAATTATTTCGATAGCCTGTATATTATTAGTAAGGAGTAGGTGCCTAAGACACAAATCGATTAAGTTCATGGTTTAGCATGGGAATAAAAACAAGTTTATTAGGTTTTCTAAAAAGAGTGCAGTATAAATATCAATATCGTATCGACCAATCAATGAATTTGTTTGGGATGTGCAACCTCTGTAAATATATTCCATAAATTTGCTTATCTTTATAACAAGTGTTGGTAGGTACACACAAACATACCTCATATCCATGCTGTTATTATATCATTATAACAATGGAATCCGTAGATCTATGTAATCAGAATAATATGTAGGTATATACCTATACCTATACACATGCATACCGCACAACATATAAAAATACTTATCTACAAAGTAATGACAACTACAGAGCGCTATCTTATAGAGTACCTCGGACAGTATAGCTATACTTTCTCGACTTGTTTTTCATTTTCGTTAATTCAAAGTATGTATATCTCTCCCTGGAGGTTCTTTTTATAGTGCTAATGCGAAGTGCCAATCAAACCTTAATAAATTATACCACACAAACAGATGAGGAAACTCAACCTCTGGACTAAGTCGACGATTTACGTTTGAGAAATCAATACTTGCTAAAAGCAAACTCATGTAAAGACTACACTACACATATTCGGGGTGTAATGAAGATCTTGTTGGCTTGTATCTTCATCCAGTCAACAGAGCTAGACGTACTTACATGGCGGTGAATTTCTTTCAATACACCGCACTTAACGCGTTCAATGTGCGAAGCTGTCACTAACCACCCATATTCCGCCCTTGAGTACGCCCACCAATTTACTACAGTCCATCGATGAGGGACATGGGGTACACGTACACCACACATAATGCAAATTTATTGCCCATGGATGTGCTATAACAGGAAACCACCATGAATTCGAGGGTTTCCCCAGGACACACACCAAGCAAATGAACAGTTAGTAGCCTGGATTAACACACGAGAGTGCGGGGAGGTGAAGGACAACACCGTAGTGATGGCCTGTGTGCGGTGTGTATAAAATTATCCAGGAAGGTAATTGGGATGTTTGTTATTGAATAAAGGTGGGCCTGGTTGGGTAGGCTGTGGGTGGGCGCTGAGATTTTCCCGGGTGCCTAACCCTGGGGGTGCATCATAAAATCGGCATTACCTGCTCACACCTATTAGTAGATAATGCTATATCATGTTATATATCCATGTCATGTGAATGATGGTTGGTATCCTACTGCCTTTAGTATTGTTAGTATTCAGCTTAACTTGTATAGTAACTTTCAATTATTGGAGTCGCCTGCACTTGATTGCTGGTCGATGAACGCTGTCGAATGCATGTGGTGGAAGTGCTCTTTGAGGTGCTCCAACCGACAGATAAAATTTACGAACAAACTGTATCATATTAGGCACTTTAGATCGGTTCATGAACCGAGATACCTACATAGGTATATTACCCTCGCAAAATCGATAACTATAACTTGTAGTGGTTCCTATATATGTATGCACTATACATTCGCAAAGCTAGTTCTTATGAAGGATGTTTGAATGGCATGACTGAAAAAGTTTTTTTTTTCATAATGCAAGCTTGGATGCGTTATGCAGTTGTAATAAATGATGCCTTGCACATATTCTTCCGTTCTTCTTCTACCTTCGAAGCACACTCAAGTATTCCACTTAACAGATTCAGCCACTAGTCTACATCTTTCTTCTCTCTACAGTACGTGACTTTCTACTAATCCAAAGCGCGAAATTGCTTACTCGGTTGAATACACACTGATATTGTGTACGCAGGGAAAGCAATTTCAACACCTTCCGCAGGATACAAGGAAAACCTGCTCTATTGTGTCTGCAATCGCTTTGAAGACAAAAGCGTTCATGGTTACGCAATTTGTAAATTCGAAATTGAATCGTTAAATCGTTTTATATTTTTAGAATACAAAAGACTCTTTTCTTGCAATTTAAATAGAAACGCACTGAAAGGATGGATCGAAACAATAATGCAGACTGTCCAACCCGAAAGTACCTCCAGTTGCAAACAGTTTTGGTTGATATGCATATAAGCAAATGCATGAGTACGCCAGTGCAATATGTTTTACCCTCGTGAAATTACTTCGGATGAATCGAAATTTTGAGGACACTGTGATTTATTTGATTTTTGTAACTAAGAAATTACTGCAGCTAGTAACATCCAGTCTATACCCTTTAGACTTTAGAGAATTTAAATTTTGACGTCAGCGAATGGCCGCAATGGGTACATGCCGTGTACAAGCTCTCTTTGTGCACTCTCTGTTGACGTCAGAGCCACATATACATGAGGCGTGCTACATATCGTGTACTGGCACCTTTAGCGTAGACGGTTGAAGAGTTTTGCATGCTGCTTTGAACGCAAAACTCGTTGACTGATTTTCGCTCCCGTTTGTGTTGAATGAGGAGATGTAGGTACCATGTACCTTATGAATATTAAGCTTACACGGTCGTTCTCTGATGCAGGCTACCCAAGCCTGCTACGGTAATAATTGATTGGTTGTTTTTTTTTTTTTTTTGTTTTTTGTTCTCTAACATTTTCTTATCTTTAGGCAGTCGAACTCTTAGAATGACTGCTAGGGGAAAGAAGCTAGTTAAAGTCTATTTTTTTCTCATCGTAATATTTTGTGAGTTTTTCTTATAAATTGGATGTTTCTGCTGTGTTTGTATGCGATGAATTATTTAAAACGCAATCTCATAGGTATGTATAAAACTGTTTGTCCTGACTGACTAGTAGCTGAAATTTTGAAACAAATTTTCTATTATCGCCAAATTTAGCGCTAAGAAGCGATTTGGGGAAATTCGCCTCAACATTTATTTTTGTTCAGCCTCTGTCTAGATTCTTCTTAAACCGAAGAAGTTTGCCACAGACGCGGCAATTTTGTTTTATATCTTAGGTTATAGAACACCCTCCGTTCTTCAATAATTGCTTTTGAGGTACCCCAGAGGTAGGCGTTGAGCAATACTTACTTTGGAAAATATGGGTTAGACTGACATGAATTTGACATACTTCGACGATGTGAGCTCTGTAGTCGATGCTAATGTGGTATCATGCAGGATCATAAAAATTATATTCGAGAATGACGAAGTGAATAGTTAAATGTTTGTTAAATTCTACACTCTTTTAAAGAGATATCTTGGAGATAGGTAATATAAGTACAATCGAGTTTTAGAATTGAAAGCACTATGCCAAATACTCGAATGCCACCGAAAAGTTCTTCAAATTCTAAAATATTCCCTTGATTGCAATAATTGATTTTTTTTCCACCTAGCTACATTAAATGCCAGTTAGACCATATCACAACACAATTTCCCTATATGGTATAATTTTACAAATTAAACCTATAAAACATGCACCAGTGCTCCTCGAAGTCTCGTGTGTAAAATAACTAAATTTAATTAAAGCGGTTGTTTGCAAAAAAAAAAAAAATTAAAATCGAGCAGACCGACAGAGTGGGTGTTCTGTTCAGGGACCGAAAGCAAATATGGAAAACAAGGAAAAAACGAAATAAACATTTTTATTAAGCGCACTGCTCGATGTTGGGATCCTTAATGCTCCATGTAGTTTTCAACTGCCAACCAGCAGGAGTAGTGTATTCATCTGTCTGCGAATATGGGCAGATGGATAGGGTTAGGGAGCTTTCGTCCTCTTTCTTTTGAGTTTTTTTTTTAATACAATGAGAACTGATGTCAGTCAACTATTTAAATTTAAGACTAAAGTACAGCCAAAAGCAGTCACGAGGAGCTAATAGCTGGGTAAAAAAAAATAACAACTAAACGCGAATTATACAAATTTTCCAACATTTAGATAAGTTGGTAAAATAAAATTAACAAGGGAGCGTATAAATATACTGTTCATCAAAACAACAAATCTGTTCAATATTCTGAAAAATATTTTATGCAAAGCGAGATAAGCGAGAGATTGGTTGCGCACACAAATACGCATCCAGCCGGTCGGTGTATGAGCGATTGATAGTGCACCATCCTTTGATCCTGTGTGGCCACATGTCAGACTGGACTCATGAAATGAAGCAATTACGATTCATACCTTGAAGATAGAAAACGTGATTTGACCTGACTTAAGTATTTAGTACTGACGTAATTCTAGTTTCAACATAAGGTCCCAATGGCTATATGCCGTCTACTAGCTTTCTTTTTGACACTCAAATATGGTACACATACGTATGTGCACGATATGTGGAGCTCTCTGTTGACGTCAGAGCTACATTCGTATGGTGCTTTCTGCATGCCGTGTACGTACACCTTTACAATTCAACCATTGAGGAAGTCGGATTTGTTTTAAGGTAAGGTAACAGGTAAAATTTTGTTTTTAATTTAATAATTACGCACATATCGGGCTCCCGACGCGTGAAAATACTCTGGCTGAGACTGAGACACTGCACCTTTCCATCCTCTCCGATCCAAGTCACGCCGCTTCCAGTTGTCCCAACCAAGCGCTCTCTTTTCCGAAATGGTTTGGTCTTTCAAACGGAGATTCTGTCTTCTTATCTACTCGAACCTGGGGACTTATAATCGAATATTCTCTTAGCTAGAGCATTATTGACCATTCGCTCGATGTCGACATGTTTTGTCTTTTTGCACTACATCCACATATTGGCACAGCTCATTGAGTTCGCGGTTATATCTTCCCCTCCATTCGTCCCCCTCACATACAGGACCAATAGTCCGCTGAAGTGTTTCTTTTTTTTCGAAGGAGCCCAGTATCAACTCTCCTTTCTTGATTGTGGCTTAGCACTCGGCTCCCGCAATAAAGCAGAACCGTCAGGACAGATGGTTGCTTGTTTGTTTTTAGCACATACATACTAAGTTTTGTCATAATTTACTTCAAGGCCAACGGAACCCACCTGTTCTTCAATCTTGCTAAACGGACCTGTTGAAAATTGTGCCTTCCATGTTTAAGCCTGCCCTGGTCACTATGTGCTTCAGTACGAGACTGAAGAAGTCGCATGATAGGGCATCTTCTTGCTGAAATCCGGTGCATGTTTGAAAGAGTTCGATGAAGCTACTTCCAAACTGCATGTTGAAGGATTATCTACGTTTAGTTAGTTGAACTTATTGAATTATGGCTCCCATCTGCGTTGACGTTAGGTGTTGCGATATGTGTTCAACATTTCTACTGCAGAATGTAATGTATTCATTATTTTTTCTTTCGCGTTTTTATAGAAATACCCCTTTATCTAATCATTTTTGTGCTTGCAGCAGAAGTTTTTTAAATCCACACTAATTTCTATTGATACGAAGAGTTCACTCTTCAAGTTAAGAGCGGTTTTCCAGAATCTGTTATTAAAATACAATAAAATTATAGAGATCGAAACTTTTTAAAAGTATAACTGAAACTTTATTAAAACAATTTTTTATTAAAACCATTTACCTTAACTGCTAAGATTATAAAAAAAACTGATATCCCTTCCATCATACAATACAAAACTTTTCCATTATGTTCAAAAATATTTTTCTATCAACAATAATAATTAATGTTCGATGAAATCGAATATTGGGTCTCTATAAAAAGAAACGAAGAAAGAACATCACCCAACCGAATCCTATAATAACAATAAAGAACAAAAAAAAAAAAAAAAATAATAATAATTTATTCAAATTGAATTTTAATATTTTATTGCTTTTATCTAAGGCGCTTTTACTGCACATAATGAACGGAACGAAGTTGGAATTATTTAGGAAATGTTATTAAAGTCTACTCCCCCATCGACCCTTTCACTTCGAAGAAGAAATTATCCTAAAAATGCAGGAGTAACGTTTTCGTGGGAGCAGCATATTGTTTAGACTCCAAGCGAAAGACAATTGACCCACTTGGATAATTTCCGGTTTGTCCTTTTCTCTTATTTTTTGTTATCTAGTCCCTTCTTTGTCATTGTTTTTTCTTTTTTTTTTTCTTTTTTTCTAAAAACACTATTTCGATTTCAGTATTTTAGCCCTCGCAGTTAAAATATATATTATGTGTTCGTGAGTCGTTTGCTTTATACAGTTTGCTTTATACAGTCGAATAAATGTCGTCATTTCGAAATTATGTTTATTCTGTTATAGGCGTTATTTCTTAGAAGAAAATTCAATCAGTCATCGGCTTCAAATGTCAGAATAAAAAAGCATTTTGGGATTTTTTGTTTATAATTCTCCCCAGCGCTTCACCAACAAAATATTGACTACCTATATACTTTTTGGATTTTTTTCCAATAGGGTGTTAAATATATTTTTCGGGTATATTAATTGCTTGTTTGGTATTTTCTTGGGTAGGTTTCTTGCGCGATATATACACTAGTCGGCATAAGTATTTTGACAAAACTAAAGTTATGTTGTTTGGTTTAGTGGCAAAATCAGACACCCTCAAAAATTAAAGGGTGTCTGATTTTGCCACTAAACCAAACAATATAATGGATTCTACAGACAATAACCACTTAACAAAACTAAAGTTAATTCTGCTCATAATTTGAACTTACTTCACGTAAATTTTGGCATCAATGGAAAGTGGCTGAAATAGTAATTTTTAGCAATTTTCAATTTTCAGATTCTTGTTGTTGCTCTTAATTTGAGTAAAAATGGTATTTATGAACTCTTGGAGTTCGGAACGATCAAATTGAACCGAAAAGTAACGAGACAAACAAAGACAAATTAACGTGCCCGACGAAATATAGGTTTGCATTTGGTATCTCGCTTGTTGGAAGTTTTCGGCGAACAGCGATTATTTACATTTAAAAAAATTTTTTTTTGTTCTTAAGACGAAAAATGTTACTTCTTGTTTAATTCTATAATGTTTTATATACATTTTGTGATAAAAGTAAGCAACATATCTTTCGATTTATGCAAAAGCAATTGAACTTATAATTTCAAATAGAGCTTGCGACCACAAATTTTCGCTCGAATAAAATTTGACATTTATCTCGATAAAATCGAAGAGAATCTAGGAAAAATGAACAAAATACGAATCTCTATCGGAATCGAAAGTGAGTGACTACATTTTATCAAAAAGAACAATCTTCAAAAGTTATATCACAACACCTGGATATCGCTCTGTATTCTGACCAGTGATCGTTGCAAGTGGTGAACGCATTTTTTTTAAAGCAAAGTTGATAAAACGTACTTACGGTCTACAATGTCGCAAACCAGATTAACTAGTTTTTTATTGGCCTCACTGTCCGTTGCAAATCAAATTGCAGAAAACCTAGACCTAGTCTTATCGGAGAATTTGCTGACAAGTTGTTTTTTAATTATTATTATTATTATTACATATTATTATTATTTTTTATTTATTTTTTCATTAAATGTAATCCGTATACCATCGGGCAGGCGTACTCTCAGACCCCAGGGTGAGATGGCTAGATCAAGTCCATAATCTCTCCTTTACCCGTATGGAGATTGCCCTTGATGATTTGGAGTCGATGGCGGAGGATCGAGAGCTATGGAGTGTCTACTTGAGCACCCACTTAATGGATAAGCGGGACATTAAACTTAAAACTTAAAACTTATCGGGCTCCCGACCCGTGAAGAGTCTCTGCCTGAGACACTGCAGCCTTCCATCCTCTACGATCCCGGGCACGCTGCTTCCAATTGTCCAGACCAAGCGCTCTGGCATCCGCGATGGCTTGGTCTTTGAAACGGAGGTTCGGTCTTCCTTGTCTTCTCGAACCTGGGGGCTGGGATTCGAAGACCCTCTTGGCTGGAGCATTATTGTCCATTCGCTCGATGTGGCCGAGCCAATGTAGTCGACGTGTTTTGGCTTTTTGGACTACATCCACATCTTGGTACAGCTCATAGAGTTCGCGGTTGTATCTTCTCCTCCATTCGCCCTCCTCGCACACAGGACCAAAAATCCGCCGAAGTATTTTTCTTTCGAAGGAGCCCAGTAGCATCTCTCCCTTCTTGCTTATCGTCCAGCACTCGGCGCCATAAAGCAGAACTGGCAGGATGAGGGTTTTGTAGAGCACACATTTCGTCCTTCGAGTTAGGAGTTTTGAACCCAGTTGTTTTGCCAAACCGAAGTAGCAGCGGTTTCCTAGGGTAATTCTTCGTCGGATCTCCACTAGGGTGTCATTCGTGGAGTTTACGTTTACTCCGAGGTAGGTGAACTCCTTAACTACCTCGAAATTATTGCTATCAATAGTGACATTTTGTCCTAGGCGGTGGACAGATGCTTGTTTGTTTGTTGATAGCATGTACTTAGTCTTGTCCTCATTTACTACAAGTCCAACGGATTTCGCCTGTTCTTCAATCGCCGTGAACGCTTCTATCACGGCACGCTGGGAGCGACCGATGATGTCAATATCGTCCGCATAGCCAAGCAGCTGGACGGACCTGTTGAAGATAGTGCCTTCCGTGTTGACACCTGCCCTGCGCACTATCTGCTCCAGTACGAGATTGAAGAAGTCGCATGATAGAGCGTCTCCTTGCCGAAATCCGGTGCATGTTTGAAATAGTTCGGAAGAGCTGCTTCCAAACTGCACGTTGCAGCGTGTGTTTTCCAGCGTCGCGCGACACAACTGAATCAGTTTTGCCGGGATTCCGAATTCGGCCATCGCCATATAGAGCTCCTGACGATGTATGCTATCATACGCGGCTTTGAAGTCGATGAATAGGTGGTGGGTTTCGACTTGAAATTCGTTGGTCTTTTCCAAGATTTGCCTCAGTGTGAAAATTTGGTCTATAGTCGATCTGCCGGGCCGGAAGCCACACTGGTACGTGCCGATTAGTGTGTTGCAGAACGGTTTTAGACGTTCACACAGTACGTTGGATAGGATCTTGTATGCGACATTTAGCAGGGATATGCCTCGATAGTTCTTGCAAGACATCCCAACTAACATTTCAGCTTCGATAAGCTTCAATAGAGGATTACTTTTAGTTTCCAAAATAATCCTATAAAACTTCGGTAAGGTCCGAAAGGCGAACACTTATCGAAAGCATTTTATTTATAAAGCCTCTAAAACGATTTCTATTAGGACTCTAATAGCTCAATAATCGAAGCTTTACCGAAACTACGAATTTGTAAAAAAAAAAAAGATGTTTCATTTCCATTCATTTTATTTATTTTTTCATTTTTTTGGTAATTATAGTAAAGTAGTATTAACTAACTATGAATGAATGTTGGTTGTTGTTATTCTGTATTGTTTTATTTATTCTCTCTCTTTGGGATTCTTTTAGGCCTGGAATGAAACATGAAAACAAATTTATAGAACGAAAGAAAAAAACCCGAACTACCGCGGGATTCGAACCCAGACTTCTAAGTATCAGAAGTATCTTACTCATCATGTGCGCTACCTGTAATACACATTTTACAAACTTAAAACTTAACCAGTTCAAACTTTTCTCTATTATCAAAACAAGCTTTGTTAAGAGTTCCATTCGCATTACATATTTACCTTCGGAAGCATTACATATTTATCTTCGGACCTTTAACCAAACTGAAGAAATGTTTGTTTTATTCTTCCTCCCATCATATCTATAAAGCTTCGCTAGTAAAATAATGCAAGCCACAAAGAAGTCTTCCGTAAAGTTTCGATTAATGACTCTTGGAAGTTTTATACAAGTTTACTTATAGAAGCTTGTGAAATAATATTTAATCGAAGCTTTATAGAAACTGTAAGTTCCTCTTCTTTCGATAACTACAATAAACGAAGCTATGAGTTTAATTGCTCTTTAAAGCTTCATCTTATTTTTCTAAAAGGCCTTAATGAAGTTGTTATAGAAGTCAAGACTTCGGTAAAGAGTTTGCTTCTGCTAGAAGCTTTACAGAAGCTCTAAAGAAGCCTTGACCTGTCGGATCTGAAACATTTGTGTCTTAAGGAAGTTGAAATGTTAGTTGGGATAGGATCGCCTTTTTTGAAGATGGGGCATATGGAGCTGATAGTCCAGTCATCGGGCATGTTTTCTTCCACCCATACTTGGTTGATGATTCGGTGCATGCTCCCTACCAAAACATCACCACCGTATTTAAAGAGCTCCGCTGGTAGACCATCAGACCCTGCGGCCTTGTTGTTCTTAAGCTTTTTTATAGCTAAGCCAACTTCTTCTATACTAGGTGGTGGAACTAGTTCTTCATTGACTGGACGTGGGTTCTCTTCTTGCCCTATCACTCTCTCTACATGATGCCCATTAAGCAGCTGCTGGAAATGCTGCTTAAACACATCTACTATTCCCTGCGCTTCGGTGACTAGGTTCCCTTCGCTATCTCGAAGAGCCTGCGTTCCGGTTTTGTAGCCAGCAGCCAGTTGCTTAGCTTTTTTATAAAACCTCCGGATGTTATTACGATCGCGCGACTCTTCGATCTCCTTGAGCTGGGAAGCTGCGTAAGCCCTCTTCTTTCTACGCAGGATCTTCTTTTCCTCCCTTCTCCTGGCTCGATACTCTTCTCTCGCTGCCCTTGTTTTGCGCTGCAGCGCTTTCTTGTGTGCATCTTCTGTCACCTTTTTCCTGTACACGCATTCATCATCATACCACGGGCTCTTTCTCTGGGGTGGCTGGTACCCTACGGTGGTTTCGGCTACCTCCTTGATGATGTCGTGATACTGGCACCACTGATTGTTGGCGTTTGTGGTAGGTGAGTGCACAGAGGAGAGTTTCATACTCAGGCGCTCGCTGTAGGCTCTGGCTACTCCAGGTGTGCTAAGGCGTCCAACGTCGAATTTCTTCTTCTGGGCAGTTCGCAGCTTCTTTTCGTTGGACAGTCGAGCTCTGAATTTAGCCGCAACAAGAAAATGGTCAGAGTCGACGTTTGCCCCTCGGAATGTGTGCACGTCGAGGATGTTGGATGCGTGCCTCGCATCGATTAGCACATGGTCGATTTGGTTGGCGGTTCGACCGTCTGGAGAGCGCCAGGTTGCTGTGTGGATCCTTAGCCTTGGAAACCTAGTGCTACTTATCACCGTATTACGAGCTGCTGCAAAATCGATTAGTCGGTAGCCGTTGTCTGTTGTCGTTTCGTGGATTCTGTGCTTACCAACTAATCCGCCAAAGATGTTTTCCTTTCCGACTTTAGCATTGAAATCCCCGAGTACAACTTTTACATCATACTCCGGACAGGCTCCGTAGGCTACATCCACGAGGTCATAAAACTCCTCCTTGATAGGATCTTCTGCCTCGTCGGTAGGGGCGTGTGCACATATTAGGCTTATGTTTTGGAAGGTAGCTTTGATGCGGATCACAGAAAGGCGATCACTTATCGGCTTGAAGTCAATGACTTTTGTCCTAAGCCGATTTCCCACGACGAATCCGCATCCTAATACATGCAATCTTTTGTTGCAGCTGTAATAAATGTCGCAATCTTTTCTTTTCATCATACCTGATCCTATCCATCGTATCTCCTGGATCGCGGTTATATCTGCCTTGTACCGCGTGAGGACAGACTCAAGTTTTTGAGTAGCACCTGGGGTGTAGAGCGTTCGTACATTCCAGGTACATACTCTCAGATCGTAGTCCATTGACGTTCCGGGTCTGGTTGCCATTTGAGGAGTTCCATTATCCGAGGCTGGTTGTGTCTCTCTCATAACTACTGGTTTTTTCCATGGTCGGGAAGTTACCCCGACGGCACAACCCCCAACCTGGAGGACCAGGCCCTTGTTTTGACCCTAGGACAGCGGGCCGGAAAAACCGATGCCAGTAACCCATTTTGGGATATGAGCGCTGCCGTTGACCCATATTGAGGGCTCCTCCGCCACCAACTCTTTTCCAACACCCTGGCTCAGTATTGGAGATCCCCATAGACCTGGTATCCAAATATGTCGAAGCAGCTCATACAGGGATTACACTTTAGTTCGACCTGACCGGAACTGTAGACGCCACCGTTGATTCCATCTAGGGAATTCATCCGCTGCCGCCTGAAACAAGAGGAAGTGTCTTAGTGCGTAGACACTCCTCCCCCCTCTCTCGTTCGCTGCCACCAACGACCTTCCACAGGGGTTGGTTACCCCATCTCCAGTCGAGGTACTAGGCACCCACCAGTCACCAACGTGGAGGTGAGAGTAGGAGTTGGTAGTGAGAGGCTAGAGTGGGAACGCTTGTGTTCTCATATAATCGCATCACTACCCTTAAACCGGCGGGACATTAAAACTGAATGAAAATGAATGAATAAAACATGTTGAAACATTTTTGCAATATATGCAGCCATAAAAAGTAGTGCGGCTCCTTAAACACGAAAATTATGAACATGTTTCAATTCCTTAAAAAAAAATATTTTTTTTATTAAACTTGACAAGTTTTCTAAAAATTATTTTAATTCACTGGTTTAATAACCACCACTTATCACAAGGGTCCTCGTTTATAGCATTTATATGTTGGTCTATCTGCACTTCAGTTATTCAAATCGTACCCAAATAATTACTTTGCAATAGTCAGTACCTACTGGCATGGGTCAATTTGTATAAGTTGCATCATTACCTATCAAAATTTTGAAGGATTCGTCATTATAACAATGGCTGGTGTAAAATGCTCAAGTGGACCATCCACAACTTCCTATTTACCTCTACCGCCACTGATTCTTAATTATAAGGGCTATTCCCATATGGATAGGGGAAATATATCGGACTGGTCTCTTGCTGGGTTCACAGCATAAATTTATTATAAATTAATTAGTTTCCACTCAAAAATTTGCAACACAAATTAATCAAATATTGACTATTATAATAGATGCGTAGGAAGCGATGAAATTATCTTTAAATTTGTACCTAGCTATAAGGAAAATAAATACTCGTTGCTCCGAAAACTTTTTAAATTTAACGCTTTGACCAGCAAAGTTGGAATATTTGGCAATGGCAATGTCTGTAAAAAAATTCAAATAAGGCACTATTACCAACTTTATCCGTAACATTATGATTTCTCTTTGGAGCATGTTTTTTTTTCTGTTTTAACTGTTTCTTTCACAAAAATCGATCCGGTAAAATATGAAAAACTTTTCCAATCATCTTTAATATGAAAGAGAAGCGGAGGAAACATTCAATAATCTCCCAAAGCAATCTCTATCTAGATCAATGACCACAAAAGAAGCAGGAAAAAAATAGAGAGCTGTGCTTTGATTCCTCATAGCATCTCGTTCAACTAGCTTCGATTGAATTTCATGTACTATTAAACGGCGTTCACTTGGGAAGAACAACTTTACCACAAAACGTCGCATACAAGGAGCATAACTGTCGGTGAACAGTGTTATAATATCAGATGGCACCATTTTGTCATTCTTGTATGGCTGATGTCTGTCCTACTGCTGCAGGACTAAAAATATTATTATTTTTTTTTTTTGGTTTTGTTTTGTTCCCCTTTTCCTTTGCATCGGATGTACTGTTTTGTTTGTCCTATGGCGCTCGTAACATTTTCTTAAAATTTCCAGTGGGACAATGTCCTTTTGCGAAACATTGTCTTCTCTATATAAGTAGGTACGTAGTTCGGTGCTTTCGATATACGAACGAGCATTGCAGTGAATTAAATTTATTTCTCTTTCAAGTGAACAATCGTATAAAAAAAAGCTAAATTTTTCTGCTCCTTTGAAAGGTCTAATTTTCTGTGTGCACAAATTGTCTCCTTTTTTTGAAATGTTTATATAGAATTATTCTCGTACATATTTATATGCACAAAACAATGTGTATGTTCACGTTCAATCGTATGGGTATTGTAGTTAGTATGTTCATCCGAAACGTTTAGACATCAATAACGCCTGCATAGTCTAAAATCCGAGTAGTAGATACGAAAGCGGGAGCCATATTTAAGCTCAGATTCCCTGCCCCTATTCTACAAAAACATTTAGGCAGGCATACGTATTACGTATACATATATATAATATATATTTATACACATTTGTTTTGAACGTTTCTTCAGAGCACTTATTTCTCATGGCGATGGCGAAGAAGAATTTGAAACGAAATAAAGTGGACAAATTTGATCGCCAGATGTGCTTTAAGTGTTTTTAAATTCTTAAGTTAAATGTTTTGTTTGGTGTGGAATTTAAGGTCGCTAAGTGCGTTGGCATTTTCAAGGTACCACTGCCAGTTTACAATGTGTGGGTGTTTAAAAATTCAAGTTAAAGCTATGTATAACCTTGTTCCCTATACGAGTGCAGAATTGTTCGTTCCTTATTTTCTTGACGAAACTTTGGAGGAGAATATAATAACAGTGAACTTCAAAAGCTGTGCAGCTATGCTTGAACGCTAATATTGCATTCATCGTGCATTCTTTATTCGACCAAAGTGTCCTCTTCTCTCCCTCCTTCTTCGAACGTATCCACCGAGGAGTATTACTACCTATCCATTACACTAATATTTGATTTTGCACTCATAAGATAACAGAATATATACGCATCAAACAACTATTCATCGATGTTGAACACCCTCATAAATATTTGGTTTGAATATAAACCGCAAACCGCCCTTTTGATACCATGTTCGCCTCAAAGCACCATACAGGTTGGCAAATTAATTCCCATCTACAGATGATGATCGACGTTACAGATTTCCCACTCATCGCAATTAATCATTTATAAAAATCATAATGCAAATGCACAATATCGATATGTGCTTGTATGTGTCAATGCGAAGGTGAATAGTCGTACGCTTATAAGTAAGGTACCTTATTTCAGACAACTGCCCACTGTGAATGGACGATTTGTTATCGACCATAGTCGGTGTATAAGGTATTCATTTGTAATCCGATCGAATGAATAGAATTATTGGAATAACCGCTATGTCGAGGTTTTCCACCCCTCCTCCTCCCAACAATTTTTTTCCCAGATGTTGTATTAAAGCTCGAAATAAAACTAAAAAATCAGCACAAATGTGTCAATTTTGATACTTGGACAACGTGGTTTAATTAATAATTAATGCTGAAGAGGCTTGGGGTAGGTATATCAGTTTCAATATGGGTAGGTGAGGCGCTCAAACTTCTTCGAACATTCTGTCCTGAAACTACTCAATTGCACCCGAGACTATGAAGCCACTTACAGTTTCATTGAGCCAACAACAAACATAGCGAACTGCACATGACCCCAAAGGGTGCCATAAGCTCTTCCAAATAAATGAGCAAATGAAATTGAACTCAGCAAAATTATGATGGCACTCTATGTGTGCGTATCGTATCTACGAGGATCTTTATACGGAAACATCGGCTCTTGTGGCATGGTAAGCCAATAACTTGCCATAATTGTATACGTTGCCAATGAAGACGAACACACCCCATGCACAGATGCTGCTTTGGCTGTCGATAGAACAATTAATCACAGGATTTTGCTTTCATAACGAACGGAAGCTCATTAACATTTGCAGATAGACGCACATCGATATCTATATTCTTATCTGTGGTTGTTGGTCTGCCTTGTCTACTCTCTAAGTTATGTAGGTGATTGCGGAAGTTTGTGTGTGTGTGCTCTATGGATGGGTTTGAAAATTATTTGCTGACGCAATAAAAATTTATCAGAACCAACAACGCCTATAATGATGGGTGGTGGGCTGTCTGCGCGCATCATTCACAACCACAGTCATTATGGTCATAATCATCAACATCAGTCACATCATCATCCGTAAAAAGAAATCAAAGGGAATCAATGCCAGTGATCAACTTTTATGTAATCGAATTAAT
This sequence comes from Cheilosia soror, assembly GCA_949372485.1. Classification (NCBI taxonomy): domain Eukaryota; kingdom Metazoa; phylum Arthropoda; class Insecta; order Diptera; family Syrphidae; genus Cheilosia; species Cheilosia soror. Next base: position 93,910,920 of record OX443562.1, read on the forward strand.
CACAAGGTCATTTGGGGAGTCATGTGGAAAAAATTACGCCCAACATCAAGTACGTCGTTGAAGTCCGTTGATGGTGCTCAATTGCTCATACTCTATTGTGCAGATGGACGACACGGAGAAGAGTGCATATATATACGGTTAGGCATAGAATAGCTCGTATATCAACTTTGAAAATTATTTTTATGTCACTTTTATCAGTCATTGACAAATGGTAGTGTGCTTTTGGGAGATTTGGAAATATGCATTATTATTTAGATTAGATTTGATTTTTATTTCAACATTAATCTTGATTCATACAATTCATACAAATAAACATGGCATTGTCGTTTGTTGATTGACAACATATTATAGTAGTTGACTAATCATCATTGTCGTCATTTTCAAGGGTTGTCGAATAATCGCGGGACTGGGTTTTTCCCAAATTTGATAACTTGACTTGACTGTAGTTTAGGAAGGGTGGTATATTGTATTTCCTGCTAAAGAAAAGGTAAGAATTCTATATTTTTCCAGTTTGACACGAAGTCTACATTTTTTGCCCATTTTTAGCTAATTAAGGACTTTTCCATCATTTCGCTTAATGTAATAACGCTAAATTGTTAAATTAAGAACATCAAATAACACAGAGGAGTGAAGAGTTTCCGCTCAATGCAGAAGCATTATTTTAACACTCACCAGGGCAGTTCTTATTGGCATATACATATACACGTATCGAATTCGTTCACAACTTTCCTCAAACCATGAAGTAGGCGTGAATGTTATGTAGAAAGCTTTCAAATTACCTATAAATTTAGTCACTACTAGTCACTACTGTTTATCTATATTGATTAAATAATCACAATTTCACATCTTGCCTATCGTGAAAGCCACTTCTTGCCTATCTGTAAAGGGATAACCACAGTAGCTAATGTTTATTATGCTGTAGACCATTAGCCTTTTAAACAATTTGGCCAAACCATAAACATGAGCAATGGTTTAGCAAAACACTTAAATCTTAATAAATCTTCAAAAGTCCAACGATTATTATCATCAAATGCAAAACTCTCGTAAACCATTAATTTGAATCAATTTGACTAGCTGAAGTATTTCAACTCCATCAACATTTTTGCCTTACAAGTTGTTACAACTCATGTGTATTCTCGTAGACTCTTTGGGGAATCCATTAATCTTGCCACGATGACTGAAACAAAATAAAACGCAATTAAAGCGATAGACTTAATTTTTCAACTATTCGCTTTAATTGTTGATAAAAACTTAAGCGAAGCCAAATAAAAAAAATACGCCATCCACCATGCCGCCGATCCTATTTATCATCGTTCTCCTTGAGAGCATAAACTTTTAGCACACAACTTGGATGACTGACTAACACTGTCTGCCTGCCTGGCTGGCTGACTTCCCGCGCATAGCTTTCAGTTTTCCTTAGAAATTTAATTTCCTTTTTGAACTCAATTTCAGCACAACTTCCTTCCATTAAACAAATCAAATTTCACCTCTCATTCTATCGGTTCTGTTCAAGTACAGTTGTTGTTGGTTTTTCTGATTGTTCGAATAAAACGCAAAGGATATACATTCTAATCAACATCCACAAGCAATTGTACGCGTAATGTTCGTCTCTGTAATCGCACTGGTAATCTGATGTTTGAAATTTAAGTAAAAGAACTCGATGTCGAGGACAACCCTCTCGCTTTTGTAATAAGTTGTTGGTCTACCACCGTCGTCATTATGTAACCCTTCTGCATGAGAGGGTATACGACTCACATCAACAAACCAACCAATCCCATCATCAGCAGTCACATTTCGCCGCCATTACTGTCAAACCACTTAGGCTGGGGCATTTGACACCCCCCTTAATTGCGGGCGGTAATTAAAATATTAATTAAGTTGGTTGTTGTAATACAAGCGGTCTTCTTTCCTTCTGGAAATCAGGTTGTATACGAGTTCGCCTAACATACCCGTGACTTGTGTGCGGACACCATCATGAATATTCATAATTCAGTTGTTAGGAAAAACAAGTAAAATGATTGTACTCCTTTCGCAGATGGACACGGATGTGGGTCGGTCATGGGCAAAACGTACGTATAATTACTTTTTTTCCGAGCAAGGCTTGAATGCAAATCACGTATATGTCTATGGCTCTTGGCTCGCTGGAACAACTCTCCAAATTGGAAGCCATTACATTATGTAATAATTGTTTTACATGGCAGACTTAAGCAACGGACCTGCAAGCCCAACTTAATGTCCACAAAATTCATATTCGGTGCGTTTGTCCTTTGCCAACGTTTGCGGGAAGTTTTTTCTATTAACAAACTGTTGACACCCAATTAATGGCTCTTTCGAACGAGGATTGTTTCAAAACTATGCCGCAAACATTGAAGAGCAAATATTTGCCAAAATGAAAAATGTAAAGCAATATCCATGCATAGCATAGTATACATACACATATACTACCGATTGGTAAGCTAACTGTTCAGAATACTAAGCCCAAAGGGAATCGATCTCTATCGAAAGTTGTATGTTTAATAGTTTCGGGACGCATTTAGCTAATTGCTCAGCACAGGAGTTGGTAAAATGTTGCGGTCCGAGGGGAGGTAGAGTAAATAATCAATAAAATCAACAGAACGCATCAAATTTATAGTCTCGTTTGGGAACCGCACCCACATTATCCGCAGGGTATACATTTTATTTGTTTGTCATAGGCAGTTAACCGAAAAGCCGGCAAAAGTGAAATGTTTCTGCTGAAAACACACTCAAGGGATAGGTACTGTATATTTTTAAATCGGCTTGTCAACTGCATATATTTTTTGTATTTGCTTACCATTTTGGCCATGAGTTGGTATTTTGTTGAGTAGGTTCAATGAATAAATCACTCCCCAGAATGCCAGAACGATATTTCACAAGGGATGTAGGTACACTGTACGCCATGCAAAAAATATCAAATTGTGATATTCGATTAATACAAAAATAGCACTCAAGGGGAGTTTATATAGTTTTATTTTCTTGTACGACCTACATAATTGTACCTATACCATAAGTGGAGGGATTTAAACTTCGTTGTAGTGATGGTTTTATTGTATGGAATGGAAAATGCGTTGAAAGTCAAAAGATTATTCCTTTTGAGCTATACCTTAACAGCAGCCCATGAATGGCACGGCACGAAAGCCATTTTTTAATTGGGAAATGAAATGGTACTTACGTGAACTCTGATGAACACATCCGCTAGGATTAATTTTGAAAGTGCATTATACTCTAATTATTGTAATTGATGTGCAACTGAAATAAAGTCGTCAATAATAACAGACGTTACACAAAAGTTCAATAAGTCAATAAAAAGTAAGAAGAGACGACACCTTAAATCCAACAATTTTGCCAGATGGGTGCCGCGTTTGCTTACAATTGCAACAAGCGCAATTGATTGACAACTTCAAACTAGCGTTTGGCAACGTTCCTTCACAATCCAAACAAGTTTATGGACCGTTTCGTAATAGTGGACGAATCATGAATTCAGCACAATACATCAGAGATCAAGGAACAGTCGAGATAGTGAACGTCTTACGGCCAAGAATGAAAATGATGCGTGTGGTGTCATTTACATCGATAAATATGAAATTGATAAAACGATCAACTTCGCCTGTAAAATCGATTTGATCGAAACGACCGCATTTGGCAAAGAAAAAAGTTATTGTCCATCAGGACAATGCATATACCGACCGACACGCGGAGTACAACGGCAAACTTGTATAAATTAGGTTACGATTACTTCCTGATCTGGCTCGGCGGTAGGTCTTAAAGAGGTCTTCGATGAAGCAAATGTCTATTTTGAGGGGCCCGAGAATATAATAATAATCACACCAAAAACATTACTGTAGAAAAAAAGTGTTTAATGAGAAAAGTAATGAGATCTACCTAAACGTACGCAAAATTCTTAGTTCAATTTAAAAAAAAAATGGTAGATTCTTGTGAACTTGCTGTACGATTGGCCCATTATTGAAGGGCGCAATGCCAAGCTAGCTTATCTCAATTATGTTGATACTACATTGCAAACGGAGATTGCGTCAGACGGGTAAATGTGGAGATAAACCACATCGTAACTCGCATCTACATAGTTAATGTAAATAGTTACATGACTCTACATTTAGTAATTAATTTTGAAGAGCTCAAAGAGAACTATGGAAAAATGCCAGCCAAATTTTGCGTGCGACACTCATGGAAGCACTCCACGGACGATTTCCCTCTAAGGTGCAAACTATGCAGAAAATGGACTAGGTACAGCTCTTAGCCGAAATGCATTTTGTGGACTCAACGAAAGCTGCAATATTCCCACAATAGCAACCCTACAAACATTTTTGTTAGCGCCATAATTACCTCAAAAGTGCATCCCGCACCTTTAATAATAAAAACTGTCAGAGCTTTAATGAGGTCTCAGCAATATTAGCGTCTTCCCAAAGGTATGTTTAAAACCCTCAGAGCTAACAAAGTTATTTTGGGCAATAAGCCTGAGTTTGTTTTCCTCAAAACTATGCAAAAAATGATTGATAGACATATCAGAAATAGGCTACTACCCAGTGACTATAAGATTTTTCAGTAATATCATAATTTTCAAATGTTCCATATTGATTTAACGCCGTTTACTAAGCCCCAGCTTGTAGAATATGCGTTAAGAAGTCGAGTTGGGATCAGAGAGATCCATTAATTTCATACAACTGTAGTGCACTCCAGAGTTTGCCATGCTACCGGCTTTTCAAGTAGGTAAGGTATAGCATTATGTGATAGCTGGTCGGTTGAGAATTCTGCCCTCAAACCTGGCCTTGAGTATTTGAATTAACAACCGAATTTCATCCATTCCAATTTGCGAACTTTTTCATTTTGATTTGATTGCAAAAGTGATTTTTTGAACATGGAACTATTTTCCCACCTGCCATCCGTAGTGCGCCTTCGTAAAACTGCAAAGTAATAAGAATGTATTAAAACACTAATAAAAAGCATAATCTTTTATTCACTCTATGACTACTTCCATATATGTACATATATACCTATTTGCATGTACAAGTAGTTACTCCAAGAAGTATGTTCGTTGAACAAACTTTGTCTCTGTCTTTGTAGCTCACAATTTTAAAATCAAATTAAAATACCATACACGCCACAGGATATATCCACACAAGGAACACAAAAACTGAATTTCTCTAAGAACTCACTTTCGTTAACGAAGTTATTTTGTCATTTTCCCAGAGTGAAAGCAGCGTAACCCTACAGCCAGCTCTCATATACACGCATAGGGAGTGCAATCATAATTTCTTCTGGAGTGCAATTATGGCGTAACTTTGCCAACACATACAATTAGTTCAAACAACGAAATCAAGATGGTGGAAGATAAAAGCCACACAAATGTAAGAAAATTGTATCTCAAGTTTAGTTACTACCTATGCGTTTTTTTTTAAGAGTTTGCCTGACAATTTTATTCTCAACATCCTAGACATAGATACGAGAGCTTTATTTATATAATTATTTATATCATTTACAGTGTGTCAAAAAAATTTATGTCTGACAATCTCAATCTCAATCAATGTACTGCCATCTGTGCTGAACTAATAAACAAGATGCAATATTAGGCGTTTTTCTTTTTTAGTTCAGAGCTGAGCTCTGAACAGAGGTCGAGCATTATGAGGGCGCTCTGAACCGAGCGTGCTCAGAGCGTTTTGATTTGTTTATGAGACACACTTATAAACACATAGCTATCACATGGTTATTTATTATTTGATATTAATTATTTTGGTTTACCTTCTGTACCAAAACAACAAGGCTCGTCCGTCATTTCAACTACATATTTTATTTGTACTGTTTTTGTCTGTCAAATGTGGCTGTACGTGTGTTATCAGCTTATTAGTCAGCCTGCTCAGTTAAATTATAAAGCTTATAGAGCGTGCTCTGAACCTGCTCTGAACATTCTCTGTGCGAAAAAAGAAACACAAAATCTGAGCTCTGATGTCTCGGAGCTAAAAAAGAAACACGAACTTTTTTTTGACAGTTCATGCTCGTTCTGAACTAAAAAAGACAAACGCCTATTTTCAGCACTTCCCAGAGCCATATTATTTATATTTTAACTATCCCTATACAGTTTTTGGTCCATATAAATAATATTGGCTGAGCATCCCTCTCAACTAAAGTCATAATTTTGTGACCATGTACAATAAATTGTCAGGCAATTATTGAGTAGGTATTTACGATGTCCGTTGTCCAGTACAACATATTACTGTAAACTGACCCATTTATAATATGTTTTAATGTTTGATAAACGAGAGTTGTAGCCCATGATTTGGAAAAGCTTTCTTGATATATCGAAGGATTTGGATATAAATAAATCTGTAGAAAGGGTCCTTTAATGTCATGCATGTCACGCATGTCAATTTCAGGCGTCATCATTTCACCGCTTTCAGCTCCAACAACTTTTCTTACGTAAAACTATGTATGTTCCTTTATATTTCAACCACACTGTTGCTGCCAAACCCACTTTGCGCATTTTATACATCGGCATCCACTTGAAGAGATAACTTCATGTTCCACATTTCCCCTTCGAAAAAGGAAAACTTTCTTCCTTTCTCATCTGCATTGCATTCAACACACACATATGCATACAATTAGCAGGAAAGCCAATTCTTCGCATCACAACAAATGGGAAACAAAATACAAAACCAAATTGATAAAGTTTTACGGACTTTTGGTAGTACGGGCATACAGTCCTCTCAAACACAATGCATCAGTGTAAGGCCAGCATCTGGCATGAAATATCCCTAACCTAACAAATAGAAAGTCAAGGATCATCCCCTGCAGATACGTATCTTCTGTCTATTGTTGTAAATGGCTAAACTTCCTCATGTAATGGACACAAACCTACCATATGGACCGAAGGCAAAGATAGTGCATCTGCATCAGAGTTTCATAAGAAACGAACCATACATCTATACTCGTTCCTTATTGTTTCTCACGTTCTGTTCTGACAACTACGAAGACGACGATGACGACGATGGGGATGACGGAAACAAGGAAATACCAAGTTAAAGTTGTGTCCTTGGCAAATAGCTTAAGGGATTCCATACTCCAAAGTGGATCTTCATGGTGAGAAATTGAGTTTGGGGAAGAATGAGAACTATTGTTGCCTTGCTTTGGTAGAGTAGGTACTTGGTACTCAACTGAATGTGAAGGTAATACAATGGGATTGGGCTTTTGTGCATTATATTGCCAAACACAAGCAAGAATAGTGTAGTGACTTTTGTTCGAGTAGTGTGAAAGATAGGACTTATTTCAGATTGACTATAGGTTGAAAAGGGATTTATATCACTTTACTATTAATACCTACTGTGTGGATATGGAGACTGATAAATCATGGCATAAGATAAAAGCTTAGTTTTACTAAATTATGTTGAACCTAACACCTTCTGTTTTTCTTAATTTTTTTTTTAACTATTCCTAAATCGGGAATTAATAGGCGATGAAATAAAATGTGTCTATGAAGTTGAAGTAGTCTATTAAATTGATAGCTTATCAGTTCATGGAATGCAATAGTAGGTACAAAAGCTCTTTGGAATCATAGTTAAGAAAGCCGAAGTTTATACGGATTGTATACCCACGCACTCGTTCAAAAGTCAGAAAATAAATTTAACTTATGGTCATCCTAAATATTGACAATGCACATAGTTAAATCTTAGTCTTCTTCGCAATCATTAAAGCATAATCCAGGCGTGTAGATAGTAGCTATAAAGTAGGTCTGATAATTCAAGCTATCGAATAAACCTTGCTCCCCTGCAAGAGAAACGGCATACTTGGAGGGCTGGTCAGTGGCGCAAGAGATGTTCCATTATTAAATATTTTCCTCTTCACCCCTGCAGCATCAGCAGAAGTCATTGTAAAGATGCCTATAATTTTAGCCATGTTTTCAATGATCCAGTGTCCCATTTTTACCCCAAAGAACACTTCGATTTTGTTCGCAGGATTTTTAGAATATTTTATAATATGTACCAACCTACTTTTTAATGTTAATTGTGGGCCAGAAGCCCGGAAGCTGTTAGTTATGACAAGTTAACCCATTCAATTCCCTCGATAGATACTGTACAATCTCAACGGCCTTTGGAGATAACACTTTGTGACCAGACCATTAAAAGAAATTCGACCCAAGCCCCATGTGGCCAGTACCATGAGAGATGATGAGACGAAAAATAATCCGAATCACACATGCCCAATATTAAATATTGTAGCGATAATCTGTTTTAAATAAAATCTATAATTAATGACAATATTTAATATATTCCACATAAAATAAATAGTTTATTGTCAACCTCTTGACAGTGCGTCATCACACCAGTAAATACGGACCGGACACCAATAAAAGCACATAATGTATAATCTATATCCACCAATAAAAGAGGTTTACAGAAATAGAACCAACGCAACAACCAGGATGTAGTTCACTCAACATCCGTTCACTAAAGTTGAATTTAGTTTGACATAACCATGAGCGTTGCTCCATTTTTCATTAGCCAAGTTTAGTTTAGAGTTTCACTGAAGCTCTTAACTGTTCTAAAAGCTGATTGTAATTGTCTGTCAGCCAAGAGCATACCGATTCCAAAATCTCATATGGCCAGTTTGTTCATTCCTCTCAGCGCCTAAAGGCATTATACTGCGGTATGTTGTTAATAGGTCAGTCGATTAACCTACCTAAGATAGAATGCTGTGGTACCTACTACAGTTATAAAAGTAAATGGGAGTCCAAGTGGCGGGAGTTTCATTGCTAAGGATTATTGATACCTTATGAAACATCGTTTAGAAAAAATAAGTACAAACCAGATCCTTATATAAATCCCAGAAGTTTTCTAAGCTTCTAAGCACTATTTTGTTACGATTTAAGAATCTTGGATTATGGTGGAACTGAATGAAGACAATTATTTTCAATATCTTTCCGCCCCAAAGATTCCGCTCTTATAACGGGGGGTACTTCCAACGTTAGGTCTAAAATTATTATTACTTCTTCAAAATACATTTCAATCGCCTAGCACTAGCACTATATTCATGGTAGCACTATGCTAGCACCGGGACACCATAGGTACGTTTTAAACCAGCAATTAAATCAGCTCAGCATGCAACTTGTCGTTAGGTATGCTATTAATATCCGGTAGTATTACCACTTGAGTATAGGTGTTGTTGTATTATCGAAATAATTATTGGTGTAATATTTACTTAATCTACAGCATCATAGTAGCATCACCATTTGACAACTTTGTTGTTTCGCAAATATGTACCCTACCTACCTACATCCTAACGAATATAAAATTTCAATTATAGTTTTAGTCTTCGACATCAAATCCTTTTAAAGCTATTTTCTATGAACGCTGCATGAGACCGCAAAGCAAATGTTTACAAACTTGTTAGGCTACGAATTCTGATGACGATGAACCTCCTAGTCCTAATTCCAAGCTGTATTCAAAGAATTAATGGCAACCAATTTGGAAAAATCATATAATGATATCTTGTACACTGCTGCATCCAATGACTATACATACAAGTACCGTATAATAAAATATCGCATTTTATGGCACAACATCAACCGACGACAGGCAACAGTAACAACGATAAGACGAAATTCACCTATGCCGCAGTCTTTATGTGTGGCAGGGTAATTATGATAAAAGTACAGAGATCTGTAGAAAAGTACACGTCATACCTATCTCCCTATAACGCAAAATCACGTGCACACAACACGCCAACGAACGCTGAATGAGAGAGAATATTTCAATCTGCAATTTGCCGATTGAGTTGTCAACATTTTTACCTGGCATGTCATAAACTACCCGAGTTAAGTATCTCCAAGGAATGCCATTCGTAGATACATTTCTTATTCGGTATAAAATGACATTTCAGATTCTGTACATAGGTAAGGTATACAGCATACGTATATACATATATGTATTATATGGTATGGTAATGCTTCATCATTGGAATAGAAAAGAGCACTGTCACAGCGATTGGCATGCAATCAAAGTGGCAGAAGAACGTCGCTGTGTAGATATATACTTTTTTTCCATTGCTGGATTTGGTTTGGCTGTCAGACTCAATTGAGAATGTAAGCTTTGTGTGACAGTTGAGAAATTTTCACGCTGGTTGAACTTATTACAGATGCTTTGCTTTATTCAAATAGTTGCACATGAACGTCATGAAATAAGGGTAGCTTGTTTAAAAAGAGTATTCCATAATTTAAGTGGCTTCGAAACGGTGGGGTGACATAATGTCCACGGAAATAATGTCCATGGACGTTATTTCTGTCCCAAACGTCCATTGACTTTATCTCTTACTAACAAACAGACATAATGTCCAATCTGAAACGGACAAGGTCCATTTACATTATGACCGGATCAAAGTCTAAATGGACCTTATGTCCATTTCAAAAAGACACAATATCCATGTTGAATTTAAAGAAGACAATAATGTCTGTTTGGACATGTCCAACAAACAGTCCGAGTTTTTCATATTAGTATATTAATATCAAATTCGTATCCTATAGTAGATAATATTCACATTTACATATAAGTAGCTAGTACTTACATGTTCTTTCTTAGACCCAGAATAAACTGGAAACTTACTTCTTCTAGCTGCTATCGCTGGAAATCTATATTAGCGAAAACACAAAAACAAAGAATGAGTGTGGCCAGAAAAACAGTCTTTGTCTTTATTGTAAGCAGATTGTCTTAAATTGATCGACAATTTTTCTTTAATTATAATTATTAAATTAATAATATGTGTAGTTTATACATTTGTCTAATGAATTGCACCGAGCATAGGTGGACATTTTGTCTGTTTGTAAACAGGACATTGGACATTAGGTCCGTTTGAAATGGAAATTAATAATGTCCACAAACATTATGTTCAATTATACGAAATTTTAAAATTGACATTATGTCTGTTTGTTAACGTTACAGAAGAAGTCGTCATCTGGAACTTGTGGGCTGGAATTCGAAGATCTTTTTGGCTGGAGTATTATTATCGATTCGCTTGATGAGGCCAAGTCAATGCAGACGACGTGTTTTTACTTTTTAGTCTAACACCTCATTTTTATATAATGTAGGTAGCTCATAGATTTCGCAGATATGTATACCATTTTCTTCATTCGCCTTTCTTGGAAATTTGGATCCATAGACTTTCACTTATTGCATATCAGAATTGCCAGAATAAGGCCCATTTCTCACAAACATGGGTAACTGGTATACCGTAACGGCTTCGGTAGCGTTCGGCATTATATGTGAAACTGTTGTTCCTGCGACACGTAATATTCCTATTTTGTAAAAGGCACATTATGTATGGTAGTGGTAGAGCATCGAGTGGAAAAAAGGTCCTCCAATATTTGGTTGATGCTTCGACCCACCTTCGCTTTTGAAGAGCTAAGACAACCTTATCTAAACATATTACTTTTTTGGTTTTTTTTAATAGACTGGAGCTATGATGATATTTTTGCCCTATCTCTTACACTATAGGTATGTTGCTCATTTATCCAACTGCAGGAAATACTGTTATAAATAAATGGGTGACGCTAATAAATCAATTTTAGTTAAATTTGTACAACTCGCAATGATGACATTTTCCACATAGAACTATCTACTGTGTCTTATACAATTTTTGATGAAGAATAAAACATTTATTTCAACGCAATCTTTATAAAGTATATCAAAATGGATAGTGATTTGTGTTCGGCCGCATTAAACTTTAAAACCAGCGACTGGATTGAGCTCAAATTTACAGATAATCTTAAGTATTGGTACAGTAGTGAAGATTGGTTTAAATTTGAAACATATAAAAACATCTTCTATGGGGTGAAACTCGAAGGCGTTTTATCTCGATAACCGCTGGGCCGATTTTTCTGATTCTTTCTTTGTTTTGTTCGTATTGCTTTGCTGTAGGCAGAAAGAAAATTTGAGAAAGTCGATTTATTCTCATTTTTCGCATTTTACGAAAGAACATTATCTAAAAATTAAGCAATATAATATTCATGTGCACGGCGCACGGGCAAAGTCGGGTGGGTACAGTGCTTGTATCTTATATTATTTATGCTTTGGTGACTACTTGCTATCTCTGCTCTTAGTTGTTTAGTTTAATCTCCTTAAGCTGAAAAACTGCCAAAGCAATATTGGACCGATCTGGTTCCAAATTTGCACCATCGAAAAACCTTATAATGACGTGTTATTCATAAATAGTCGTAAGAAACCCAACGTTTCGATTTATACATTCATAATGTATGCATGTGTTGTGTAAGTACATTTATTTGTTCCATCCCTCCCACTTTAATATATCGTTCTCGTTAAAGCTCACAAATTCACAATATACCATACTTTACTTACATTATGTATTTTCCTATATTTTCCTACTTTGTGTGTAACTATTTTTATTCAGGATATCTATAGTAGGTACCTGCAACCCGATGGGAGAGTTTAACGAAAATAAATTGCTTCAAGTCAGCACAGCAGTAGCTATAGTACCTGTGAATGGATTACAGAATAGAATCTACATTATTTGAATCTACATATTTGAACTTGAACTATAGAAGGAATGTAAACATGTTTGCTTTGTTCTAAAATCTTTCAAAATATTCAATTTACAAGGACTTTTGGTTTCTACAGTAGTATTAAGGTTATGTGGCTATGGATTTGATACCGATAAGAGAGACATGTACCTACGCATGTATCCAATAATTGAGGAAACAATCGATGCGACATAGGCAGACACTACAAGGGGTAGTATATTGCCAAGGATTAAGCATTGATTGCATATAGGTTTATGCTATATAAGAATAGGAATCTTTATGTGAAATTCTATTTATTCGATATATGTAATTGATAGTTATATTTATAAGACCATTAACTTAATGCCAACTATTGAAGAAGTCTCCGAAAATGAATAGAACGACTTTGAATTAACCGTGTTATTTCATAATCGGCTCCAACCGTGATAATCGATATCTTAATTTTCGTTCGTTTCAATATAGGGTAGTTTAAAACGGCTTTACTCAGAGATAGCCAATATGTCCTTCACATTTCTTCTTTGGCCCTCCCTTCTCTTGAAGTATCCATATTAAATACGATGGATCCAACTTAACGCTAAGTTGTGTCTTTATCCCCATAAAAGAGCCCCATTCTGGGTCATCAGAAATATCCACTTGAACTACATGTTTGAAGTTGCTACACCTTACCAATCACGAATGGAAACTGATTCAAACGAATCGATTTTCTCTTAACCAATATTCAGCCAAACTCAATTAGCTATTTCGTCACTTAGTGGTGATCCTTTGCAGAATAAACGAGATAGTGATACAAAGTGGCACTAAAAAATGCAAAAAATGTAAAAAAGGAAGGTTATATTAGAGAAGCAAGTCCATCCAAATGGTATGCACCGGATGGGGGGATGAATTCATAAATTAATTATACGAGCTGACGCCCTATTGTATCTTGTTTCTAGCTGCTCTGTCCCCTATACTTATTTTTTCTCTGCTTTTCTTCTCTTTTTTCGTTTAACCCTGTCCTGATTTTTTTTTTCGTACGACTCCTACGACAGCACAACACATATATACATACCTACCTATAATTATATGTTTTCCATAGAGCATATCTTGAAAATCTTTAAAGCTTGAAGCAAGGAAACAAGCGTTGGTTCTTTGGGTGTTCGTGGTTCTGGTGAGAAAATTTATTTTCATCTCAGTTCTAGTTGTCTCGTTGACATTGCAATGAAATTTTAAAAAGAACACCCCACGGTGTCGAGAGTGCATTCAAGAGGGTGGCGGTAGTATGAGTTTTTGTTTTACCTTTTCCTTGGGGGTTTTGTAAATGCCATAATGTAACATTTTTGGAAAATTTGAAAACATTGTGTGGTTAACAAAACCTTGGAATGACAAAAATTGTAATATGTAAATGCTAAAAAAAATATATTTTTTTGTTAAAAATAAGCCATCTTTGAAATGACAAGGAAGTTAATGACACAATAATATAAATCATCAGAATTAAAGCGCTTTAAGACGGCTGATGCGAGCTCGAAAAAAACAGAGGAAGTGTTTGTTCTCGAATAACTTTGTCGTTGCTAAAAACGCGTCAATAAAAAATAAAAATTATTAAATAATTGGAGCAACACGCTATAGACAACATGTTAGATTTTGTTACGTAGTTCTGTTTCTGAGTGAAGCAGAAATCTTATTGGCCGCTCAGACTATTAAATTATTGATTAAGGGCGCAGTAGCGCAGTGGTTAGTGTGCTGGACTACTGTGCGAGGGATCCCAGGTTCGATCCCCGGAAAAACACAAATTACACCTTAAAGTTTTTTCTACTGAGCCACCTCTCGCGAACGTCTGACAAACATCCGAGAGTGTGACTGTCATGAAAAAGCTTCTCAATTCAGCCGTTCGGACTCGGCATAAAATTGTAGGTCCCTTCTATTCGTCCCAAAAATAGAAACTCACACAAAAACGAATGGTTGCGAGAAGCTAGGCCTTGGGTGTCTACCCGCCTGTTGCGCCACCTATTTATTTATTTATGATTAAATCGATTTCATTACAGATTATGTAAAATGAAATCGATCAAATGTTATCGTTTCGACAATAGCTGTCTCTGTCTATTGCCACAGATATGATAGTGATAGAGACATGTTTAGTGAAAGCGAAAGCGTTTTTCGTTTCGTATTTTACAGATACCACCCCTAAAGTCATAAAAAATACATTTTGATCAAAAAAAGTTTACATGGACGACATAACCTATTACCTTCTCGGGTTCAATTTTAGCTCCTAGTTTTCAAGTCTATAATGTTGAGCTATGACTGCAACCTCACATCTAGAATATAATACCAGCTCTGCCTTATTTTTAAGTCCAATCATATCCATCCGTTAACCTATCTTGTTCAAAGTGGATTTGTTAGCACCACATTTCTCAGCTGCAATGGCCTTACCGTGGTGCTTTAACGATGACTTGAATAAGTAAAACTTCAACGAATCAGCAATCAGAAGAAGTACATAGCTATGATTTATATTCTTAATGTCGCTCGCCTGATATGCTCTGTTGTGTATTCGAGGCAACAATTTCGCAATTGATCACTCATCATAAGAACTTGGATGCACAGCCTAAGACCCAACTAACACTTTTCAAATCACTGCGCACATTATCTAGATTCAAAAGAAAATTTTGAAACTAATCAAATCACCTTCTCCGTGATTCCATTATTCCAAATCTTTCAAGTATTGAGTGTACCGATTGCATTGCGATAAATTTTCGAATACGTACAGCGTACACTATGTAGAACATTGCTTGCAGATATATAGAAAATCCTAGTGCTTCAAAGAAATATTCAAAAGATTAATCTTCACAAACATTTACTTATTAAACGAGATTGCACATCTTGAAGAGAACAGCACCTGCAACGTTCCATCTGACTCACTTACCCACTCATATAAAATAGACTTTTGTATTCTACCTCATAGCGGACGTTTTTATAGCCAACTTCATTATGATGCTCATAATCTTACGCTATTCATCCACCTTCTCTAATGCTCCATCTATAATAGCAGCCACTTAGACCGGCCGTTAAACAAAAATCTATCCTCCCCAGCCTCCTTCGAGGGACGAGAGATGGTATCCGCTAAGAAGGTTGCATGCTCTCAAACAAGTAAAGTGCTGGGAGTTTCTCCATCTAATGCTAGCCAAATTGAGAGTAAATTGAGATACAAAAGCGTTTTGCATTTTTCTACTTATCGCCTGTTTGAATCTAAAGAGCAACACACTTTGAATCTGAAAGCCATTCGAGAAGTCTGCTATATCTGGTGTTTCTGCACATAGAGGGCGGCGATGGACAAAATGCAGCCACAACAACATTATCATCATCAGCAGAAGCAGCAGTACTATACCATCGGCATCATCCCTAAGGAGGTGAAGAGCGCAAATTATGCATGCAAGGTGACCGCTAATTTGCTCCGCAATAGGAGTAACAGGCCACTTAGATTGTTGTAAAGATAGGGTCCTCAATGTATTCACCAATTGACTCACATTAAAACGACACCGCGCCGCTGAACAGAACATCTATTCACAGCCTGACCATGACCATAATGTGCTCACTCCTTTACCATGTGATTACAATCTCCTCTCAACCACATAAATCAATTTTTCTATGAATGATTATGAGGTATTGGCGTTTCACACGTATTGGTGTGCATCCCATGAGTTCGATTCTCAACAGGCGCTAGTTTCGATGAAAGATATGCCTGCGCTTTGAGGTATAATCACGACGGGCATGATCAATGGGCAATTGGCCAATTGTATGTTTCGGCAAATGTTATTCGAGTCTCAGCTTGTGAGATAGCCCTACAGGATGAGAAAATCGTGACAGGGAGTTTCAATGCAAGAAGCTACGTCCTACCAACCATAAACATTAATTATTCGAATTAATTGCATGAGTACTATATTCATTGGGCTTTCCACAACCCACCCTGGAGTGCAATAACAAGCGGAAGTAATGTGCTGCAATTTCTTCCTTCCTCCTTCCTTCGTGGAGTAGAGAATATTAAGTTGCCTTTTTAGTGTATGTTAATTAAGATGTCTAACTGGTACAAACTGTTAGCGTAAAATCTCTTTTTGGCAACAATTATGCGGTAAATGGGACGTGACCAGATAAGCAGTAGTGTCTGCTGTAACGACGGACTCAAGACATCTTCTAAGGGATTCTGTGGGATTAAAAATTAATTTGAATGCCTAATTGCATTTTTAACGATAATCCGCATTTTTTGTTCATTTTTGTGGAATCCTTAAGGATGACTGGATGATATTAAAACAAAACTTAAATGATAAGTATTCTTTGGAACTATTTATCCTGCTTGAAGCACTTATTTCAGTTGTTGGTCATTTTAATTTTCCTTTTATATTCCTGGTGATTTGAAGTGAAATATTTATGAAGGCGAGTCCAGTTGACGAATGACCTTTTAATGGCTTTGAATCTGTCATATATTTTGATGGAGTAAATAAGCTCCTTGAGGCTGTTGTGGTTTTACTTATGAGGTTTACGTATTGCTTCGTTAAGCAATACAAATTATTGTTTGGTAGTGGAAAAAAACTACCTTATATACATTAGAAGAAAGCAGGGAATTTTTGCCAAGGATGGCCACCATAAGAAATCATTTCGATCACAAAGTGTGCGGCTTTGTCAGTCGCATTGGTTGGAAAATGTATTACGGCGTGCGGCTTTTAAAATGGCAACTCTAACAGAATCGAGTGCGAGCCTACAATTTTAGTCAGGTTTTAATATTCGGAGTTTCAGCGATAGTTTAAGTGTAATTTAATTCACTAGTGTGTGTGAAGATCCCGCAAAACATCTTCAGCTCTGCATATCGGAGATCAAAAGTTTCATGGTTTCTGCGAAGCAAGCGCCACTCATGAATAAAGTCTTGAATGTCTTGGACTTGACATGTTTGGCCAAAGCAGTTTCTTATTTGGGATCACTCCCAGATATTTCGTTTCATCGGAGATCTGGATAGTGATGCCTTTTAGAATTAGCTGTGATGAATGATACACTACCTTACCTACTCAAAACCGACATCATATATTTGCCATATTTCTTTGATACCAATACTTCTGGTTGCCCAGCAGACCATATGCGGCAATTTTGATTATTAACGTAGCCTACTCAGTAGGACGATGTCGTGTCACGAATCACGCGTTAACCATCAAAAAAATCAGACTGAAAAACCAAACAGCAAAAAAACACCCTTTATAATTATTGGTAGTTTGGACTTCACGCTCTCTAACATTTCATGGCAGCTATTGGTACTCTCGAAAGCCCAACATTTTTCGAAAGCCAGCAATCTCACGCTCATAAACGTAGTAGAACATGCAATTCGTAAGTACCTATCCATGCAGCATTATAAAACTGCTTGTAAGCAAAAACTTTTAAAGTCAGTACAACATTCCTACATCCACTTAATCCTTTGACATCCTTAACAAGTCCCTTTCCCAAACTTGTAAATACACTCTTATCAAACCCCTATATCTATCATACCTTTGCGATAATCCCTCACCTTGGTATACCCAATGTATCTGTCTAAATAAAATGACAAATTGTCAGCCACAAGTGGTATATGTCACAACAACAGTCACTTACACTCTACTTTGCGGGATGCTGTCTGTCTATTTGCACTCGAATCAACTTATAGGAAAGTTTTTGATGCACCATGTGGGTGTAAATATATACCTACACATAAAAAACCAGGATGAAGTTGTTTTCATTTTGTTGGCTGTTGTTTAAGAAGATTGCGGTACGCTGTTGTGAAGCAGCGACATTGTGACATGAGGGTTGGGTGCGGGTGGCCCACAAAACAAAATATAAATATTTGTTCTTGATTATCGCCGTACATCTCTGAGTCTCTTATCTGCTGTAAAAACACACTATAACGATTTCGACTCAATCCCCACATCGACAGCCGGTAGTTAGTTAGCGAAAATAACGGATAAAATGAGGATGGAAATGAAAATAGCAAATTTCCCTACTGACAAGAAGTATATCGGATGTTCCTTAATCCCAACTTTGACTATAATTTCTCGCTCATCCAACTAACCGACAACTGTGTATAGTGTATCTTGTTCAATGATTTTTTTTTGCGTCTTTTATCCTATCATGGGAAATAAAAGTTCTTGTAGTCGCAAATTGTTGTGCTTTTGATTTCGTTTTATCGTCCATTTTATTTGAAGTCCCCCATGATTACAAGCGGGAAGAATAAAAAAAATCTATCCCGAATCTCGTAAACGGTCTACTACTCTGGTACCACCATTAACATTGCCATAAGTTTGCATAACATTGTCAGTTGTCGGTTTATGTAGAGAACCTAGGCAAACTAATGATAGGACGTCCTTATGTTCCCAGAATGGGCAGAAAACGAAATGGTACCCTCATCCCACTTTTATCACAATAGGACAAAAAAGAAGAAGATTTACTGTATGCAAACCACTTGTGATGTGATCTGCTTTATGAGAATGTGAAAACTTTCCTAATATTATAAACAATTTTACCCAAGCGGGATATTGTGCCATATTTTTTTTTTCTTCGCCAATCCCACAGTTGTCGTTGGGTCCTATGGGATAGGCTACACGGTGTGTGGAAACGATAAGAGTACTCTGAGGGATGGAAAGAACAACACAGAAACAACATTATCATTGACATTTTTATTTGCATATTCTATATTATATGTCCTTGCTGTATATGGCGGGATTTTCCTAACAAAAAAAACTCAAAACCGAAGGTCAATGTTGTGATTTGATTTTACATTTTTCTTCTACGCTGAGAAATATGCCCGCCTTTGGTGGGTAGGGGAAGCTGTTGTGAATGTTGTTGGGACACCCTCCGGGATTGAATACGAACCGCATGTATTATTGGAATGTCGAAAACAGATTGCCTTCTTCGGGATTCTTTTTCGCTGGGCCTACATGATAATGATATGGGAAGAGGAAGAGTAATCATCTTGGTTGCTGCTATCCTTGAAATATGCTGATTCGAAGTTTTCTTCTTTTTTTCCCTCAAGTGACTTGAAGAGCCACAACCCTAGTAAAGTGTGGTAACATACGAGTAGGTAGGATAATAGTTACGAGAGGATATCTGTTTGCCCATTTGGAATGGCTAAAAGCAAGTTGCTTTCGAATTGTTTTATAGGCTATGGGAATTGATAACAATGGGAATTTTTAGGTTATGATTGGATAGGGGCAAGTCTTTCCTGAACCTGATGTGTACAGATATTTGGTTGGGTTTCTTTTTTTAAAGATTTCTGCTGGCTAATGGTGCAAATGACATTTTAAAGGCTCTTGCGAATTGTTGAGAACTCTTTTCGTGGTCCGTTTGTATTCGAGTGGAAAATGTGAAATTGAGATTAAGCGATTAAGAGATTATGATCTCCACAGTTGTAATTTTAATTTTGTTTTTGTTTCTTATAGGATTTATTTATAAAAAAGCACCTGTATACAGGGGTTCTAATAACCATTCTTGAAAGCAGGCCAACCATTTTTGATTGTGGTAGTTTCGATAATCGGCATGAAATGAAACTTAGAAATCAAATCAAGCAGATATTCGTTAATTTCATGCAGACATGAGCTAATTAAGCTCTTTAAATCGTCATAGATGCTCTTGTAGGTTAATAAATTTTATTTTGGGACGTTATTATTATTATAGTATATTTATACTCACTTAATTAATACATTATGTGAAGAGGTCCCTTTCCTTTTAATATCTAAAACTACTGAACGGATTTAATGAAATTCTTTGTTAAGTAGATATTCCAATGAAATCATTTTTTATTTGAACATTTAATTAAAGTCCACTTTGCAGCAGTCCTGGAAATCTAGAGTTACACGTTTTTTTAATTAAGAAACACTCCAGCAAAGCCCGGCGCATCGGCTATACCTACACAAATCATCATAAGTGTCATAACTCATAACTTACAAGATCAGTAAAGCTATAAAAAAATTATTTAAAGTCTGTTCATTGTTCAATTATTTACTTATGCACTCACATTATTTACAGAAGTCAAAATTGTCAGATTGTAGCGGTTGCAAATATTTGGTCGGAAAAAACAGAAATGGGCCTATTTTATAACTACAATGAATGCGATATTCTAAATATAAAAAAGCTGAATAGCCGCTTTTGAAAATAAAATACGAATATTCGAAAACCTTTGTTAAACCTACTTAAGCTACCAACCTTATCCAATATTATCAATTTTAGCATTTTTTATGCAATAAATTGTTGTATACACAAAAACTTACATGGACAACTTTCGAGTTTAAACTAAATATAAATTGAAAGCGAGTGGATACTGAACCTTCTCTCGTCGATGTCACGTGCGTCTTTTAAATTGGGAAGTGCTCTTATGCTTTTTTCATTTGTCATACAACTCATACCACAACAATGTTCACCATTTTATAACAGTAACCAGAACAACGAAATTGCTTTGACTGGGGGGGTGGTATGTATTGTCATTCTACAATATCGGCACCACATTTGCGGAAATAATTTCCAAGAATTCATTTAACGATTTCATGCTGAGTTAAGCCGAAATTTGATAGAAGCCTTTTTAGGAAATTCCTTAGGACACCCAAACACCACACGCTCTCATGTCATGTTTTGACATACCCTTATGTGTTTTCCGCTTGTTATTTTTTACCCGTTGTCCTTTGTGAAATTCGAAATAAGCAGCACTCTGGAATGCGTTGCGTATCGTTGAATGGAATTCTATTCAGCAATATATTTCTGAAAAGTAAAGATTTTCAATTTCTTAATTCAACACACTTCCACACATCTATAGCTTAAATAAAATTTACAAACTTTCGGAAAATTATGTTAACCTAGTATTTGTTTTGATTTCTCTTTCGTTCTTTTTCCAGTTCCATTATCTCTTGTTGAGGGTGTTCTGGGACGACAAGCGATGCTTCCATGCGATATAAAACCAATGGAACGAGACGATGCTGTTTACATGGTGCTTTGGTTTCGCGAAGGTGACGGAGAGCCTCTCTACAAGTAAGTATATGTACCTATTCCCAAAGAAATTGTCAAATTTTTTGTTATATTATATTGGTAAGGCCCACCCTCTACTATATTGGTACCGCAAGGAAGTATTATATAATTTACCTACTATCCAAATTGGATACCCTTGGAAAATGTTATCGAAGAAAAATCACAAATTTACTGCATTAAATTGTGCTTTTTCGAAGGGAAGTACCTACATACATATACACACTCAAGGATTCAGTGTAAAATTGCCTGGTGAAAATTACTTTACGGAAAATTTCCTTTATGCAAATGTGATGCTGATGATACTTCGTGCGAGGATATATCGCTCTCTTTTCAGCTTCGTCAAAAATTCATAGAATATTTTAAGAAATCGTTTTAAATTGCAATTCAACCTCAAAGGACACAAATATGTGCAGCAAACTTCGAGAGGTTTGTGTGTGTAGTAAGCACAGTTTTCATCGTTCTGTACCCTAAAAAATGTAAGATACCCTTGAAAGAAATTTTGCAAACACTTTTCACTTACCTCCGTGAGCATAATAGAGCGGACATTTTAACGACAAACTAGTGTGTGGCTGTAAGTATACAAAATATTTTCGGAGATTCTCGAACATTCAACGTTCACGAGCTCAATCGCTCAAGCATAATCCGAATCCCATGAGGGTTGAGTTAACAATGACTATTATGCACGTCCCTAGGATGTAAATAAATCTCTCGAACGCGAAATTCCTTACATTAATCCAGATTTATCTTTAAGTCATTGAAAATGTATTTGCATGTAAGCATAGGTCTATCCCATTGAGAGAGTTCATGATTTCTTATTTTGTGATGTGATTTTTCACTCTAAGCCAGCATTATGCCGTAGCGGGCTTTCCTATTCCTTTTCTGTCGGGTAAGTTAGGGAAGGGATATCTTGCTCCGTTGATAACACACACATATTGCTTGTACTAAATTTTACTCACCTGGTGCGACAATAACTTCCAGTCTGCATTTTTTCATTGTCCTGTGGTAAAAAAAAACGGAAAAAAAAGGACTGGCAGAGAATATATGCCCTAGCTTCTGCATCGACGAACTTTTGTTTCTTATCCAGAACGCTGAGTCAGAATGGAAATTTATGAAATATTCACTTGACCCCCTGAAGGTATTTGTGCATTATTGCATGCTTCGAAGTGGGGAATCCTGGCAGAGAGATTGTAATTTTTTTGCTTATGCGACTGAATACTCATTTCCAACGTGACACTGGTGAATAGTTCACCAGGAGAGTTACATTATTTCGTTTATATAACTGGTTGGTTATGACAAAATGATGTGCATGTGCATATCTTCGAAATGCGCCTTAAGCATGCATCAGGTGAAGCTTGATTTGGTTGTGTTGGCCATTCAACCGTATAACAGATTGTTTTCCTAAATTGGGATCTCAGTAGAGTGTGGTAAAGAACGTTTTGGAATTGGTCATTTTTCTCGTTCCTAACAAAGGTTTAGCTTATTCTTTTCCAATGAAATATTATATAAATTAAATGCATATAATAATAAATTTTAATCCTAAATCTGTCAGTTGTTGACTCTAACAGAATACCATATCAGGGTGCAAATAAAATTAATAAGATCTAATATAGTATACTTTACATGATGACAATCCAAGTTAAAGCAATAGGAAAAGAACAAGTGCGATATATTTTTTACTTTATAGCCTTTAATAGACTCTCAGAGTTTCACTCAAATTTGCCACTTTTTCGTTTCATCGGATTTAATTAATAAAAACGATCACCATAGACTCCCCTAAACTGAATGCACGAAGAAAAGATACAAATTTTGTGTAGACATTCGGGTGTAACTACTTTGCTTGTCTTTGCATTCGACCGAGTCATGTCATCGAATCTTATCGTTACAGAAAACCAACTCTATTGGCAAGCTCAACGTAGTCTCAGCCATCGCCATCGCCAGCCTCCTAGTTTTAAAGATTTTAAAGGCTAGTTCTAGAGCTGTAGTTGGAAGTAGTCTTTATTTCCGGCAGGTTTCAGTCCTATGAGACAATTTAACTCTATAGTTTCTCCACATTGTTTTCCTTAATCTTCATCGGCCTAGTGCTGGCTACAGGATTGGGGGTAGAATATTCGACTAGCGATGCCATCTAGTATCTAGACAGTAGTGAGTAGTAACATTACAATGCACAGAAATGAGTAGTCTTATCATCGCGCGCCGTTTAAATTCAAATTGCATTTTATGGTGATAAGCCCTATAGCCTATATTTATTTATAAAGTCCTATTTCTTTTGTTGGTACAACGCGTTAAGTTTTTTTTTACAACAGTTTGCTATTAATAAAGTTGAAACCTTTCTTAAAAGTTTAAGATTTTATCAAAATGAATGACAGGACTTTTGCTTAGGGATATTTTCTTGTCATAATACACTGAACGTCTGAACCATGTTTTGGACATAATCTTGTTTCAGAGAACAAGGGTTTTATTGACGCAATACAGTCTCTTTGCTCGACTGTATTGCGTCAATAAAATGCAAAAAGTTTCATAACTTAAGTGCCTTACATGATGACTTGTCAAGCATGCCATCAATTCTATAAATAATAACGAGTTTATATGTCAATCTGATAAAAAGTCTGACCTATTTTCGGATATATCATTTATCTCAATTCTCCCAAAAACAAATAGATTGGCATTTTAAATTCAATTTCTATAATACAACGCTGATTTTGACAGCACTCATATCAATCTTGTTATTAATATATATATATTTTTTTTTTTTGTATTATGAAATAAATAGATATCTACAGAATATTTAAATGATGTTACTTCTTATTCCTTTCGCTTCTTTCTTTCAGTTTCGATGTACGGGGGAGGCAATACGGACAAGCAAAACTGTGGTCATCACCGACAGCATTCGGTACACGTGCATACTTTAGCAGCACATCGCATCCGGCTCAACTTAAAATTGACAATATTAAATTATCTGACGAGGGTGTCTATAGATGTCGTGTGGATTTTCGAAATTCTCCAACACGTAATCTCAAAATCAATTTAACAGTGATTGGTAAGTAAAGCATGCGTGCTGAATTGTGAGTTTACCCCCTATACATCAGACGTTTTTTAAAATTAACTTTGGATAAATAAATATACATTCACTAGGACGTATGGGTAGCTCTAAGGACAGAAGGTAGTATTTAAGTATACTTAGGATAAAAAAGTAATACAATAAATCGAATGTTATTCGTTGATTGAATATTCGGAACACCGATCCTAGGAGAGCACTTACAGATAGGGGCACATCTCTTCCAGCAGCATTCCATACGAATATCTAAAATTTTAGCCTGAGAATAAACCTCAACATCGAATTGGAATTGGCAGGAGACGGGATCGTATAATAATCGAACCTAAAGAATTTCACTAGACAGAAGTCAGTCTTTTAACTTATTTAGATTGGGTAGCTGCCGTTAATATTGCATAGTTTTATGGCAATCACAAAGTTTGTGCTGATTTTGCCATCAAATTTGGAAGCCAGCACAAGCTTAAGAGCTAAGTTGAGAAACCCAAATGTCTACTGACTGAAAAGAGACCTTTTCATAAAAAAAAACAAGCAGGTTATTATGAACAGGGCACTGCCGGAACGGAACACAAAAGGCAGATGACAAATTACAGGTTATAGATTTTAAAGAATCTTCACTACGAGCCCCGGTCGGTAAGGCATTACCCTGAGTCGGTCGGATGCAGTCTGTTTAGCCATGATTTAGTTTAATCAATCGCTGGTCGCCTCATACTATAGTGTTCGACGATTGAACTTAATTTCCCTATAACGATTAATTCCATTTAATTTCACCACGTACAACACGTGCCTTTATCTAAATTAAAATTGAAATTATATTTTTACTAAAATTATACACAATGTTTACCTGTCGAAATAATTTGCCATTTGCTTAATTTAAATTTCCCTAAAGTATTCTAGTCACGCAAAATAAGAAAACAAAATTAATTTCCTACACCGTGCATAAGTCCTTTTAGTCGCGATTTACACCAACGACTTTTTGCAAAGGAAGTTTGTTTTAAATTAAGGAACACGAAAGGACATTTTTGTTATTTTGCATAACTTAATAAGTGCAGCTTTTGAAGCCACAAAATTTCTCTCAATTTTATGTGGTATTCATATTCATGTTGTATGTACAACATAGAATTCGATTGAGTCGGTTAAAATCCTCTCAAGGATACAACGATTTTACAGTAAAGAATACGAAAAAAAAAATAAATTCAGAAGACACCCTCAAAAGAACCAAAAAAAGGAAATAAATACTGATGAATAAAAAATATATCTCATTTGCATATAATTTATATAACGAACTTTTAATTTCTTCTTATATCCTTTGAGGAAATTGAAAGGTTGCAAATAGAGAGAGGTGGGCGAGAATGGTCAATATTTCATTCTCAATGGATACTTGAGCTCATAGGACTATCAAAATAAATATAGGAAAGACCAACATGGTGTCTTTGCTAGATCAAGTTCTTTTATTTTTTGTTGGTTTGTTTTCTTAATTTGTCTTTCATTTTGAAAAAATGAAAAAGAAATCGACAATCTTGTATAGAATATTATAGAAATATTTTACTATAATTTGCGACCTTTTAGATGGGAAAATTAATTGACGTCCTTTTCACAAGTTGTTTTTAAATCAACATTAGCTCTACGAATTTTTGAAGGAAGGCAGTTAACCTTCTCGGGAGTATTTTTTTTTTTTGCAAAAGGACTTGGTTTGTTTTGTGTGTACAAAAAGTTTTTAGATAAAAATACATCTAAAATATTTTATGGACCTATATTGAGAGGTTTTCTTGGAAAGTTAACAGCTGGAGTTGTACGTTGAAAGAACATAACCATTGTCATCTAGAACTGATTCACGAATGTTTTACTTATTAAGGATAGATTATGCTTCAATGTAGGGGTGATAGAACAACTATGCATTTGTGGCTACTACTATACCCACTAAAACATTGCTTCATTAACGAATTCCACTATAAAACTTCTCCTTTTATTTCCAAAGATTTCCTAATTCTATCGTAGTTAGATATATTGGTCGAAAACCTACTCAGAAGATAGGATCGACACCAGATCGATCGCTTTGAAATAGTCCTGGGGGCTTATTCCCAAATGCGCGGCGGATCGGTATTTTTATATTTATTTATATAAAAAGCGATTCGATCCATTCAAAAGCGATAGCTATTGTGAGGATTGCTGATAATAAATCCGCCAGCAATACGTCATCGGAATAGCTATCGCTTTTGACAGCTTTTGGAAATACAAAAATACAAATCCGCCATGAAAAGCGATCCGCCGCGCATTTGGGAATAAGCCCCCTGATGACCATAATTGCTTACTTCTCATAGGAGTGTATCTATTTTAAGAGAATAATGGCTGTAGTGCCGGAATTCGTATTGGCCTTAAACTGACAACGTAATCTACATAAGTCAGAGTGTTATTTTGAATTTTGTCTGCATTCAGAATCACATAGGTATTAAACTTTAAATTATTAAAAACTAAATAAGAAAATAATATTGGAATATGAACTATGTAATATTAAATGGAAAAGTATATGAAAAAACATTTTTCATTTCAGTGCCACCGGAACGACCCATAATATTCGATACGAAACGTCACGAAAGAACAAATAACGTCGAAGCATACAATGAGGGCAGTGATGTGGTCCTAGTGTGTGAAGTTGGCGGTGGTATGTATACTATTTTTGATTTATCTTTATTAATATAATAGGAGCGCTTTAAATTTAAACAACTTTGCACCAAATTCGAACAAAAACGTAGCTTTTTCATTTTGATATAAAAAATGGATAAATCGAAACCCATCATAGAGTGACCGCCATTTTAGTTTTCATATAAAACTCCAATTTTTCGATTTAATTCCACAAGGAAATAATATAAGAGTCTGCAACAGGCTTTGGAGTATTTTAAGCAGATTCTTATACAGATAATTCAGATAGAATGAACACTTCTCGAAAAATAGTCTCTTCAATTTGCAAGAGTAAATTCTTACTTGATCTTAGATTAGCACTGATTTTACCACAGAGCATAGGTAGACAATTAATATTACTATCTCTAAGATTTGTTTCAATGGACTTTCCCGGTAAAAAAAAAACAGAATAAAAAGCAGATCCGCACTCTGCAGTGGCAAGGTTTTTCAGGTTATTGACCATCGACTTTTGGCGATCACAGATTATTGCAGACAAAATTCTATCGTATTTTATATGCGATGTTAAGGAGACGTATATTATATGTAGTTGGTACAGATTAAGAATCTGCTTGCTTAAAGACCGCACAAACAATGCTAAGATTTTATTCATCGGGCATACTTTCACCGCACCGATCTGAAGTTTACCGATGAGTTCGTGTCTGCTGCCTAACAATCATCTCTTCCAGCTTTGATAAGCTCAAGGGCCAAGCCGTCAGCTTCGGTCAGTTTTATGCCCTTTTTACCTTTTAGTAAATCCTCCGAACTTCATGCCTGTAGTGACATCTCTATATCGGTTTAACCGCGGGCTTTTAATCATATCTCCTCTCCACTTCATTCTTGGGAGAACTTTGTTCTCTTCTTTCTCCTTTACCTAAGGTTGCCAAATAAGCAGATTTTCTCTCAGGCCTGGGCTTTGTCTGCAGCGTTGCGAGATACGCATCTTACTTAGTAGCATTGGTCTTGAATCTGCACTTGAATCTGGCGGAAGAAATTAATGCAAACGCGGTTGGCAGAGGGTCAGGCAGTCTCTTCTCGTCTTGTCATTTTATATAGTTGGTCACACATTGCCAAAGCTACCATTATGCAATATTATAAATAATTATTTGTGTAAATAAATGCCGTGAGATATTCAATTGTCGTTTTGAAATTTAAACGCATAAAAACCATGAAACCAAAGCAGACCCCTATCGCCGCCATACAAACTTCAACGTGTCTATGACCTCACACGCATACTAACTTGTGTATGAGTGAATCTCCTCCACCGATTGTATTGTATATAGTACGTTATGGTTCTAGATCTAATATGAAATACGTAGAGGTTAGCTACATGATCTAATGACCCTTTGAAACAAAACTAACTTTCCAATCACGGTTTATAATTATGTAGTGGAATTCAATGGTCTTTTTTTTTCTTTGGCTATAGTCACATACTTCAACTCCCTCTTATGCCCGTTAAGCACTTTTGTGTCCTGCCGTAGTAAATTATAATTGATCCTAGTTCAATAGATGCACGTTACAAAGCTATTTCACAATTTGCAAGCCCATAAGAGATTTGTACGATAACTATCCCATCCATAGCCCTCGCTTTCAAACGATTTTGTTTTCAGTCTGAAAGAGTCTTTTATCATTTTTCAGTTGTTTGTATTCCTTTTTTTACGGTGATATGCGCAACTTAGATAGTAAAACGAAAATTTCTCTCTAACAGTACCCTCTTACTTCTCCTACTTCCATGTATACATCTATAAACCTGTCTGGATATGGTATGTTTCATTTCAATGCTGATGTTGGGATATCTACACACAAAACAAAACTTCAAATTCAAATCCAAGGACGCCCACGACCAAATGTAACATGGTACTTGGACAATACTGTGATTGATGAATCCTTTGAACATCGACCGGATGGGAAGACTGTTAACCACTTGTCATATCCAAATATTGGCAGACAACATTTGAATGCGAGATTGGTCTGTGTAGCTAGCAATACAAATCTAACGCCGCCCAACAACAAGGTGGTTATCCTGGATGTCAATTGTGAGTATAAACAGAACATTTTTTATTTTTTTTTTCTGTTGTGTGTCATTTGCATATGAGGATTTTGCATCGGCGGCCTTGTGGAGTAGTATCGAAAAAAAAAAAAAATGCAAAAACGATGCAGTCCCTCCGCTTTTATGTTCGTGTCCGTGCTCTCTTTTATGTGGACACACTCACTACACTAACTTTGTCCGTCCCAATTATTTATTAGCATATATAAGCTTTTGTGCTCATGTATGCATGCGAATGCTAGATGTCAAGAGCACCATTCAATATGTCTTCTTAATTGTGCGCCTTTGTTATGCTGATTGAGGCTACATCACCCAATCATAGAAATCGGTGAGTATTGTACGTCTGTGTTCAGCGTTCACCATCATCATCGACACACATCATGTGGCGACCGTTTGATGA
The DNA here is from genome assembly GCA_949372485.1 of Cheilosia soror. Classification (NCBI taxonomy): domain Eukaryota; kingdom Metazoa; phylum Arthropoda; class Insecta; order Diptera; family Syrphidae; genus Cheilosia; species Cheilosia soror. The sequence continues at coordinate 93,940,642 of OX443562.1, forward strand.
GTTGCGCTTCGATGCATGCAGTATGCATGGATGTTTTCGAGTTATGTAATGAGGTCCTTTTGTTCAGCTAATGTCGTGCAATGGCAATTTTATAGGAACCTCTTTTGACCATGTAACTTATAGATTTGAAATTCGTTTGTCTATATGCATTTTGTCATTTGCCTTCTAGTGAAACCAGTCGCTGTACACATTCTGACGAAAGAGAAATTCGTTTCTGCCGATCGAACCTATGATGTGGAATGCAGAAGTTCAGGATCGAAACCCGCTGCCATTGTAACCTGGTGGAAGGGCAATAAGCAAATAAAACGGCTGGCAAAAAATGTGAGTATAAAAATACTATTATAGAACAGTTTTTGCTTTTGAAAATAGATTATGAGTAAATTGTTGGCTCAGTGTCAGTGGTTAATGCCCTAGGCCACTGAGCGAGCGGTCTCAGCTTCTGACATGCTACCAAATTCGTCCCTTAGATAGATAGGTAGATAGACAGATAGGCCTTGCCATTGCCATCCAGGATGAGATGGTTACATAAAGTCGTAAAGAACTCGTCTATACGTATGTGGACTACATTTGTAGATAATAAAGTCGGTGGCGGAGGATCGATAGTTATGGAACATCCTATGTCATATATGGACCAGCTGTACTCGCTTGGCTTTGCTCGTGCTCAGGAATTGTATTGCTTAAATATGTTCCTAGGACAATGTACATCAATTTCTGAATTCTACAACTTTAGCTCCCATGAGTTTCGAGAAAAAAGTTTGTAGAGGGGCACACCTTTTTGTTCTATTTTGACCGAACTTCACAGGAACACTCCCGGGCGGTTATCTTATCCATATCAATACAAAACTTACAAAAACAAGTAAAAGAGTTATCATCGGCCTGACCAATGCTTTGATACCCTCCACTGCATAAAAATACTGTACACGCATGTGTCTAATATTGGTTTTGTATAGAAGGTATCAGAACTACTTAACCGACATAGACAATTTTCAATACAAACCTGACGACGCACGGTAAAAATTGGACACTATCGTGTTTTCAACGGACGGACTGACGGATAGGCGGAAATGGCTAAATCGATTCAGAACGTGATGCTTATTCAGAATATATATACTTTATAGGGACTCCAGTGAATTCTTCTTGGCGTTACAAATGTAATAACAAAGTGAATATACCTTCCTGTGGAGAGTATAAAAATAGTAACATGAAAAGCAACTGGGGTGACATGACACCCCGGCCATGCCCCTAAAACAAAAAGTACGACCCACAGCAGCCAACTCTGACCAGGAACTATAAGTTTAGATTTCAATTTGGGAATAGAGAATGGCGCGAATGTGTGAAATAAAGAGCTTTTTGATTCGTTGGGGTGCTGTATCACTATCACCCCTGTTGCTATCCTAAGGTTAATGATTTATTTATTTTTTATTTATGCAGCTATACCTCCTACTAAATACATTAACATAGCTAATTGATTTTTTTTTTTTGCCTTTCAGTTTTCTGAACCAGATAATCAGTCCCTGAGCATACTCACGTACACCCCAACCCGTGAAGATGATGGCAAATACCTAACGTGCCGTGCTGAAAATCAATACATAACGGACAGTGTACTCGAGGACAAATGGCGTTTGGTTGTTCACTGTAAGTATATCTTATCTACACCGAAACCTCGACATAGTCAATCTGGTTCTATTATTCCTGCACATAATCTCCGAATTGAATAATGCCATTTAAAACTAGATAGCAAATTAAATTTAGAATATTGAATCCCACTTAGACAGCCTAGATTCCTTCAACGGGATCAAAGTCACATGCGAATGTAAAAATATTCAACCTCCCCTCCGCCTCCATTCGGCTATAAAGTCTCCTCGCTCTACCCAGTTTAACGGTAAACTGAAAACTGCTTAGGCTAAAACGTTATTACTGCCCGAATGAAACTGACGACCAACAACCGACACAACCACTCAAATTGAATGCGCCCCGCATGAGCTAGTTAAAATTTATATTGCCTCGGCTATTTGCATAAAAGTTCGCGTCCTGCCTGAACGTGTATTTGTTTTATTTTATTCCTTCAGGGTAGCGTACATATTGTGAGTGGTAACGACCCAGGAATGAAAACAAAACAAAAAAAAATGCAAAATTGACTGCGCTGATAAAAAAAGAACACAAAAAAAATTTAAATGAGTAAATAAGTGAAATAAACAACAAAGCTAACCCAACCGCAAAAACGAAATGTCCTTCAATGCAAGAAGTACACGGGGACAGTATCCTTGTCAGTGGAAGCATTTGATGGCATAAAATATAAAATAAATTGACCGAAGCCTTATAAAAAAAAAACTAACAAAATACACACTGGGTACGATTTTATTGCATTGCATTGCAGAGGTTCTGTGAAATAATCTCAATCCGCTTTTGCGACGGTCGCATGCGGATATTTAAGGCTGTATATCCTTCGCATAAAAATCGCCTATAGCATTTTCTGTAAGATAAGAACGTGAATGGCTTTATTTGAAAGTAGATAGGGTAGATTGTGGTGGAACGGGACAGCAAAAAATGTGCAAAAGTATTGCTACACTTACCTTTTAAATATATGGTCCGGACATTTTTATGTTGTAGCTTAAAGCATAACCAATATGAAAAAGTTTTAAGATTTAGCTTGGAATGGTAGTCCCAGTTTTGCGTTGAAAGACTTAGGATGCTAATGTACATTGACATGATGGTGCAATTTTGGTCAGTGCTCCTACAATAATTTAGGTAGATACGTCCACGAGAAGGAGGCACCTGACTGAAAATCGCCTCGCTACTTGGAATTGTAATACCTTTGCGGATATTCGCGGATACTAAGTTCCTTTGAATTAAATATTTCGGCTCTCAGCCTCAGGTCTAACAGCAAGTATTTTCTATCTTTGGATCTACACGGTAACTACCCATACCTATGCCAATCCTGTCATATTTCATCGGTTGTTTGATTAAAAAAACTTATGCAAATGCATCATGGAGACTTGGACGTTTATATTTCAACGAAATATAAGAACCCCGCATGCTACTCGCAAATAAATGGCAAACGACATCAGCTCCCTCTACCAGGGATCGCAATTGGTAATAATAATAAAATGCAGAGACGTAGTTTGAGGAACGCTGGTGTTAAGCCATTTTGGATTCATTTGGCGGATTGGAGCGGGTCTCAAAGCCTACGAGTGTGCGTACTGCCTGGGAGCGAAGCATGTCGATGTTGTAGCATGTTCCATGTTAGGGTGTATTTCCTCCAATAACGAAGAGATGATTTGACATTCCCAAACATAATTATGTAGATTATATTTGCTGCTTATTTAGGTTTTCTCAGAGTATTTTGGGATGAATATTATCTCATTGCACTTATAGCAATTGTTATGTATTCTCTAGATCGATACTGAGTTTATTCTTGGATCGACACTTAAGCTCGCAGTGTGAAAATCAACTTCTCCAACTGCTTCACATAGACTAGACTCCACAAACATGCAGCGGTTTAAATTTAAACAAACGCTTTAAAAGTTTTAGATTAAGTGAAAGCGTCTTATTTCTGTAATATGAACCCAGACTACCCACATATTCTACACACTCTCAAACGTCCCCATACCAAAGTTTAACCTCTAAAATATTCAAAATATTATAAAAAAAAAATCGGCCCTATCATGGTATCCGTTCGGTGAGTACTCTTCTCCGCAAAGCAAATCCAGTCGGATACGGAATTTACGTTCATAGTATCCGTTTTCCAAACGTGCATCAACGCATTTTGTTCACTAAAATCTTTCCGCGAAGAACTGGCTGTCAAAACCAGGTGCAAAAAACCCAAGCCATCCCAATGAAACGTAGACTCTCGAAGTGCGTTACGTTTTGTCGGAGAAATGTTCCAAACAGCTTATCGGAACGATTACCATGAAGCAAAATTATCCGATTCGTACAAAATCGGAGAATTTTTCTTTCGGAACGGATACCAAGATAGGGCCGAATGACTTTATTTTTGAACTTCCCGAGTTGATTAGTTCCAGGTTCCAGCATACGGGAGCGAATCCAAAAATATTCTAGAACACCAACATTCCGATACAGTCAAATAAAAAATTATTTTTTATAGAAATCCATTTGACGGTACCTACGGCTACGACTCTACGAGTACTTCAAAATAAAAGTAGTGCAAATACAAATTTAAATCTGTCGTCCACCAGATACAAAACAGAGTACTTTCCATCAGTTTTTTTTAATAGTTTTTATGCATGCGCTGCGCTCTGCACACAAAAAATAAATAAAAACAAAATAATAATTGCTGTATCTATCAGCTAGAGGTGTTTCAATTCAACTTTTCAGGAGAAAAATATTTTCAAATAGAGTGTGGAGAATACCAAAAATATACATTGTGTTCGGTATGCATTTTGTTGTTGTTGTTTTTGTTAATTTACCTTTAGCTTTTTATTGACAATGAAGTTTGTCCTTGTTTGTCGTTTGTTTTTGCGCCGGAAATACAAATTTAAGTAACAAATAGAACCAATTACTTTGCTTTCCCTGCCGGAGCACATCGAAAGAAAATTCGGATGAAACTGTCAAAAATATCAGTAAAACCGCACTTGATCGCACTGAAACGCAAAACGACAGTGTGCGTAACATATTTGTCGGAACGAAATTCCGAAAAGTTGTTCGAAAGAATATCTCGAAGCAAAAATTCTCCGAATAGTATGAAATGCTCCCATTTTCCGTTTTGACTTATGCGACTAAAATGTTATGAGAGGTCTTATTTTTTCGGTCGCCAGGTTGGCATTAAAAATGCTCTATGTCGGTCAAGTAGTTCTGTTACCTCCCATACAAAGCCATAATATTCGTCCCATTTGACTCTCAGTCTGTTGAAAACGGGTATGGTATAACTCGCGGTTTTTTCTTTGCATTTTGTTATTTCGCTGCGATTATTTCGCATTTTTTTATTATTTCGCATATCAGCAACTCGCATTTTATTATTTTGCAGTTTTTATTTGGCAAAATTCCATTCAGCATTGTAATTATTTTACCATAAGATATTCTGCATTTATTATGTAGCTATAATTTACTTTAGCATTGTTTTATTTCGCGTTTCTTTATTTCGCTTTTGCCAAATTAAATACACGCAAAAGCTTCTAAGATTCTTAATTTTTAACTCTTTATAATATTTCTTTACAAAAACCCCATAAACACTGAAATATATTTGAAGGGGGGGGGGCATGCTGGCCCCCTGCAACCCCCCTGCCTGTGGTCACAGTAGGATTTGGAGTAGGTGCGAGTTTGAGTATTATGCAAAGTAGGGGGCCATTTTACATATACCTGAAACAAACAATTTCCTCTTGAAAGTGGCAAAAAATGCATGCTGATATAAACAAGCGGCTAAATAGCATGGCGCGAAATAACCTTCCTACAAAATAAGCAAAAGCAAAAACTACAAAAGCTAGTTGAAAAAATAGCAAAACATAGCAATGCTAAAGAAAAAATGCGAGTTAACCTTACAGCGAGATGAATGCAAGTCGAAATGGCAATTTGCCACATGACTTCTGCGAAATTATTGAAAAATATTTAAAACGTCGCGAGATAACCCGTTGAAAACACCTAAGCGCCCAAACAAATCGACTTAGGTGAATGAAATTTTGTGAGAGGACCTGTTTTTACCGTTATCAGGTTGGTATTAAAAACTGCTTGTGTCGGTCAAGTGGTTCTGGTCTGGTACCTCGTATAAATCCAATATTAGACACATGTGTGTGTACATGTACAGTACAATCATAGAGTGGAGGGTATCGAAGCATCGGCTAGGCCGATGATAACACTTTTACCTGTTTTAATTAATTTCGATTGTACATACATATTCGAAAATTAATCAGAACATTTTTCTCAATGTACAAATCAAAGTAAAAAACTAAATTCTAACTACAGTATCAAGTTTCATTTACCCAAAATTATTATTTTAAAAAAATCGGTTTACATTAAAATCTTATTACATTCATTCTTTATTCACAGATCAACCGGTTGCCCTTATGAAGATGGGTTCTTCACTGAATCCTGATGACATCAAAGAAGGCGATGATGTCTACTTTGAGTGCCAAATTCAATCCAACCCGAAACCGTACAAGATGTCCTGGTTCCACAATGTAAGTCTACGTATGTTTGACTGAATTCTAGGTATATGCAACTCATATATTTTAATATTTTAAACATAAGTACATTATTATAGCTGGTTAAATCATCATTCAAGTTATCTGTTGTAGCCTTATTCTGGTTTTAATAGGATCCACAATCCACACATCTCCACACTTCTGGAGTTGTGATCATGGGGTGTTGTGCGCACATCCAAAGCACATACACTTGCAAAAGCACCGTTTTAATTAGAAAGTTAAAGACTAAACTTCCACTTTAATTTCATAACACAACTAGGTATCTCAAAAAGTTGTTGCTTTATGTTTTAAAGAATTCAGAAGCAAATCTCAAACATTAACCTTATTACTGCATCAACATTATCTACCATGTTATGAAACTTTGACTTTTACCAATTTCACAGTTAATTCACACTAAGTGAACAACAAGCTGCTCTCCCTAAAAGCTTATCCGTATTATGTACCATGAAAAAAGCGCACGCTACTGACTGGTGTGACTTCATCTGAAGATGTGTTTCCTTCAAGGATAAATGGTATATCCTTATTCCTTAGTCATCTCTCATTTGTCGTCAATCTCGTTGCAAGCAAATTACCCTTATTTACTTGCAACATCATCATCATTTGCTCGTCCTTTTCGTCGTGTTCATCTTTTAGTCGCTTTGTGCGCCACCTCAGATTTGTGTAAAAAAAATGTATAAAATCAAAACAATTTTAGCGGATGATGATGGCGTCAGAATGAAATAAGCTACCTTAAGAGAGATCCCAGCGTTTCCCTGTACATGTACTGAACCGACTCCTTTTTAGTACAAAGACTTTCTGATCTCTAATGCTCAAAAGGATACAAAGTAAATCTCATTACTTATTCATTTCGCATTATCGAAAATGAATGCATGTGGATGATATGTACGTGTACGTGTACCGTACTTTTTTTTAGTGTTTTTTCTTTATCCTCATTATTATCCTTTACATTCGCTCAACGCCTTGCTATCATCCACTACTGCTGACGCTGTTCCATCTCGCGTAGGTACCAAAGAGTCTCTCTATCTAAGCAAGGAAAGAAAAAAGAAATAGCATACAAAATAAATGACAGAGGAAAGAAAAATAATCCTAATTCTCCAACCTCTATCCTTCAACGTTGGCGGTTCACACATCACCAGCTCTTTTCACACTGTACTAAGAAAAACATCATGCGAAAAAAATCCTTCCTGTTGCCCTTCTAATAACAAAAAATGAAAAAAATTAAAAAAAAAAAAGAAAAAACCATATAGTCTTCCAGCGCCAGCGTTGGCGTCTCTCTGCTTTACTTGACTCCGATATGGTTTACAACATCACATCACTACATCCGTATAAGGAAACACGACGATTCATACCTATCATCTGTAGCAGCAGCACGTGACGTGTGCGTCGCGCAGAGACCTACGTAGTGATAGAAACACCAACGCCCCGTTCTTGATTTTACAATCCTTGTTTTATGTAACGTTATCATTCTTCTAGAAAATGTCCTTTGTTGGGTTTTTATCGTTCTAAATTGTTGTTTTTTCCTTCATTTCTTTTCGTGGTGTTCAAAACAGGGCAATGAATTGCATCACAACATCTCGGCAGGAATAATCCTTTCAGATCAATCACTGGTACTACAGAGCGTGGCACGAGCATCAGCAGGTGATTACACATGTATGGCTGCCAATCCAGAGGGCAAGGGCACCAGCAATCCCGTAACACTGAGAGTTCGATGTAAGTATTTGAAATTTATTCATTTTTCTAATTCACCTAAAAATTGCAATTCACAATTATTTGTTACAGTAATTTTTTTCATTATTAAAGAGTCTGTGGCTCCGTTAGGGCTTTTTGCCGGAACGCTGTTTAATTGCACGTATGCCTTACCTACCTATGTATTTCTTTAGTTGTTTGTGTCACTCATTTACGTTGCTTGAGTTCCACATGGGCGCTAGAAAGAATTTGTCTTTTGTTCAGGTCTCCTCTGGGCAAGTGTAGGTAATCGCTGGTTACAAGAGCGTCCTGAGTGTTGTCGTTATCGTTAATTGAATATGAATCTGCTGTTGATGTATCGTTTTAAAGAAAGGCGTCAGGGTGCGGAAAAGGATCCTTTCCTTGGATATCAGGTAGTGGAGAATAATTTTGACATTTTCTATAATTGAAAAATGTGGCTCGCAGTTATAAAGATAGTACGAAAATGTTTCTACTCTGGGAAGTTTAGAAGAAGTAAGAACACTCTTCTACATGGAGTAAGCCGTCCAGGTCCAATACATGTCCAGTTTCAACACGGTTAGATGGTTTACAATGATAAATTTCGAAGAGAATAACTAAATTTAAGCTTAAAATATTGTAAACTGTTTTGTTGACATACTTAGTTGGACTTGGAGGACGGTATGTGTACATTAATGTACTATGGCGTCGGATGTAAGACGTACAAATTATTTTTGTTTAATTACGAGCCACTAGGTTTCCTGATATTTTTATTTTATAAAAACCTTTATGTATAGGGTTCTTTTATTTTTTACCAGCAATGAGCGCGGCTCCGCCCGCTTGTTTCTTTTCTTTTAAATTAAATTAAAATTTATTTGAGTTATCATATAGTAAATGCACGTTTGTTTATATTTTGTTCTCTTTTTTAAGTTTACAAAATATTTTATCGGCATTGCGATTTTATAAATTTAATAAATTATACCTACATGTTATTCATTTAATGGGCACAAGTAGCTACATACAAATTACGCCTACAGCCTACACGCGAAGATGATATTTGATATTTTGATATTTGATATTTGATATTTATTTGATATTTGATTCGAATAGTTCCGAAGATAGCCCCTATACCCTCGTTTCCCCTTCCCCCATCCTCTCCCTAAGTAACCTATACTGATCCGGACGATGTAGCCAGTTTTCACACTTGTTGCAAACTCAAGGCGCTGGATCTTACGTGCCGCATTCAATGATGGTTTCCTCTTAATTCTTTCATGGCCAATATGGCTGGCCTTCTGTATCACGCGATGAACAGTCGATATGCTAGCTGTAACTCCAGTTTCTGCCTTAATTTTAGCCTTGAGAGCCTTGAACTTGAACCAGCTCTCATCATTACCCGCTTTTCCTGACATGTTATTGCTTTGCTGACTCTTCCTTTGCGGGGTTTTCCATAGTTCTCAGGGTCCTTAATAAAGCTGTTAACAACAGTGGCGCCTCTTCCAATCTTGCTGGCTATGAAACGGATGGATTGTCATTGATCCTGGTAAGCTCGAATTTGGCCAATTTCCTCCTTGGTTAATGTCTTTCCTTTACCCGTAGTTATTGATTGTATGAAGTTATTACTTAAACTAAGCTCACTAATACTCAAAGTATCCTTTTATTTGATTTAAAACATGGACAGGTAGATTAAGCCACTGCTCGTAATCAAGTGACACAAAAACGCAGGTACACTTTATGACCTTTTTGGGAAAAGCGTCATAAAAGTTGCATTTATCAACTTAATTTTTACAATATAAACATAAAACATTATATCCTTCATTCCTTGTGTAATTGATTTTTCCCAGATCAGCGAAGGGTTTGAAAAATATCGTAAAATTAAAAGAAAAAACTGTCTGCTCGTAATCAAGTGACACGGAGTGTATTATATAGAATAACAGGGTAGATCATAAAATAACATGTTTTCCCATATACCTTGATTGAAACCATGGAATGTTCCTTGCAAGAGTACATCATGCTCATAGATAATACCAACCATACCCAAACCTAATTGCGGATAGAGTCTAAAATTTGCTCAGAACTTTATCAATAATGCCAGTATTAAGTGTAAAAGCGGAACAAATTTGTATAGAAAGATTGTTTTAACGGCAAAGGTAAAAGCCTTATCTGACAAAGACAAATATACTTTCTTCATCTTCGTTTCACATTTTCACAAATACTTTGGTTGAGAGTGTTGAACTTCACCACTAATCCATCATCAGACTCCTTCAAGTGATTACTACAACATTTAAATTTGTGACAACTGACTGTTAATTCATCGCATATCGAAACAACAAATTACAGTCAAAGAAACCCATAAATCGATACGGGAATCGGATTTCTATATTATTGATTATCTTTTCTTTTCCACCATCTAAAGATTATACGAATGCTTCACAGAAACCAATTAATTTCGTTATTTATCCCACATCCTTATGTAGGTATTGCAAATTAAAAGAATTACCCCAAAGGGGGCGACTTAAAAAACAACACTTCCTTTCCAAAGCTAAGGAGGTCCATCAAATTTTTTTCTGCTGCCGGGAAAAAATTTAATTTAACCGCAGATATAATCCTTAGCCAATGAAAAAGCTTTTTTTTGTTGGCCCGCTTTGGTTTTTAAACGCAATCCAAATTTATGTATAATGTGAAAATTGTCTTATACAGAAAAATGCACCCTCTCCACACACAATGGACCACAAAAAGTACTGGCAGTTGCTGTTTTTTTTTTATCCGAGTCTGAATCGCATTTTTAAAAACAGTTAAAAATATAAAATCAAAAAAACATTTCCAATTCCAGCAACTGAGCTTTTCGGACTCAACAGCCAACAAGAAACTATTCCTTGTGTATGTACTTTTGGCATTACAATTGTATGGTCTTAAAAACTGTCTATTCCACTTGCAGAGTTTATATACTTAGGAATAATAATAATATTGTGTTTTTGTCTTTATTTCGCAAGCGGATTACAAAGGGATTTTTCTGTTTGCCCTTTACCCCTTCCCCTTCCATTTTGTTACGGAATTTTTCTCAGTTTTGGATTTGTTTTTCTTTTGAATGGTATACATGTAGCTACATAGTTGCATTCTTCGTTTGTAGAATATGGCGTGACTACTTTTAAACTATTATCCTTCCTGGGTTTTCCAAGGCGAAGACGATTTTTTTTGCTTAGTTTCAGTTTAATATCCTTTTCCCGAAAGAGGGTTATTTCAAGAAATCTGCTGAAGATAATACAATTTTCTTTCTTGTGATGGTTGTGTTTGTGAGATATGAAAATGAGACTCGTTGACATAAAAAAAAAAATTTGCGTAGCCTTAACTCATTTCTTTGGATTTTGTTTTATTATTGAATAAGACATTTGTCGGTTCAACTGTGTGTAAGTAATTTTTGACATTTAATTTTTTATTCCAGATGCACCGATTTGTTCTATGGATCATGAGGAGCTGTTGGGAGCCCTCAAGCATGAAACTTTAATGCTGAAATGTGAAGTGGATGCATCACCGCCGGCAGATACATTTCATTGGACATTCAATTCGTCGGGAGAGCAAACGGAATTACCCGCCAGGCTACATTCTACGGAAGTAAGTGAAGTCAGTCTCTTTCCCAATGTGCTCATATTTTATTGAGGTACTTTTGTTTCTGTCCGCTACCGGGAAAACTGTGTTTTGTTTTGAATTTTCAATGGGATGTGATGGTATATGAATATAGGATTCATGAGTGTTGATGTTGAGTTCACTTTAATTGCCACGATGTGGTGGACAGCTTTTGGGGTATTTAGTTTGAAGGCTATACATGTTCAAGTTCTGATAGTGTATTTTATATGAAACAATGAACAGGTATTGCTGTTGCAAGGTCCTTGTTACCAATGACTATGTATATGGGTTTGTGATGTTTAATAATGTCCCTTTATGCTAAGAAGCCGACTCTTGTTAAAATGCTCATGAAGTTCAAGTTGATCGCGATTTCGGAATGTGGATCTAAGTGTATATTTAACTGATATCACTCACTCTTCTCTATTCCCGCTTCAATTGGTTGTCTACAATGAAGGTCCCTTTCATTCGACTACCGCCTCTGGCAGTGTAGTAATAGCAGCACCCCATTGCGGATGTCCTCGCTATAAGTGACAACATAACTACTGTAGAGGATGCTCTACCTTTTACTCCTTTTTTTACCAGAGACCATTTGAAGACCTGGACCTTATGTGCGGTATTATTTTATTACCCTCAGCTAATGTATGCTGTATGCACATTGATGATGAAGCGAAATATGGTTATCCATGGCCTCCTTTTTGTATGCCGTCTTGAAAACAAAACAAGTCCGGCTATTGAGTCTGTACGACTTTGGCTGTAATGGGTCTCTTTTTCTAAGCACAATAATTGCTCGTTTCTATTGCATATACATAAACCCAGTAGTCCGAAATATGCCCACTCTACGCCCACTTTATTTAGACTGTTACAGCCGATTTCTTCACAGAGTACTAGCGCTAGTACCAGTATTAGACCAAAAGTTTGATACTCAAATAGGTATCAAGTCATTTCTTCACGAAGTACTAAGCTGAATTTGGTACCGATTATTAGTTAATACTCGGTATTAGCTGGACCTTCAACATCGGCAGTCTAACGTCGTTAGTACCTGAATTAGATCGATTATATTGCTGTAGCTCTTGCCTATTTTTGTGAAAAAACTAAATACCTACATCGTAGGCTGAAGTTAACGAAGATTAGAGAATGGATTTCATTTTTGATAGGAATAATTGCTTTAGCAATTTCGATGGCGACATTGAGAACGAGAATGGTGAAGAAGGGGTGGCCCCATCTACCACATTATGCTACAATGGAAATATGAAATACAGTAGATAAATACTTGGGACGATGTGGATTTTTTTCTGCGATTTCGGTTGTCCAAAACAACGTTTTTTACGTTCTTCAATGAGTAGTGGACGAATTGCAGCACCCACACTCACGGTCAACATATTTTTGTATACTTTCAGTTTTAGTCAGTAATCGTTTTTATTCATACGATTTTACCATAGTAATAGTTAAATATTGCCTGAGCAGCAATTGCTGATCAGATCACTCCACGATTCATGGCAAGAGGATCGATGTAAATAGCGGTTTCCGACGTCATTTGCGTATTAGCCGCTAGTGTATGTCACAAACTGCTAAAAGTATGATGTATGGCCTTGACACGCCATTTGGACGGATTTATTAAAAAGCCAGCAACATTGGCAGAACAGGAGATGGCTGCTGTTGCATTTTTTCACTTAGCATAGCCTCCACTTACAATCGGTGCAATCTACCGCATTCATGTTAAATTGCAACACCGAATTGGTGAGTGCAGTTCCATATGCGCAATAATAGAAAAAGAAAAACAACCAATCATATACGCTATCATTTACGCTATCCCATGCTGAATATCCCTCACCCTATACAGACATATTTTACAACAGGAAAGTAATAAAATTATTAAAAAGAAATATGTACTTGCTCTTATGAATAAAAATCAGTCATCCTACAAAATGTTTGAAGCCCAATGAGCATAAAAATGTCACCGTTATGACATTTCATAGTCAAAATTGATAAATTTAGCTCCGGTACTAGCTATGCGAATAAATACACAAGTACTAACTTTTCGTTGGTACCGAGTATCAGTACCAGGTCTAGCTAGATCGGGTATTAGTACTAATGTGAAGAAATCAGCCGCTAGAGTCTGTCTAGCTGATTTACCACTTGATCCCTTTAATTCAAACATATCTCAACGTTAACAATCCTCAGGGATAAACAATTTCACCTCATTTAAATATGTCGGGTTTTTCTGGCAGCTACCTAAACCAAACCCAACCTTTAACAATTCTTTAATTTTACCGCACGTTGGTTGCTGTCTGGGCTTGTGCACAGCAAGTTAAAACTTCATCTCTTAGCATTCTTATTTACATTTTTCCAGTTTGCCTTTTTGTAACATTTAACAACTGTACCTAACTGTCCGACAAAAACCACGCTTAACTCGTTAAAATCTAATCATTTTTTATTACCTGCTCTTTTTTTCCCATTCACAGACTGGATACTCACGTTTAAATTACACTCCAACGACCGACCTCGACTATGGTACGATATCCTGTTGGGGAAAAAACTCAATCGGAGTTCAGAAGACGCCATGCATTTTTCAAATTGTAGCTGCAGGTAATTTAACATCTTTCTCCCTAGATTACTGCTCCTCAATTTCTGGTTGGGATCGTTTTGTCCTGAAATGTATTTTTTTTTGTTGGCTTAGTTATATTTTAAATGCAATATAAAATTGACCCTACACCCGGTAACTGTATACCAGACTGAACGAGAATGAAGGTTTTTGTGCATTCGGTTGTAGCAGATTCAAAGAAAATACCATGACTTGAAAAAGTGTCAAAGGAATTGTCTGATACCCTTTATGAAGCACAAGTCTGTTCATCAATCTGTTGAGTGAATAAATGTGTGTACCTACGATTGTATGTATGTAGGAAATGCACTTTATAAAGATTCCTAAAGTCATTGTCATTCTTGTTCACTGGCTCGAGTTGAATTCACCTAAAAGGGGTTTATGACACAATGACTTTGGCTTGTGGGAACACCATCTGAGGGCAGTCAACCAAGCCAGCAGACAAGAACCCAACGAACAAAATTCGTTTGATTTATTCGTAGCATTTTATCTATATAAGAAAAAACGACTTGTTTTCCTGATACTCCTAACACTGATATAGAAAAAAAAGGTGACAGTGCTGAATCGATTGGACCAGAAAACTAATTAACCTAGGTGCCTTCCTGGGTGATGTGATCAGCATCATTGAATTCCCTTTAACCTTGTAGTTAGTTCGTTTGAGTGCTACTAGCCTATCCTTTTAGTGTTCGTGTTCTTTTTGTTCAACTATCTTTTTTGGTTTTATTATTGCAGGACGACCATTTCCACTACAGAATTGCACGGTAACGAATCAATCGACAGATTCATTGCAAGTGGATTGTATTGAGGGTTTCGATGGTGGATTGCCACAGGGATTCATCATGGAATTAGTTGAGTTATCTACATTGCGGCTGGCAAGGAATTTAAGTCTGACGGTGAGTAAAGTATTTGTTCTCATTTAATTAAAAAGTAAATAAAATTGTGTACATATAATGTATATGCATTTTGAAACATATTTAAGTTTAAGTTAATATGTACAGATATATCAAGCTACTATAGCTATTGCTGTGCGGCTCCGCCCGGTAATATTAAAGCTATATATACCTACAAACGGACCAACACAGTGTACTTTCTTCCATTTAATGGTTATAATTATGACTATAAGCACAGCAGCGGGATTTGTTTATTTTTAAATTAAGATATAGGGGGATGTTCCTGGGGGCTCTAGTGATTTGAGGAACTCTGACTACTTGTTTTTTATTTATTACGGTTTCGATAAATGTTTGTGTTGTTGATTGACCTTCTTCTGAATGCAACTATCTATGTTCGAAGCTAGGCCGAGAGTGCCTAGCCTAGCCTATACACGGACCTGTATATACATATCATATATTGGTCCTTATGATACTAGTATTTCCAATTTCCAAAACTTGCTCCGTTTAACCTCCATCGATCGAAATTTAACAACATTATACCGCACAGAGTGAATAAACTCGACCACGACATTTCCAACCCTTTTTACAATTGAATTGAACTTGCATTCCCTGTAATTGCAGTCGTAATAATCCGTAGGGCAACATTGCTTATTTTAGAAAACTGCAAGCCACAATATACTTAGGTAGCTACTGCTTGTTGTACCAGCAACTGGAAGAAGTTTTACAATAACGACAGAAAATAAGTCGCAAACAAGGACTCTCTCGTTGAACTAGCAATAAACATTTTTCTCAATACAAACATTGATATTTTTTATAAGCATCAGGGAAGCAGAGCAATATTGCCCACCAAGACAATAATAATAGAATATACCGTACCGTTGTGGCTTTCATCGAGCGTATGTACCTACTGTATGTATGTTGGTAGGTACTATATTAATACATATTTAAATTTCAATAAAATTAAATGAAAATTCAAACTCCATTCGATTCGTATCCTCGCTTTAGCAAACGTAGGTAGGTACCTGTTAAACAATTCAGCGTTGCAGTCCTTGGTATTGGTTTACGAAACTTCTACACTTTAATTAAATTACTTCTGAATAGAGAGCAAAGTAAGCATTGCGAAGAGCGATGGCAGGAACTTCATAGAATTTTGTTAGTCCGAAATCATTTGTTTTTTTTTTTTAATTTCTTCAAGCTACAAGGCAATACTCCAGCAACATTTTGGGAACTTAGTCATAGAGTATTTTGTTAAGGTTTACCTTCATTCAAAATTCAAAATTACAAGCATCTGGATTAAAATTGAACAGCAATCTACGAGTCATGATTCATGAAGGTAAATACTATAGCAGATGAGTGTGAGTGTGAGACTGAGGACGGGCATATTATGTGTGTTTAAGTAGCTAGGGTCTTATTTAGTAGACATGCTATTTACAAAAAGAGAGTGGTGAAAAGTCGATAAATATTGAACCAATTTGTTTTCAAATTTACTCAGGATTTACTCGTTACTTCCCGACGAGGAGAGGGCAGCCGGACGTATTATACGGTTTTGACATATTATATTATATTATATATATTATGGTCATATTATGACCTTTCCAACAAAGTCTCGGCTTCGGCTTTTGTAGTATATTAGGTGTGTGTTTTGGCTAATCTAGGTATATAGCCTTACGAAAAAAAACGATTATCGGTGCCTTAGCCTTAGCTTAGTTCTTTCTCTCTCTTTTTCAGAAAGCTTTTATAGTTTATAAGATTGCTTTGTTACAAAGGCTGGACAACTTTGGACAATTTTAAAAAGAAAAATATAGAAATTAACGTCTGGCATTTTACACAAAATCCATTCTCTCGCGTAACGGATACAGTATAGTTGACACCCCTCTGTTCAATAGCGATTTTTGCTGTTCCAGTTACTTCCTTCTATAAAGATTTTTTTTTTTCAATAATATAATAAATTTGTAATACTTATTTATTTTTACGGGGTTCTTATCTTATATTAAAGGCTTTCTTCAGTCGATATTTAAAAATAAAAGTTTATTTTTTACTAGCAACGCCCGCGCTCATTTGAGCCATTCGGTTCGGACTCGGCATAAAATTGTAAGTCCCTTCCATTCGTCCCAAAAAAAAAAAACTTATGGTTGTGACCAGCTAGGCCTAGGATGTCTACACGCCTGTCGCGCCAACTATTTATTTTAGTTGTCATTGAATGTAGGTTTGTTTATATTTTTTCCTCTTTTTTACTTAATTTTTTACTTAATTTCAATACCTTTTTGTAAACTATACATGTTATTTTTATAGTGAGTGTAAGTATAAACAAATTACGGCTTCGGATATGCAATATATAGCTATCCATGTGAAAAACATGGCTTGTCGGAGGTCAACAATCGGACGAATGGTTCTCGAGTTATGGAGAAACGAACAGACGGACGATGCATTTTATAAGTAGTAGATATGGATAATCCATTTAATCCAAACTGAAACTGGTAAACTCGAAAATTACATTTTCACTAAATAGAAAATTCCGGAAACTACATAAATGTATAACATTTTAAAATCGCCTTTAAAATAACAAATCTACGCTTGTATAAAATTAAAAATTTCCTTATGGGTGCCAACTACTGTACCCGTTACGCTATATTTAGGGGTATCCGTATCATTATTTTTAATCTTTGCTACCCTCACCAACTCGCTCACCGGTGTTTCCAATGTTGCAGAGGAATTTCATACAAAAATTATTTGGTTTCGACTTTTCGAATACTATATCAGCGGGGCGTAAAAAATATGTGTTCTGAAAATTGTCCGACAATGCTGTCAACATCTTCTTTACGCAAGATAAACTTTCTCATCTATTAGGTATATGTGTCGAAGTTTTGTTTTTTGCAACAAAAAGTTGCCCAATTTGCATTTTTACATCATCCCATCCACGGAAGTTAGCTAACGACGGGGTTGTGAACTGAGGATAGATAGCTAATAGACATTGCGGTTACGAAATATGACTATAGACATATTTGTAAAAAAAAAATAATAACAGACAATACTGGTCTAGAAGATAACTTGGACATCATAGCGCCTATTGCTTCACAAACAACACAATAACTAAATAATGTTACACAACCATAGCAAACGCAGAAGATGTAAAAACACAATGTATTACCTTTGCCAATAAATAACCCTAATCACGTCTGAGTTCAATCTGTCGGATAAGTTACCTTAAACCTTTTTTCTTCCTTGTTTCATTTATTTTGCAGAGAACGCCGGTGAATTTTTTTATAGACAACCTGGAGCCGGGCACATCCTATCGGATAATACTCTTCGCTATTAATGCCAAAGGACGTTCGGAGCCAACAATAATTGATGATATTACCTTTAAGGGCGTCGCAAAGTTCACAGGTAAGTGCATTTTCCAGTAAATTAAATTGAATTAGCCTCAACCGACCTTTGACGCTCCTCCCTAAATGGTAGAAAGCCAATAATATAAATAAATCTCTTCACTGCTCTGATCAAATGTATTCAACATGTAGGTATATCGGTTTGTATATATGTATCAATAGGTATATCCTTTTGTACAAATAACTTCATATAAAACTCAATACAATACAAAACAATAAAAATAAAGCTAAATCGATATAGTCAACACTGCTCTATACGCAGGATATAATACTCGAACGATATTTATCACTGGGCGAAGAATCGGATTCATAACAATAAATTTTAGATAATACCGTTAGCATAATGCAATTCAAATTGATGGATTTCCACAACGAATTGTTATCTATTCATTGGTGTTATCCTTTTATCCTGCAAGACTGAGCGACTGAGAGAGAGTGCTGGCTTGCTTGCTTCCTTCTGCACAGTTTAATATTAGCATCGTGGAGTGTTTTGTATTTTTCTTGGCACAGCATATCCTTGCACACACACTCAGCAGGTATCTATTCATCTACATACCTCCTCAGCAGCAGTATCTGTTATAAAATCCGAATTCACAAAACTTTAAAGTGCTTGTTAGAAAAGGTACTGAAGAGCAAAGAAAACGAAATTTATATGGCAGGAGTAATATGAAAAGTTTTCCCTTCGCTTAGAATTGTTTTTTGCTTCGAGGTTGGTAGGTGTACGAATTTTGAATAGGACAGCAGGAATCCGAAATTCTATGTTTAATTCATGGGAATTTCAATTAGATTGGCTCTTTTCGTTGTTTTTCCGCCAGTCGGTGTGGCGGTGAATGAGAGGAATTTCTGGCTTTTGTGGTCGCCAGACATTCTTGTTTTGCATGAATAAATGATGTGGTGGCTTTAACGACATCCTGCGGAGAGGTATTGAAATGCAGTCGCTTGAGATGGCATTTTTGCTTTTACATGTTGCATGGGTATTTTTTTTTTACAAACCGATGGACAGGGTCACTTCAAATGATATTGAGCCCCTATAGGTATATACCTAAATAGTTGTGAAATTCAACTTAGCTCGTAGTGCAAAAATTGCCGGCATTGTTATCTAACTTAATATCGAGAGATTTTTTTGATCTTCCGACAGCAAAGGTAAATTTAGAAATCGCAGAATGACTAACTGGGAAACATTCTTATCTGAGGTAACGAGGAATAGTCCGAAACTGAATCTGCAAGAAATAGGGTCGCCTGATGAAATCGATGCAGCAACCGAAAAGGTGAACACAGTCCTAAGCAAGCATACGATGAGGCATGTCCTATACGGACAATAAAAAATAGAAAGTCTCCACCATGGTGGACAAAGGATCTCTTCGAAATCCGAAAAACAACCAGAGCTCTCTTCAATTTGGCAAAAGCCACAAACTCCCAGACAGGCTGGGACCTATATAAAGCCGGCCAGCGGAGATTCAAAAAGGCCGTAATCCGTGCTAAACGCATTGCCTGGCGAACGTTCTGTAGCGACATAGAAAGCACCACAGAAACAGCTAGACTTAGGAAAATCCTGTGCAAAGAATCCGCAGTCCCAGGATATCTCAAAGACACTAATGGAAACTGGACACAATCCTGTGAAGAAACTCTCAGTCTGTTGCTACAGACTCACTTTCCAGGATGCACTACGAATCAGACAAACCAATCTAGATTTGTTACCGCAACAGCGACAATTCCAGAAGAACTTATAACCGAAGATAAACTAAACTGGGCAATTGATACATTCTCCCCGTTCAAATCCCCGGGAGGCGACGGGAAATCTAGTCACACCACCGCAAAAGATTTCAGGCCTATAAGCCTAACATCCTTTATGTTGAAAACCTTTGAAAAACTAATGAACGTCTTTGTACGCAGTCGACTGGATGACAACGCGATTTCCAAATCTCAGCACGCTTACATCAAGGGCAGAGGGGTGGAAACCGCGTTGCATGAGGTCGTTAGCACTATAGAGAGGTCATTAATAGTCAAAGAATATACGCTAGCTGCGTTCCTAGACATTGAAGGAGCCTTAAATAATGTTAAAACGTGCGCAGTAAAAAGGGCACTACAGGATCTAAACGTTGACCAATTTATCACTAATGTGATTGTTAACTTACTTAGCGAAAGAAATATCAACGCGAAACTAGGTGACACTGTCCTTAGAGTAACTGCTTAGGAGAGGACAAAAATACAAAGACTAGCATGTATAGGGTGAACCAGTGATGCGATGAGAACCACACCTACGGCTGGACTAGAGCCAATTCTTAATCTGACTCCTCTAGACCTGTACATGGAGGAATCTGCTACCAAAAGTGCCTTAAGAATTAGTCAAACCGGAACTTGGAACCCGGGCAACTTTGGTCACGCACAGATTCTAGGGAAATACATTGGGAATGATGTCACTTCTGACTATATGATCCCACATATAAACTTTGATAGACCATTCACCTGCTCGTTTCCGAATAGAGATGAATGGAACACAAATGAACCCACAAAAAGGAAATCGATATCCTGATAGCAGCAGTGTCTTCCAAGCCGAAGTCCTGGCAATCGCGGAGGCAGCCCGTAAGGTGTCATTGTTGGCAATACCAAGAAATGATATTACCATTTTCATTGACAGCCAGGCGGCTATTAAAGCAGTTTTTGCTACTGAGATAAAATCCAGATTAGTTCATCGCTGTCGCGAAGAGATTAAGGTTCTTTGCTCGCAGCACACCACGGTCCTCTGCTGGGTCCCTGGACACAGTGACGGCAGGACTAGCCTGCTCTGCCAACCCGTAAACCTAACCTAACCTAACCTTCTACAGCAATACTCGCATTTCTATACCACATGTTAATTCTCATACTTCATTATAGAAGGAGTTTGTTATGGATATGGACAAAATTTAAAAGTTGGAAACATTCTATCCGCTAATGAACCGCTTTCAAATTATTTCCATGTGCTTATTGTCTGTGTCTCCTTGTCTCATTCACTGTAAATATAGGATATCAGGAGCGCTTTATGCCCTTGCTCCAATAGCGTTATTTATTAGGACATTGCCCGGAGTGATGCTGTTCTATACTGCCACTTTCAGAATTCCTTTCTGTATTTGAAATTTGCTGTGAAAAATGTCATTATTCACTAACTAATTTAAGATTAGGCGGCAGTTGTCAGGCTCAACTCCCGAATAAACGCAAATAATATTCAGAATTGAAGAGACACGAGGAAGTTTGTTTTGATTTACCTACTCCTCGCGGTCTGCCATCGATCGATCCCCTAATCTTGCCTTCTTTTCAAGACCTTCTCAAACTCATGCACTTGAATAACATCTGCTTCACTATTGTCCATTCCATTTGGGCCTTCAATTCGAGTCGTTAAGTTTTAGCTTAAAGAAAGTGGGGCTTTACAAAAATCTAAATTTAAAAAAATATGTAGAATGAGTGCTTCAAACTGTTTAAAATAGTTAGCTCGCGTCAGAATCTCTGTCAACTTAGCGACCTGACTTTCCAATTCCAACTGTCAAATAAATTCTCCCCACCAAGTAGGGAACCCTTTCAATATAAAACATAAATAAAGTGTAATACTAAACCCATTATCTATGTCAATAACATTCTATATATCTGCAATCAGTGCGTTTATTTTATATTCCACAATTGATAACTACATACTACTATTCATATCTAATTGCAGGTCCATCAAACGGGCTAACAGTGCCTCTCTCACCATTCCTGGCAGGCCTCACATTATTTGCAGCTTTACTATTTGCCATCGCATGCATAATCCTAGCGGCCCTCTATCGGAGATACTCAAACAAGTAAGTCAACAGCCCCTCTATATAGACAACAAAAATAAATAAACAACCACAAATCCACTTTATTGCGGTAATAGCCGTTATTGTGTAAATAAATAGTCCGATCCCCCCAATAATAAGCAGCAGCTCACTCTCCTGATTCAGTTTTTCATCCCAAAAAAAAAAAAAAAAATCCAAACCACTCATCCGGTCAGGTATCAATTTCATCCCAATCGCCCATCAATTTGTTTTCGTTGTCTGTTTCCCTCTCACCCTCTTTTTCTATCTGTGGGTAAACATTGACGTTATACGAGGGATTTAATTAAATGACACCGAATCGCAAAATGTTTGGGTTCTACATGACTGGATGAATGGTATTCCCATAGAACTAAGGGCAAATTGCGAAGCACTGTCCCCAATTTATGGGCTATTTTTTGAAGCTCCTAAATTACATCCTTCCCATTCTATAGCACATATTATATTCCCGCCTTCCCTCGCTTCTGGGTCGTTTAACATGCATTTTACTATGCTCTTGTCAATACTAGAAACAGTGAGGCCAGTTTGAAATCTGCCAAACATACCCAGCTGTCGATAATGCCATCCGATTGTCAGCTAGATCCACTTCAAGCAAACCACCACCATCATCATCATAATCAACATCAGCAGCAGCAGCACAATCATCAGCACCATTTGAGCGGTGGCGTTGGCGGCATCGGTGGTGGTAGTGGTAGTGGTGGCCTTACAACAACGACAACAATGGCAAATACACCATTAGGCAGTACCACTACGAATCCACATGACGGCCATCATCGACAGAGTCCACAAATGATTGGTGACCCGCCCGAAGGTGATGACACAGATCCAGATGTTATTCCCAATCAATATGGTGAGTTGGCAAAAAATATATTGTTCTCTAGATATTGGTAATATTCATATTTCCAACTATGTACCCCCATTTTAGTGACCACCGTTCGTTCGATGGGGTTCATTAAAATGTTATCGAACAATGAACATGAAAGCAATTTTGACTAATTAATACGAAGTGTAAAAATTGAACTTCATTTTGTTTTTTGTTGCAGAAAAACGTCCAATAAAATCGATGGCCCCCACACCATTGTTCCGAAGTCCGTCAGTACGACTGATACAGAGGGACTATTGCAATGACACCGATCGAGGGGGCAACGGAAGCGACGGTGTAGTCTCTAGTTTAGGTTCATTAGTAAGCACTGGTAATGAAGTGCTGCATTACACATTTAGACCTAGTAAACAAATTGTAAGTACTTATGGAAATTATATTAATTTATTTCACATATTCTGTAGGTAATGAAAAAAAATAATACAAATTAGAAATTGAGATGTGAAAACATTGGGTTTGGGTGTGTGATCAGAAAGAGAGAGTGTCAGAAGAACAGGTCATTGTGAAATATAAAACGTAAAAGTTAGCTCGATCCGGATGAAGACATTGGCCAACTTCCTAAAAGGTCTAGCAACTTTTCCCTTGGGAAAGTCGAATCTGTAGCGCTTCAACAGCCCTCCACATATTTATTGTGTCGAAGCGTTTTTCTTAGTTAGTTTGTAAGCTGCCCTCTTTCAAGACCCTTTCGGGACCTTCATTTAGATAACTAATTTGCCTGTAACTCTGAAAAATTATTTAAATCAGATTCCCCTGCTGCGTACAGTCTTTCGAATAAGACTTGATTAATGTTTTAGATTGTCTAAATCCCTCGAGAGGGTTTCCCAATAGTCACAATAATTGCTCAGCCCAAGGTGAGTATGAGTATACTTGACTCTACATTAAGACGTTGATATTAAAAAGCGTATTCTACTCCAGCATTAGCCAGTTCGTCAATTCGTTGCCTGCAATGCATCGGTAGCTAGGTAGGTATATGTATGTATGTATATGCGTAACGATTGCACTTCTTCAGACCGTTATAGAGTGCATTGGGTTTGATTACAGTTTCCAAAGAGCTTTATTACCTTTTTGGTCATACCTACCTTTGAAACAATTTGCGGTGTTTATACCCAATGTTTCGTGTTTTGTTGAAATACCCCTGCTATGCAGGTTAAATGTGCGATGTAGGTACGTGTATAAACTATATCAGGCTTTTATGGTCCAGAGCTGTCCGTTTCTTATTGACAGCATATGATTGCCTTTTACCTCGTTAACCGATACCCAAAGCCATTTCAACCAATGTCCAAATCTATAAGACTAAGGGTAAGCGATCTATCGTGTTTTTAAAACCTATGCGAAAACCTAAGAATCTCTTTTAAGAGAATGGAAATCAAAGTAAACGCAACAACAATGCCAACAACAAATATCTAGCGAAACTTCGGACTCGTTTTATAGCTTCAATAATTTCCTCGGTTTCATGATATCGCCTTCCTCCTTCGTAGACTTTTCTTGAAAGCCAAACCCACATGTTCTCAACAATATACCTACTCAGGTCGGCTGAATATGGGGGGCATGGCAGGTAGGCATACATTTTGGTTCTGAATCGAAGCTTTTGTTGTCCGTGCGGTATCGGTACATTGTCTTGTTCGAAAGTCCATCAATGACCACCAAATATGTCCGAAAACTGCGGAAAGCTCTTTCCAGTATCGATTTGTAAGTCATTGCCGTCAGTTTGGAGCTTTGGAAATCCAGCTTCACAGTTCCGTAATAGCTTATTGCCATTACACCCACCTCGTTTGCTGTGCCGCCTTTTACGATGTATTTCTTCTTGTCTTAAATTATTGAAATAACAACTGTATCCATCCGTCCAAATATTTTTTTTATCAGAAAATACGACGGTATACCACTCTCGATTCCACCTGATGTGACTTGTTTCAAAATCAAGGCGCTGGATTTTACGTGCCGCATTCAATGGTGGTTTCCTCTTCATTTTTTCATGGCCATATGTGGCTGGCCTTCTGTATCACGCGATGAACAGTCGATCTGCTAGCTGTAACTATCCAGTTTCTGCTTAATTTTATCTACGGGGAGGCTTGAATCTGAAGCAGCTCTCAGTATCGTCCGCTTTTCAGGACATGTTGTTGTATATGTTTTTTCTATACTTCTCCAGGTCTTTAATAAAGCTGTGTACAACAGTGGCGCCTATTCCAATCTTGCTGGCAATAAAACGAATGGATTTTAATTGTTCCCGGTAATCTCGAATTTGGCCTTTTTCCTCCTTAGTTACATACATTTTTTCCATTACCTATAGCCTATTATAGTAGTTGTGGATTGTATGAAGTTATTTCTTTAACTAAGCTCCCTAATACTCTCAGTATCCTTTTATTGATTTAAAACATGGTAACATGTAGAATAAGCCACTGTTCGTAATAAAGATATGACAAAAATTTTCTAGGACTTAGTTCGTTTTGGCTAGTAGGAGTAAGTTACAGTTGGGACTTAGTTCGTAGGGCCAAAAAGCCACATGCCTAGAAGTCCGTGGCAAACATGGTGACTGTACCTTCATCAAAATGCTAGGTTCATTCCTCACTTAAATTGAATAATTATATGAGTCTTTTACTGCTGGTACCTACTATGTATTCAGCATATTTGGTCAAAGGAAAGTAGCCACCCACCACAAAAAGTTCAAAGGCTCGATTTATCGATTTTTTTAGTTGGCAACAACATAGAAATGCAAGATTAATCAGACTGTTCCGAACAGCTTCGCATAAGTTTTCCAATCTGAAACGTCAACAGTGTAACTCCAAAGGTCAGAGGCTCGGATGTTTGGTTCCATTAGAATACACCACCTACTTGAAGTAAATCTACCTCGGATTTGCCTGGAGGAAAATTAATTTCACACTCAAAGCTGGACCAGACAAGACATACCACCTACCTTAATAATAAACTGAAAGAAATAATGGAATCGCTTGTTCAAAAGGTTTCTTCTTCTCGGTAGTGGTATTCTTTTGGGTTGGTGCAGGGCAGGGATGAACAGACTTAAGTCTCATACGGAATACAAATAAAATGACGTAAAAATCGTTGGGGGTGCTGTATCTTTGTATGCTGCAATACTCCTTGTGTTATTGTTACATTAAGGACGAAGAATTTTTTGTTTTTGTTTTGTCCATTCTTTCTCTCTTTCATTCTGGCCTTTAGTTCATTTGCTTTTGTTATTGCTGGGCTGGGATACGACATCTGTTAGGTTTTGCTTTTCATTGAATTTTTAATATGCCTACAGGACGATCATGGTCTTGGCAATAGTTGGCTTACCCTAACTGAATTCCGTCTTTTATTTTCGGTTAATGCCCGCAAGCCGAAAAGACTTCTAAGTGAAATAAATGGATGAAGTAAAATGAATATTTGCACGTGAAGTTAGTGATAACTTTACGCGACTCCGAGAATGGATTAATCAGAATTAATGTCACGTTCGGGACGAGTCCTTCGAGCATATATTAGTAATTATTAATTCCGAAAAGGATTTAGGGAATAATAGCATAATTTTCACACTGACCTATATTTTTGGCAAATTTTATTTCTAACTAACTTCATCATTGCAGAGTTATGCAACATTAACAACAAACAACAAAGGCATAACGACGTGTAGCCCTCCGCTGGTTGGACCAGCCGTATCACTACACAACCAACCACCCACCCCGCAGCCCATGGAGGTTAGTCTACTTAGTCCGAATAATCAATCGGTGACATCATCACTAAGCGAATATCGGTTTCGACCGGAAGTCGTTACAACCTCAAATCGAATACAGGAAAGTTGTATATAAAACCTACACACCCACATGCACCCCTGGGAATCTAGAATGAGATAACAACATATCTACTATCAGTAAATGTTGATCCGTCACTGCCATGATGAAGACGTCAACCAAACATTATATTCTCATGGTAACCTGACGAACGATGGCTCAAAGCCATTGCGTATCAAAGACTTTAAACAAAAAATATATATAAAAATGTATTTTCTAGATTAAGTAATTAATTATTTATTTTATTTTTCTAAATGTATTTATTTGAAATTTTTTTCTAACCAATGAATATTATAAATAGTATAAACTATTATAAATACCTGTAAGTACTTAAATTCCAAAATGTAAATAAAACTTCGGCTTTTTTCTATTGTTTCAAATCTTTCTAGCCAATCAGTAATTTGTATATCTATGTGTGCATGTGCATGTTGACATTTTTTTTTTTTTTTTAGAAAATATCTTTTTTTATTTTTTTGGAACAGAAAAGAAGCTACTAACAAAAATGAACCTATACAGTCAAACAGAGCATTTGTATACATTCATAAAAATATATCAAACTTAACTTGTACATATCGAATATAATAAATAGTAAACGTGAAATTCTTCCTTTTTGTAAAATTTAGTTAAGATGAATGAACATATGAAAGCATAGATAAATAAAAAAAACATGAAGTTCTTTGTTATGGTGAAGCAGAGTATAGTGTTATCCTTGAAAACAAACAATAATAGCGCTAGAAAATAATGTGAATTTATTAATAAAAAAAAACAATACATTTTATATCAACAGAATTCTGTGTAATAAAATATATAGTATTATTAAATGGTCTGACTATGGTCTTTAAAGTTCTTCATTTTTTAGTCATTCATCTGATTTTAGTTACAATTGTTTGTAATGTAAAAAAGGGATGACTATCTATATAGCTAAAGGATAATAAGAACTAAAAACTGGATATGGAGCGAAAAGATTTTTATTGTTTACTTATTGTTGTTGGCTTTAGTTTTTTTTTATGTATTTATGTATGTGTAACGATTATATATAAATAGTTGAATACGTTTAACTTTTATTTTCTAGTATAAAGGAGCTGAGCTGTATTTAAATTATATTATACAAAATAATGACAAAAGTTATATACAAACCTACATTTGTATAGCAAAAAAGAAAAATCATAATAAACAAATAATTGTATTGTTAACAAAATTTAAATAATTAACTTAAGAAATTAAAAACCAAAACACTGAAAAAAGAAACAAGATAATAAAAGAAATTGTTTTTTTAAAAAAATAACCATAAATTTGAGTTTTTTTTATGTGCGATATCATTTCGCAATTGCATTCTGGAAATAATGTGAGTAGCTACCTGGTAGCATGAAGCTTGCGAGACAAATTCCTATGGCGCCCAAATTTCAAACTTAAAGCATTTCCCAATCCCAAGCTCATTAAAAAGGTCCACAGCACCAAATTCCATCTCTGTAACGTTAGTGGTTCTCATAATACAGGACTTCAAAAGTCGCAAAAACCGCAACTGACTGACTAACTCACTCATTCATGCTGCATGCTGCCCCCCCTGGGGAGGGATCCCAGTTTCGATCCCCGGAAATACACAAATTACATCTTAAGGTTTTTTCTACTGCGCCACCTCTCGCGAATGTCTGACAAACATCTGAGAGTATGACTGTCCTGAAAAAGCTTCTCAATTCAGCTGTTCCGAGTCGGCATAAAATTGTAGGTCCCTTCCATTCGTCCCAAAAATAGAAACTCACACAAACGAAAGGTTGCGAGAAGCTAGGCCTAGGGTGTCTACACGCCTGTTGCGCCACCTATTTATTTATTTTTTTATTTAGTGTGTAACTAGTCAGCCACGAAAAGCAATGAGATCTAAAGTTCTAAAGTTCAATGTTAAAAAATTGGTAGGTTTAACTTCATTTCCTTCTTTAAATATTACAAGTCTTTTGTACGTGTGTTGTAATTGAACTCTTTCTAAACGGCTGAACCGGTTTGTTTGAATGGGTCCAAGAATGTTTTACATAGAAGATTCACATTTGGTGAAAATTGGACAAAGTGACTTGGCACCTTCCATACAAAAAAATCTAAAAAATCGTATATACGTACTATCTAGAAAACTTCGTAACTGATTTAATTTTAATAAAATAATTGGTATTGGGCCAAAGATGCTTCGGTGAAAGTTTGATCAAAATTTGACATAGGGGTGTGGTACCTTTCATATAAAAAAACCTTAAAAATTGTATATTTCTAAAACCACAAAACCGACTGAGCTCATATTACTCCCACATCAATTTACCAAAATTCTATTGAGAAAACAACCTTTTTGGGTGAAAGAGATAACTGATATCGGAGATAGTTTTGGTTTGCGTTGGGAACATACCACTTGACATAGGTAGACTGGAATAACATAATTGCTGGAGCTCAAAAAAAAAAAAAAAAACAGAAAGCGAGGAAAAGAGTAATTACCAACAGCATTTAAATTTCTATATTTCTCAAAAGTTCACGAATATTTCTATGATGATTCCAACATCAGCAAAATCTCGAAGATTTCCCAAGCTCATTGCGATCTAAAACTTCTTAATGGGAACATATTTGGAGACATAGTTTATTAACCCTTTGTTTCATATGTACTATGAGAGAAAAAGAAAATATCCACCACGTTATAGATAGATGCTACGTACGTATGGGAACTTACGAGTGAGATAATATACTTTGAAAAGGCAACTGTGATTTTAAATGAACTAATTGCTACTCAACGGAGAAAGCATGAATGATTTTAAAATACTGGTCAACTACATTACTGTGGTCATATCTTACAGAAAACAACTTGTTTCCCAATTCCAGTTAGATCGGTAAACTTTAAATGTGGACGCGACAGCCAAGCTCTAAAATATTTATAGCTAATCATATCAATGCGGAATGCAGTATCTACCTTAGCATACTTTCAGCTTAACTCCCATCGCAGTTTGCTATCTATGGTCATATTACTTAGCCGCGATCGAGTATCTTTAACTTTGTTTTTATATATACTGCAACATAATTGGTTTATTAAAGTTGGTATTAAATGACTAAATGGTATATATCTAACTACCTTTACGAAATTAAAAGAATTGCTTTTGAAAATAGTTCAAATAGTATTTGGAACCATCTCCGAAGTGAATGTTGTCGTAAGTGGATGTTAATACGGCCAACTGCATTTTAGTTTCTTTATATCTATATCTACGGTGGTAAACCTTAAATACCTTATAGCCTTAAGGAAGATGGGGTTGTATTTAACTCCACAGGGCTCTACTTATTTCGCGGTGGGTATTATCGTATTATTCAACCGTCATAAACCAAACTTAATAATTTACACCCCTGAAGAGGAAAACTCCAGACATATACTGCCTTCCAGGTCTACCGTACCGAGTAAAACCCCATGATTACTTTGTAATATTTTTTTTACATGCCACCTGGCTCCTAAAAAAGAAGAAAACTTTTCCATATAACTAAAACGATACCCTCCGCATACTGTTGCTGAAAAAGTCTCCCAGCCTCTTATCAAGGTTATCAAAAAGCTCTCCCAAGCCTATTGTTTGTTGTTATGTTTTGTTTTTTCTTTGTTGTGTCGTGGTACTCAGCATCCTAACACCTTTCGAATAGCTTTCATTGGCATCCAAGTGGCTGTACGAATTTCCCAGGATACCAATAAATCCTCGTTCAGGCCAATTGAAACCCCATTCGAAGCCCTATCAATAAATCAATGTTTCATTGCATGACAGCTTCAGCCTCAAAGCCATGTTGAGTCACATTCAGGTCCGCATCATATTCCTCAACACTATACATGAATGTACCTACTGGTGTGGTAGGTAGGTACTCGTTTGCAATTAAGGGGGTCGACTACACAAGAATTCGATAAAAAGTTGAAAAAAAGGCAATGAACGAACAAAAAATAAATCAGAGGGTTGGTGAAAAACGTCTGATCCTCTGGTCACTTGACATTCGACTTTTATGGGTCAAGTGATGTCTATCAGGCCCATTGATTATTGACGGATGACTTGATGACATGCATGAATGCAGAAGGAGAAATATGAGATGGGAGGCGAATATAGCAAAAATGCCTTTGAATCTTACAACTCCTTAATATAAACCATGGCTCTTAGAAATCGACACCCTTTCTATTTCTAGTGCAAAAAATGCAATGCAATAATTTCCATCCAGAGTACCTACCTGCCAGAACCTTTGTTTGATTTTGCAATAATTAAGATTGACATCAAGTAGTAATCTTTGCGCCTGGAGAGAGCTGAACTGATTGCAATCAAGGTAGTCGAAATTATATTTCTTAAAGGCTTCAGGTGAATCATAGTGGTAAATGTCTGAGTTAGGTAAATTCACAGGATTGAATGATGCTGCTTTCTAATGGACCTCTTTGCAGTCGTACTGAAGTATGCCCTCAAGTTTCATCATTACACACTCATGCACAAATGTTCAGGAGACCATTGCTATAACAAAACTAGGAGAGTAAGCGGTTTTCCTTCATTTTAATGGGATTGGAGCTATTGAGTTAGTCAAGTTTCCTTGAACATAGCATTTTGCAGAGGCAAGCTAATATTTGGAGTATCTATCTATATGATTATCGAACTTAGCTTGGGAGATGAAAATAATCAAATTTCCAACAAAAGAGGTTAATTAAGAAACTATTCGATATTGTACCCATGATCACAATCTTATCGACAGAAAAAATGCACTAAATACCTACACTGCCAGAATTTTTCCGGATAAAATGTAAATAGGTAGGTGTCCTCCCTTCACATATCCACAGAATTTATTTTTAGTATTTAGCTTTTATTACGAACTATCTATATAGCTATTTTAATTCTAATTTTAATAATTCACGCATGTGCCACTTCAGTTTTCATGTAAATGGAAATATTTTTAAATAAAGTTTCTCATGACTCGTTAGACAGTAATTGTGATTTAAGATTAATCGGAATCGCAAAGCGTAGGGATGGTTTAGGAAAAACCCCGAAAACCCGAAACCAAAAGTTGGAAAATTTAAAAAATATTAATTTTAATTTTGAATGGTAATATACAGTATACACCACCAAACCAATGATCGCAAAACTCGAAAACCGCAAAATCTCGAGAAATACTTTGCAATTGGCCTAAAGAAGTTTCTGTATAGTTTAGTCAAAATTGGTCAAAGAGACGTGGCACTTCACATACAAAAAAAATTTAAAATTTTATATAAAAATTTGCGAAATAAAATTTTTTTTGACTCATAATGATAACTAAATGTCTTATCTAATTCATTCCAGTTAGAGAGACCGAAGTTACTAATACTATTTTGCTTTTTCGAGTCTTCGGCACAAGGTGCAAATATTTAAAATTGTTCTTTTGTTTGTACTTCCTATTTAAATGAGTATTGTATACTTGCAAGGAAGGACTAATGTTTCCGTAAATTGGAATACAGCTCAGAAATGATCGCCTGTGATCAAGTTGCAGTTCTGCGTAGCATTATCCGCGAAAAAAAAATTTTGGAAAGCAAAAATCTCGAATTTAAAAATCTCAAAAAAAAATATCGAAATAATATTAATTTTTGAGACAATGGTAACAATTTGCGCGCGACAGAATTAATAACACCAAATCTAAAAATGGTGTCAAACAGTGAGATACGCATGGGTCGGCATACTGCCCCCTGCATCCCCTGCTTGTGGCCACTGTAGGATTTGGAGTAGCTGTAAGGTTGGGTATATGCAAAGTTTATATTATAGGATCCCAAAAAAAATCTAGAATTTTTATTTCCGTGATTTTTTGTATATATAGTCTTTCGAGTTTCACATACAAACTGAATCCCATTTTCCCGTCGCTAATAACTCGGGCCCCAAGCAAAATTTCTAAAATCAGAGAAAACTAATTTCTTTGGTGGTATTACACTAGCATAATAAATATGGCAATATTAATTTATAGAAATGGCGAAATAATTGGGGATAGAAATATTCACAGTAATATCTGGTGTTGCTATTTTATATGATTCGGAACTGTGATATATCTTTTTGGGGATATTAGGCATAATATTTAAAAGTTGTTTGCAGATGCTATCTATATCTCATTGCAAATGCAAGCAGCATGAAATTGAATGGGATATGAATTGGGGCTTAGAATTTTTAAAGTACCTACCTACCCCTTACTCTGACATTGGAAATGCAAAAAGGTTTATCGCAGAATTTAATTTTAATTTTCCCAATTTGTCCAGCAAAATATTGCTTGAAGTATTTATCCAGATCAACGCAAGTTCTTGACTTAAAGAATGTATATACATTATACCTATACCTACCTACATACTCATCCAACAGAAAGAAATATTTACAAAACCACACTCGGAATGCATTGTATTTGTATACCCCTAAAATTATGTCATAAAAAGATTAATCCAAATGCGAAGCAGCTGTGCGCCGGGCCGGGGCATCAAAGGGCACGGTAGTGCCCCAGCCAAGTTCTCTAGTAAAGGCACTACTACCCTTTTTACAGGAACAAACTCAGGCTGTTTTCGCCCCCCTCTAACTTCGGAACCAATGAAGCCAAAAACTTCAAACTCGAAACATTTAACAAACTCATTAAAAACGTCCACCTCACCAAATTTTCATGGTCACTCTATAGCATTAGTGGTTCTCTAAATACAGGACTTCAAAAATCGCAAAAACCGTAACTGACTGGCTCACTCACTCACTCACTTAGATGATGATCATCAAAATTATGAAGCACTTCCGGCCATCCTAGAATCGTGAAATTTGGCAGTATGCTAGATCCTGTGGTGCATACACTGGGAAAAGTCCAAAACTTGAGATTTTGCATTCAGGGGGCGTGGTATACGCCCACTTTTGAAAATTGGTTATTATTTATTTGTTCAACTTTCCATTGCCGTAGAATGTTGAAATTTAGTACAGCGGTATAGGATTTGAAGTGTGCAGAAAGAAAAAAATTTTAAATTTTATATTGTCCATTCAGGGGGCGTGGTATACGCCCACTTTTGAAAATCGGTTATTATTTATTTGGGCCACTTCCCATTGCCGTAG
The DNA here is from genome assembly GCA_949372485.1 of Cheilosia soror. Lineage (NCBI taxonomy): Eukaryota > Metazoa > Arthropoda > Insecta > Diptera > Syrphidae > Cheilosia > Cheilosia soror. Next base: position 93,974,514 of record OX443562.1, read on the forward strand.
AATGTTGAAATTTGGTAGAACGATAGGACTTGCAGTGTACGAAAGGAGAATGAATATCAAAATTTAAAAATTGTTCATTTAAGAGGCGTGGAATCTTCCTTTTAAAATATGAATAGAAGTTTATCTACCTACCTGCCGAATATAATTTTAGTAAATAGTTTATAAGAAAAAAAGCCAAAGGTATGGTAGTCAGTGTATATTGACATATTAAACAGCGAAGACGTTTCAACGTTGTTTGTGAAATCTAATAAAAAAAACTTCGCAAAAAGTAGTGAAATCACACCAAAAACATAAATGTAAAAAAAGAGCCAAGTTCTCTTATATAGAACGGCAAAAAGTAACTAGTCAGCCACGAAAAGTAATGAGATCTAAATGTACGCCAAGTTCTTAGTTTAAGAAGGTTAAATGTTAAAAAAATTGGTAGGTTTACTTGGCAAGTTTTTCGTTTATAACTTCATTATATTGTACAATATACCTATATTAGAATTTGAAAACTTGAGAAGTGAGGCTACCAATTGTTTTTAACATTTAACCTTCTTAAATTAAGAACTTGGCGTACATTTAGATCTCATTATCTACTTTTCGTGGCTGACTAGATACTTTTTGCTGTTCTATATAAGAGAACTTGGCTCTTTTTTTTACATTTATGTTTTTGGTGTGATTGGCTTTTCTTCAACCCTTAAATAAACTAAAACAATGATTATACCTACATCTGAATTTTTCCTTCGATTTCGCAATGATGATTCCTCTATGTGTATAAACTCAATGCTTCTAAGCACTTTCGCACATCCGATCCGAACTTCTCTAAAGCTTTCCGTCTAATAATTATGGCCAAGAACTATTTTGAAAAGTCTTCCACAAATCTTAAAAAATAAAGCAATTAGTTGTCAGATAAATTGTTGGTCAGATTAAAAGCTATAACCCTAATCATTTCCAAATTAGAGTGAGAAAACAAAATGCTTAAGGGTCAATCCTATTAAATTGTGAACTTGTACGTGTTCAACCCGTGAATTTCATGTCCAAAACGAAAAATTAATATTCACATGGTTCATTCGAACACATATTTCAACGCCCCCGGCTCGATTGAAATATACTTGTGTGGTGATAATACGCAAATCCTCTTCAATCCTTTTTTTGTGCTTTGTTTTCCGGCTGGACATACATATTATACACTTCCAACTTGTGTTTACATGGCCAAGTACAATATAACACTTGACGAAGATAGTGGCCGCAGCATTATATGAGTGACCGAGCAATCTGCTGTAACCCCACAACACCACATAACTGCTTCCTTTACAAACACATACAAATTACCTAATTAAGTTAATCGGTAAAGTGAAATTAATTCTATTTGCTCCAGTTATGCGTTGAACAAATGAGCCGAGTCCTCGCTTGGCTGGGTAAGGCTGTTTGATTATGATGATGGCTGTGTTTTTGGAGTAGGTACAGCTGGGGGCACTATTGTTAATGAATAATCTAACACAATACTAATACCGAAATCAGGGATGAAAATTCCTTTGGGATATGAAATAGAGCTAAATGCCTATTAATTGTACTAATGAATTGTAAGACATTGTCAGGTGGTAATGTTATGGTTAATATAAATTAAACTCGAAACTAATACAGGTCATCCCTCTACGAATGATGTACACTCAACGAAAAACAGGTGTAAAATTTACCTAAATCGAGTGCTAACTTGCATAAGTCCTAAGGCCGTTTTGAGCTTACTTAGTTTTAAGGCAATTTCGGTTAAATTGCTTAGGTAAATACACCGCCACATAATCAGTGTGGAATTGCCTTAGATATAGCTTGAATTATCCATGTATTCCTAAGGCAATATTTCCTAAGACTAAGGTGATTTAGGCCAATATTTTTAGCCAATAACTGCGTTAAATTGCCTTAACCACTAAGGTAATAATAAAATGTTTTTGCCTTAGAAATTGCCTAATTTTTGCAAGATTGCTAAAGCAAATTTTGATTATACTAAGGTGTTTAACTGCTGGCCAATAAGTGTGGTGAATTATTGACTGCCCGCCTTGTTATTGGGAAAATTATTTTCACCATTATGCTAATTCAAAGTCAAATTATTTATTTTATTATATTTTATTTTATTTGTGTATAATACGAACGGACATTTTCACAATTTTTTTTTTTTACGGTTTGCGTCATTGTTTTTGTTGTGCATATTCTTGTAGTTTTCATCCACTGTTTCCAGTCACCAGTTTCATCCGAAGATTCTATAATAAAAAAATACATTTTTTCCAAAATAAATTTCTTTGTTCTCGATTTTATTAAAGAAAAACATACCTTCATTTTCATTATAACATTCCTCGACAACATTTGTGTTGAGTTTCTTTTTTCTTTGGGGATATTTTGGTCTTTTCTAGAACAAAAAAGTTATTTTTTATTAGCAGTTATAGTCCATAATAGCAACTATTGACACTAGTGCTAAAACTCACCTTATTATTGTAATCTGCAAGCCAGCACGCAGTTTGAATTTTGTATACTTAACAAAAATTGCCGCTGTTTTATCAAAAAATTAAAGCACGCAATAATTAAACGTTTGCTTTACGGAAATTGGAAATAGAGTGACTAATTTTTGGATGCGAATTCAACTATATATGTATTACACTTCCGAAAGTAACCCCAATCGTAGGTAAGGCAAAATTACATTAGGCCTAAAGCAAATTTACGCAGTTTAAGACAATTAAAGGGGTGTTTTCCTATATTTAAGGCAAAACTCCTTTAGGCCTAAGGTAAAGTTAAACCGCTACCGAAATTTTTATAAGAAAAGTTACATAAGACCTAAGGAAAAATTACTTAGTTTACCTGGCAATCAAGGGCAAAGTTAAGAAAAAAACATTTTATTTCTTGGTTAAAACTGCTAAGCATTTTTAGGCAATTCTGCCTATTTTCCATTAGTTAGGTCGTATACAAATCTGCTTAGTTTTAGGGAGAAATTATGCTTGTCTAATAATATCTATACAAAAAACTTTACCTAATGCGGTTAAGGCAATATTACACAGGATTTTTCTTTGAGTGTAGGTGTTAAATTTTGATATATAATGCAGTATAAAAATATTAAGTATTTATTATGTCTAGCCTAGGTCCGATATCATTAGCAAATATTCAACTCAATGTACTGCCATTGGGGCTTACCCCGATATGTAGAATAATATTATAATACAGAAAACAATAGATAATATTTCGAAAAAAAAATTTTTTGAATGAAAAAATCTGGAAACGAAAATTTTGAATAACAAAAATTTTTAAAAAAAATCTCGAAAGCAAAAATTTAAAATTAATATTAATACAAGATTTACTCATATGGAAAACTATTTGAATTGCATGTGTATTGTGTATGCAACAAAACTTTGTTTCACTATTCACGCAATCAAATGAGTCAGCTAAAAAACAATAGGGGCCTATAACACAACGAGACATATCGCCAAGTCTTACAACAGCCTTTGTTGAATTTGTCCCATAAGATCAGCATTGAACTTGTAACTTTGTGTTACAGAAATGTGTAAAATATTGTAGAAATTCACTTGTTCTACAAGTAGGCACTCGTAGCGTTGTGTTAAAGCTCCGTTTCGTGGTAAAGGCCCCAAAATACAAAATACCGCGCGGCTTAGCTCCGACACTATATTTATATATTTACATACAGTCGAAGAATGGAACAAAAGTTAATTAAATTAAAATAAATAATGAAAATAGTAGATAGTATATGTCTTATCTCTAGATGTATAGCTATGTACTTCTAAAGGTATTTGTACATATATTTTGTATTGAAAAATGAGTTTGTTTACATTTGGACAAACACACTTAATCAATCTTATATGTAAACTTATTTTCTGTTGAATAGTTAGTTATGATTTCGAAATTTTGTTATGACTTGTTAAAAATTTATTATTTTCAATAATATATTCATTTTAGACTTGTTTTCATTACATTTAAGGAAAGCAGTTTAATTTTCTAGATTTTTTTCGAGATAGTCTTTCGATATTTATAAAATGTATTTTCGAGATTTTGACCATTATAGATTTTAGTCGTTCTAGTTAATGTCATGATCAACTGCCATTGAAGTGTGAACTATATACACGTATGAGCTGAGCAGAGCATACTCCCGCTACGCTACCAGTAAATTTCGACTGTATCTTCTAGGTACCTACTCATTACTGCAGACTAACGAGTTTTGAAAAATTTTACGGTATGTAGTGATAGTGATATGTCCTTGCTACCGAACGCTGGTTTTACAGTAGGCGCATTTTAAAAAAGACGTTCGCAAATACAGCGGCCGACTGAATAAAACAGATCTGCGAAAAAGAAAAATGTATTGCTCGTTAGATAAATTTTTCAGCTAAAAATTGGCAAGATTTATTAAGCTCCATGCCAAGTGCAACCAACAAATTTTGTAGATATTACTATATTTTACAGAAATATTGTCCAAATAATTCGAAAATGCGACGACACATTTTACTTTGAAACATATTCACTCATACGGACATTTTAATGACACTTAGGTAGGTACTCAACGGATGATGGATAATCGTAATGGATATCTTTAATTTATTAGTACCTACTACGGGTACAGTGATAAAAACTACTCTCTTAACAGAAAATCATTCATCATAAGCTTCACAAATCACTATCAATACTTTCCAATCATCTGCGCTAATTATTTGGATCTGTTTACTTACACAGCTATACAACATGCACGCTGCATGAATGGCTCATCAAAAAGAAGTGACCCAATTTTATTCGCTTAGTTAATTAAATATCTACCTGCAGTGATTCCACAATTCACATATTATTCGCTTTAAAAAAAATTAAAGACACCTAATTAGTGTAATATCTAATGAGAAAATTAAAATTTCCCTATACGGTTCGTCATTATGTAAAAATCAAAACCAGTCCTATAATAAATGACCTCATTTGATGACATATCGTTACGTCATGTAGTCATCCTGAAAGGTCTGCCTCTGCATATGCGAACAGATTATTAATATTTATTTTTAACTAAAATTGGAATTTTAGTGGATGAAATCCGGCCAAAAATGCTCAAGGCCTTAGGTGAAGAGGGAGTTAAATGGTTGTCTCGTGTCTCCTTACACAAACTGTAAAAGCTGTGTTCGAGTAAACGACGCGCGTTAAATCAATACCTTTCACCGTTGTCTCCTTTCCTTTTCATTACTAATATGGACTGGATGTTACAGAGCAGGGCAGTCTTGGCGAAGAAGGTCTCAAATTGGGAGATCTGAGGTGAGAATAAGTCATTTTGCTCTTTGCGGATGACTACTCATCCTTATGTCCTCTCAGACTGAACTTCTAAGCGTACTTGATCGGTTTGTAGCCGTTTGTGCTGAATCAGAGATGAAAATAATCGTGAACAAATCTGAAGTGATGGTCATCTCCAGAATGGGTGCTCAAGCTCAATGGACTCTGCATGTTACTGAAGTCTCATTGAAACAGGTGGAGAAGTTTAAGTATCTCGATATCTTATTCAGGAGTGATGGAAGGAGCAATGCTGAGGTTTTCTGTAGGATTGGCTAGGCTGGATCAATTTTAAGACAGCTTAGTCTTTCTGTTATTAGGACGACTGAACTTGGTGTAAAAGCTAAGCTGTCGGTCTTTAATTCGGTGCTTTTTCCAACTCTTACTTATGGCCATGAGGTTTGGGTAAAAAATTACCAAAAGAGTAAGATCTCTGTTGTAGTGTTCCGTCTTCTATGTAGACCCAGGATGAAATGGTAGCTCAAGTTCATAATCTCACCTCTACCCGTATGGGGATTGCGCTTGATTATTTACACTCCATGGCGGAGAATCGAGAACAGTGGAGGGTCCACTTGAGCAACCTAAACCCACCACCCACTTAATGCATAAGCGGCTCAAGGAAAATAAATGAAAATGACCAATATGTATTGAAGAAACGCTTTGGGTGCCTTTTTTCAAAAAGTGAATAACACCAGGTGTTTGTTTTCCTCTTAAAATAATAATATTATGTGATTGAAATACAGAAATACTCCTGGGCTAATACTTAAGAGTATCTGTAAATTTTAACTCAATCAAATTCGGTGGTGTTCGAGATATAAAATGTTGAGTGTATTTTTTGGATGGGCAGTGCCACGCCCCTTTAACTCATGTATATAGATATATAGATAATTATTATGTTCGTGTGTTGTCACTGTAGTGCTCCTAAACGGCCGATTGTGATGACATTTTTTGTGTATGTTCAGATTAGCAATTGGACTTCGTAGGTGGCGATACCATCGGGTAACACGATATATATAAGCAATACAATTCCTCTATTTAAAGAACGCAAATATCAACCATGACAATAACGATAATTGGTGAGATCCCAATTGAAATAGAAAAATAGGTCCACCTGAAAAATGTAGGTAGGTATGTATGTATATGTATTCAAAAGATCACATCAAATAACTGAAAATGATTTGATAGTTGTAATTAATCAATTAATTTAAATAAAATAGCTATTATTTGTTATTAAATGTTTAATCAAAGCCCTTAGCTTTGTCTTTAAAATTTATTAATTATTATTGACTAATTTTTTAATAAGTTGTGATTTTCTAAAGGTCAAACCAACCACTTTCTATAACAAAGCAGTCAAGTACATTTTTCGGATTTTTTTTTTGTACTTTCTTACAGCGACTTCCACCTACTTTATTGTTCTTAGAAAGACTCTGCAGTCTGCTTGCTTAAACCAGAAAACCTCTAATGCACGTTTCACTAACCCTTCAAGAGCATGACCTGACCAGCTAAGTAGATCGCATAACTTCTTGTAGCCGTAATTCTTAACCAAAAATGAATGTTGTGGAAAATAAGCTACAGCAACAACAATCAGCGCTGCAACCGACAACTGGGCAAAAAACATAGAAATGTCATCATATAAGCATTGTCAACGAAAATGGCTTAGTACACAATATAAATTGTTGTTCCGCACTTGTGTCTTTAACCAGGGTTAAGTCTTTCCCTACTCTCAGTCATCCTTTATTCCCAAACAACAGCATCCCAGAACCGAAGGCAAACACCCGAATGTCTCGTGCTTAAAAGCCTTTTGTGCAGTCACCACTATGTACGAAGGACTCTTAGCCTTTGTTGATATGAAACCTAAGAGTCAGTAACAGCAGCTTTATCCCTTCAATTCCCGAAATTTTTCGTCTTCTACTCGTCGCAGTCGCTTTTAAGGCAGAGACAAATTTTGCATTTCATACGCTGCTCCTCTCTGACAAATGGTTTATTTAACCAAGTTATTTACGTGATGGCAAACAGAAGCGTATATGTCATAATTAGGTCCTTCTGAGTTTACAGCCAGCCCACCGCCCAATCCGACATACCTACAACTGTACACAATAAGCAAGCACCTACCATTGTTTGCACTACGGATTTTATTTAAGTGAACAAACAATGCATAAATATGCATTCCCCACACACTCCAGACAGTTTCACCGCACGCTTACGCACATATATACGACAGCCGCTTACCCATCCGCAGAAGGGTCCCTGAGAGAATGCGAATATGAAGTAACTTCTGATCTGAGCCCAAGAACAACCAGAAGTTCCATTGCCATACCATAGTGTTTGCATACCGATACCATATAAATTATTAAATTCCCCTTTAGATTGTATTTGAAGTGCTTGGATTATTTCCATTCTCTCTGAAGTGATAGTGCAAGACTGCAAGGACGATAGAAATATGTAGGAAGAAACTTCGCTACTTGTGCACGTGACAATAACCTCAGAGACCATGGCTCTGTGGCTTGAGCGAACGACAACTTCATTGTGAGATCTCACGACCTCACATCCGGAACATTTGTTCCAATTCGTTGAGATAATGAAAACTCACTAATGGCGGATGTGTCGTCATGCGAAATAAGATGAGGCAAATGGGGGCAATGGGATTTTGTTATTTTTTTTATTGAAGAAGAGCTGAGCACATTTGCATTGCAGAGCGATACAGTCTCTGCAGCATAAAAGGAGTCCAATACACGATGGTTTCTGCAGTTCATAGTTATTAGTGGTCATGTTAGAAATATCACTGTTCATATTTGTGTATAAATGTATCTACAAAGCCTAGTTGCCTTTCTTTTTGAATCGTACATATGACAAGCTTGTGATGATTTCTTGCGGAATACACTGTTATGTGCAGGTGTAGCCAGATGAAGCACCATCACCTCAATACAATACCTGCACTTTAAATATCCTCTGCTACCGCCTACAGACTTATGTACGTATTATATGCACTGTAACGGTATTTCGCAAAATTCCCTGTTTATTTATGACTTTCAAGTATAATTATCATTCTCGCATTATTACTTTAAATAATGGCTTTCTAATGAGACCGCTACTATTGCCGGTGTCGCTACTCTATGCCTGGTAATTCTCGTCCTGATGCAAAGATGCACACAAGACCAAGCCGGATAGCGGATTGGACATTTCCATTTCCCCTGTTTTTAATCTTAAATCACAGACAATAATTTCGTGAGAATGTCTCTCTGGTCATACCCGTACCGAAGTACTCGTAGTTGTGAGATAATTTCGTTTTCAGAATATTTGAAGTTATCTTGCATTGGGAAGATTGGATTTTCTGATGAAGAGGTCGAGGACGTTGCTTGCATGATTGCTGTTTTGCTGTTGTGCAATTTTCTTTATACCTGTGAAGATATAGATTATTGTGACTTTTAAGATAATAATATATTCAATGGAAATGTCTTGTGGCAAGATAGTCGGTAGATATCCAACTGCGCCCATATTTGAAAATATTTTTCAGCGTAGCCCGTGCACACTTTGTAGTGCAAAATAGTTAAATAGATAAACTGTTTTTATTGTAATGCTCTGTGGTACAAAACATTTTTTTGTTTTTCCAGAAATCGTATTGCCTAGACAATATTATTGACTTTCAGGACAATGCCTTATTTACCCAACTAACATTTCAGCTTCGATAAGCTTCAATAGAGGATTACTTTTAGTTTCCAAAAGAATCCTATAAAACTTCGGTAAGGTCCGAAAGGCGAACACTTATCGAAAGCATTTTATCTATAAAGCCTCTAAAACGATTTCTATTAGGACTCTAATATCTCAATAATCGAAGCTTTACTGAAACTACGAATTTGTAAAAAAAGAAAGATAGATGTTTCATTTCCATTCATTTTATTTATTTTTTCATTTATTTGGTAATTATAGTTTAAGTAGTATTAACTATGAATGAATGTGAATGTGGTTGTTGTTATTCTGTATTGTTTTATTTATTCTCTCTCTTTGGGATTCTTTTAGGCCTGGAATGAAACATGAAAAGACGTAACAAATTTATAGAACGAAAGAAAAAAACCCGAACTACCGCGGGATTCGAACCCAGACTTCTAAGTATCAGAAGTATCTTACTCATCATATGCGCTACCTGTAATATGCATTTTACAAACTTAAAACTTAACCAGTTCAAACTTTTCTCTATTATCAAAACAAGCTTTGTTAAGAGTTCCATTCGGATTACATATTTACCTTCGGAAGCATTACATATTTATCTTCGGACCTTTAACCAAACTGAAGAAATGTTTGCCTACGATGTTTTATTCTTCCTCCCATCATATCTATAAAGCTTCGCTAGTAAAATAATGCAAGCCACAAAGAAGTCTTCCGTAAAGTTTCGATTAATGACTCTTGGAAGTTTTATACAAGTTTACTTATAGAAGCTTGTGTAATAATATTTAATCGAAGCTTTATAGAAACTGTAAGTTCCTCTTCTTTCGATAACTACAATAAACGAAGCTATGAGTTTAATTGCTCTTTAAAGCTTCATCTTATTTTTCTAAAAGGCCTTAATGAAGTTGTTATAGAAGTCAAGACTTCGGTAAAGAGTTTGCTTCTGCTAGAAGCTTTACAGAAGCTCTAAAGAAGCCTTGACCTGTCGGATCTGAAACATTTGTGTCTTAAGGAAGTTGAAATGTTAGTTGGGTATATCAATGTTACAAATTTTAAAAAATGGCAATGGTATTGCTTAGGTCTTAGGTAATAATGATCAATCGATTGGGTGGTTTTCGAGATGTAAGATTTTGAATGTTTTTTTTTTTGTGTACCACGCCCCTTTCTCCGATTTTAACCAATTTTCCCTCTAATCGATTTGCTGGTTTTCGATATATACGATTTTGAATGTTTTTTTTTGTATGGGGGGTGCCACGCCCCTTTGTCCATTTTTGACCAAACTTCACAGGATTCATGTATGGACCAATACCAAAGATGTGCGAAAGTTTGGTTAAGAACTGTAAATGCGTTAAAGCGTGAATCGGCGACAAACATTTTAAGGCTCAATTTTTATAGATATGTTATGTCAAGTAACATTATCGTGACAGTGGAGTGGCATGCGTTGCGAATATGTCAGGTTTTGCATGTCGTAACGTAAACTCATAGCTTAAACCACGACTGTCCAAACCGTATTATTTTTAAATGCATTCCATTTCCTAATATCATTGTTCAAAATTATCATCTGTCGAAACAAATGACTTGAGACATTATAGTACAACTATTTAGGAAACAGTCCCAAAAGAATTTCTCAGTTTGACGATAGGTAGGTTAGGTACCTATAGTTGGTCTGAGCCAAACACTGACTGGTTCGGTCTTGTAATTATGTTGTAGAAAAAAATTCTCAAATTTTATGAGCCATTGTGGTTAATATTAATAGAATTGACAGTGCTAAGTTTATACATTAATTTATCAATAAATTGAGTTGTCAAACAAATAAATTTCATAAAATGTATGACGAAGTAGAGCGCTTTAGTATTGCTCCTTTTGGATAATTTTCTAAAACCATAATATCTTGACCTCTAACTATATAGTTGATGACAATAGGCTTTATTTGGGAGTTGAAATTCAATCCCAACTCGATCTTATCAATAATTTGTGCTCCGATAAAAATTAAAATATTTAAAAAAAAATGCTCTGAATTTTGCACAAATTTTCAAAAATTTCAATTTCGATGACTATCTTTTAAATTTAATCACAAGTTAGAAATTTACAGCCTTATTTATAAACTTTATACACTCTTTATAATAGCTCTAAACGCAAAAATATATATTAGGATTTTGCGTTTAGAGCCAGGGTCGAGCCAGGGTCGAGCCACAGGGGCAGCTTCGGCATGCTTGCGGTTGCTCGGCTAGAGCTCGTCGGACGGGGGGTGTTCTTGCCCCCTCACCTAATGCCACCTGCTCAACAAACATTTATCTCATGCCATTTAGAAAAAGAAAAAAGAAAAAAAAAGAAGAAAGCTACTCTACTTTGACCTCGGACAGACAAAAGGGACCACTAAAATTAAAGAGAAAAGGAAAAGAAAAATGCTCAAAGACTTTTGCCAATACCTTGGAGAAAGTACGGGAGAGACACCGCGAAACTAACCTAGCTAGGATTTTGCGTTTAGAGCTATTAGAGAGATTGTATAAAGTTTATAAATAAGGCTGTTAAACCATTCGTCCGATTTTCATGATTTTTTTTTTCTGATTTATAGATGTGCGCAGCGCATTGCTAGTCATTTATATAGTGTGACTTCATTTTCAGTGTTTTACATTTAAGTCAAGTGTTGGCATCGCACAGTGACAGTATTATTTTCATTACAATTTATTTTTTTATGACAATGACAATTTTTTGACGATTTTCAAAGTACATAAATAAAAATACAGATTTTCTCTGTCAGCGCTGGTTGCGCTGGTTGTCTAACATGTCGGCATGTATTGGAAATGGCTTATCAAATGTGGAAGCGAAATACGGGGGCTTACCAGTGGGCTGAGTGTTTAATAGAAAAATTATTTTATCAAAAGGCGTCAGGAGGATCAATCAGTGACTGAATAATAAGAAAACTAGGTTAAAAGTATGACATTTAGTCACAATATTCAGTTAAACATTAACAGCCTATTATTCGTAAGATTACAAAATTGATCCTGAGAAAGTCGTGTCTAACTCATGGTTTAAGTATAAGTGTCATCGTAGTAGTGTCATTCAAAGGTGGAATACCAGTTTTGCAGCCAATATATTTTTTTTTTTCATTTAAAATATTATTTAATTTGTTCGAAAGGTAATATTTGCGTTAAAATTGAATAAATGTGTTAGCAGAGTGGAAGGATGAAATCAGCAAACTTCATTTTTTTAAATAAAATAAATCGACAATTATTCGTCAAGCAAAAGAAGACTTTTCTTTAATTGTTTTTTTTAGGTTTTTTTGTGGTTTTTGTTTTGTGAAGCTCCTTATTGAAGGCATTTGGAATTCCTGCTATGGCTGTTAACATTTTTCGTCTTTTTAACCTGATGGATTTATTCTACACTTGAAAAAGAAATGTTTACCCAAACCAAAAATGTGTTTTGTAGGTACATTATTCATTATCAGAAATCTCTGCTAAATTTTATTTTCTATATGTATTTATATTTGCGTCCTGACTTCTTATACCTACCAAGAAATTGTGTGAAAAAATTGCATTTCAGCAAAAAGTCTTACAAGATTTGACTTCCATTGTACTAGAATTTGTTTAGTACAAATTCCCAAGATTTGACTTCCATTGTACTAGAATTTGTTTAGTACAAATTCTAGTACATTGGAAGTCAAATCTTGTAAGACTTTTTGCTGAAATGCAATTTTTTCACACAATTTCTTGGTAGGTATAAGAAGTCAGGACGCAAATATAAATGTACTAAACAAATTCTAGTACAATGGAAGTCAAATCTTGTAAGACTTTTTGCTGAAATGCAATTTCAGCTTCGTGTTTAGTAAACCCTTCGATTAATTTGATTAAATTAAAAGTCGAAATTATAAAGTTTCGAAATTAGTCATAATCGAGTTTAGTGATTGTTTATTGGTAAGGCCCTGTAACTCTATAGCTAAGCCAGCGCTCATATTCGAAAATCGAACGACTTCGATTTGTCTATTTTTTTTTTTGGTATACTACATAATTCTAAAGTAATTGTCAAAATCATTCGAATTCGCAAATAATCATTCTAATGCAAATGTGTTTGCGAACAGGCTGTGTGAATTGCAGAAATCTTAAAAAATGTGAGTAAGAAATTTGTTCATAGCTTATTAAAAATATTATTAAGAGTATTAAAGTATACTTTATGCATAGTGAATCATCTAAATGTGCAAACACAAAGACATCTCAATTTGAGATTCTTCTTCAATACATGACAATGCATCCCGAGTCCCGACTTAACTAAAGGATTAATCCCGAATTCGCCTTCGCTCAATTTGATCATTGCGATCCTCATTTTCTTCTGTAAAAAACAAATTGCGACACTGTCCATGTTGATTTAGTACCTATTCAAACATCACAACAAATGATTATTTCGTTTTATTCAAAAGTCTGTCAAACACAATGCGAGACTCGTTCGAAAGTTGGTAATTTTTTGGGAAAAAGTTGGCATTACTTACATTCCATTCTAATTTTATACAAAGTTCTGTTTGAAAGTAGAATCGGATTCAATCAATTCGAAAGTAGAATCGAATTACATAGTTGGCTCCCAGGTTCAGAACCTGATCTTAATTCTGAACTTCAATCAGTGAAATGTAATCCTGTCATATGACGTCGATGAGAGAAGGTCTGATACTAATAATAGGGATAAACGATAGACTAGCTTTTAAGTTTGCAAGTGTGCTGGCCAAGAAGAGCAGGATCCTCTCCCAATGTACCAAGTTAAACCAGTATATAATATAATCCATATGGAATTCTGAGGAACTAAAATGAAGTGTTACGAAGAAAGACTGTTCAAAGCCGTACGGTTTCATTTAATCACTTGCAACATTTTATCTGAGGCATGCATTCTAATTTTCACGGGAACACATTATCTGCAACTCCCTTCTTTTCATACCCAATTTTGGCGGCATAAGCAGAGTCCTTCCAGCTGTTTGTGTTTACATATGCACCTTATCCGTATCCTGGCTGAGAGCTATATCGGAATGCATGCAATAGCAAATAATTACTTCCTGTTCGTCCTATCCAAATTGGTGTTGTGCGCCAATTTTGACTGTTTTTTTTCCTGCTTTACATAGAAAATCACTATTAACAACAACCGGCATATTACTTGAGTTAATGGCTTTTTCGTGTCCCAGTTGATGGCTATACAACCAAAGGACAGGAGCAGTTAGTTTTCAAAACTTGCATTACGGCCACCGATACACTGAATATTTCTGCCTCTGTCTTTATTAATAATTTGTTATAGCACATCAAGGAAATCCTCAGTTGAAACCATAATTTTGCAGAGCATGATGGTAATGGTGCAATGGGGTGTTCCTCATCGGATGGAGAAATCCTTGCACTTCAACGCAAGGCAGCTACCTGGACACGCGATTCTAGCACGCTCTTGCTATTCCATGCGAAAATTTCGCTCATCGACCTCACGATTTGTTCGCTAACGGTGCAACTCCTCGTCCTCCATCACCCCCTCGCACTTTCACCAACATCATCATCATCAGCAGCAGCACGACAAGGAGGTAAGGAATAGGCAGAACTGCACGGAACATGGAACATAATTAAGTTATTAGCCCCGAAAACCGTAGGTATGTACAGCGGATTGATGTCGAAATTATTCACGCCAATCGAATGTCAAATTGTGCACGTACAACCCAGAGTCAAATATTCCCAGTAATGAGGCACAAGTGGCGGTTAGAGTGTGATGAGGCGGATGGGTGGAACATGGTAAGACACCAAAAGGATGTGGCGTGTATTCTCGCACACTTGGTCTTCTATGTTTCTCCCCGCCGCCGCAGTCACATCTGTTTGGATTGGCGTAAGGACGTGTATTTTTTACAATTGACGTAGCATCCGGATGGGAATGGGTTCCGTTTCGTATGCGATTTTGGGACTTACCCCCTCGTAACATGGAATGCTAAGTACAAATGTCGGTATCTCATCCCCGCATTGATCGTTGTCGATTTTTCTTCTTCGGGTGTAAAACAAAGGATAACATGTTTACTTATGATTTTACAACTGCAATTTAATTGGATGGGTGGAGGGGACTACCTATACTGTTCGTGTTTCCTCCGACACGACATAAGTCAAACGTGGCTATAGAAATAGCAAACCTTTTCACAATAAATCACCTTTGGAAATATATTGATGTCATAAAAATTGGTATAAATCTAGTTCTTATTTTTTTCTGTCTGCTGGGTCGAAGGAGTTCCGGTTCAAATCAAACTGATTGATGGGCTATACTAGCAACCCCCATTAGGTCGGTAGTTATAGGTAGATCAGTTGGGGGTAGGGGCAAGGCGGGCGATGGCAGTGGACTTTATGATAAATGATTGGTGCTCGTGTGAAATAGATATTAGAGGGACATTACACAACGAGGACGATGTGTAATGGACACTAGAAATGCGAACCGTGTTGAAGCAACCTTTTTAGTCTTGAGTATCGTTCCGCACGTATTGATTGATATGGGACATGAAGATTTCTGCAATTTTGTTGTTTTCCCTTTTTTTAAGAAAGAGTTCTTTTTTTTAGATATATTGTCCTATTAATATTTGGAAAAGTACCCATGCCTGTCAGTTTTTTTTTTTAGTATCCTGTTTCTATGAGATTGGTTCTGTTACGTCTTAATGAAGAATGTAAATTTCGTTCTGAATTGACTGATGATTTTCGTAACTGATAGTCGTGATTTTCAAGAGTATTCGTCTTACTTAATTCGTCTGTGGGAGTTGAGAAAATTAAAGTTGCTGAGAAAGCGTGCAGAGAATTGAAATTTCTGCTCTATTATCGCTTTCTGCGCTGATTTGGGTGGTTCATGTCATTAAAAACCACCTAATGATCGCTTGTCAAACCTAATGTACAACCGTTTTTTAGAATATTTTCAGGTTGGTCCTATATTCAGAACCGATGAGTTAATTCCTCTCCTGAGTAGTCACATAATCTGCTTCGTCTAGGTACCTACAACCCTCTCCAACTCGTTCACAGTGCGACCTCGTTTACTTTTCAACGGAAACTACTTCCTCTAAAACTTAGTATTCCTAGTGCGGAAGAGTATGCAAGCTATTCATCCCAAATTTGAGATGTACACAATAAGCTGTCTGCCTTTGTTGAATAAAAGATTCATCAACCACCTCTTTTCCAATAATTTGTCAAATGAGTTCAATATAGAAAATTAATCGGCTTACTTACTTACTTAAGGTGGCGCTACAGTCCGGGGTGGACCTGGGCCTCAACCAACAAGCGTCTCCAGCCAGCGCGATCTTTGGCCAGCTGTCTCCAGTTTCGCACGCTAAGTTGGTTAAGGTCCCCTTCCACTTGCGTGCGCCACCTGAGTCGCGGTCTTCCTCTACTGCGCCGTCCCTCGGGTGTGGATTCAGAGATCTTCCGGGCCGGAGCATTCACGTCCATTCGCTCTACATGACCCAGCCATCGCAGTCGTTGGACCTTCACTCTTCTGGCTAGGGCAATGTCGCTGTACAGCCCGTACAGTTCGTCGTTGTATCTCCTCCTCCATTCACCGTCTATGCAGACGGGACCGAAAATTACTCGAAGAATTTTCCTCTCGAAGCAACCAAGAGTAAGCTCATCCGCTTTTGATAGAGTCCATGCCTCTGCACCATAAAGTAGGACTGGGATGATTAAGGTCTTATAAAGGGTCACTTTAGTTGTTCGAGAGAGGGCTTTGCTACTCAATTGCTTTCTTAGCCCAAAGAAACAGCGATTGGCAAGAGTTATTCTTCGCTTAATCTCAGCGCTGGTGTCATTGTCTGAGTTAATAGCGGAGCCTAGGTAGACAAAGTCCTTTACCACCTCAAAGTTATATCTGTCTATAGTGACATTCTGTCCAAGACGTCGGTGTTGGGTGTCCTTTCTCGATGACAGCATATACTTTGTCTTGCCCTCATTGACCGCCAAACCCATCTTTGCCGCCTCCGTCTCAATGCTCACGAACGCGCCAGTGACATCACGCTGCGTTCTCCCGATTATGTCGATATCGTCGGCGTAGGCGAGTAGATGGACGGACTTTTGAAAGATAGTGCCTCTGGTGTTAGCGTTTGAGTTTTGCACTATTCTTTCAAGAACGATGTTAAAGAAGTCACATGACAGCGCATCGCCTTGTCTAAAACCTTTTTTGACATCGAAGGTCTCAGTGAGTTCTTTACCGACCTTGATGGAGCAGCGTGCATTCTCCATTGTCATCCTGCACAAACGGACGAGTTTGGCAGGGATGCCAAAACTAGACATTGCTCTGTATAGCTCGTCTCTATAAATGCTGTCATAGGCGGCCTTAAAATCGATGAAAAGGTGGTGGGTATCGATTTGAACTTCCTGGGTTTTCTCCAAGATCTGCCGCAGTGTGAATATTTGGTCGATGGTAGACTTTCCTGGCCTAAAGCCACACTGATAGGGACCAATCAGGTTGTTGACGAAAGGCTTCAGGCGTTCACACAACACGGCAGATAAGATCTTATAGGCGATGTTAAGAAGACTAATACCTCTGTAGTTGGCGCAGTTCAGAGGGTCTCCTTTCTTGAGGATCGGGCAAACAATGCTGAGGTTCCATTCATCGGGCATACTTTCCTCCGACCATATTTTACAGATGAGTTGGTGCATGCTCCTAACCAAGTCATCGCCTGCCGCTTTGAATAGCTCGGCGGTTAGGCCATCTGCCCCAGCGGCTTTGTTGGACTTAAGCTTAGATATGGCTATCTTCACTTCGTCCAGGTCGGGTGGACGGAATTGTTGGTCTTCATCGTCCAGGTTGAATGGTTCATTCTGCCTGACAGCGGGATTTAGTTCGTCATCGCCGTTAAACAGTCTGCAGAAGTAGTTCTTCCATATCCCCAGCATCGACTGCGATTCTACTACGATGTTCCCTTGTTCGTCCTTGCAGGCTTCGGTTCGGGCTCTGTAGCCTTGGCAGGTTCTTTTTACCCTTTGGTAAAACTTCCGAACCTCATTCCTGCTGTAGCATCTCTCTATTTCCTCGATCGCGCGCTTCTCGTGCTCTTTCTTTTTTCTCCTGAGAAGCCGGTGTTCGTCTCTTCTTTTCTGCGCGTAGAGCTCACGAGCAGCTCTAGTCCTTCTTTGCAGCGCCGCTTTGTATGCCTCTTGTTTCGCTGCATGTGCTTGCCGGCACTCGTCGTCGAACCAGGGGTTTCGTTGTGGTGGTCGAGTGAAACCAAGCACATCAGAGGCGGCGTCTCTGATGGCTTTTTGGCAATGTTGCCACTGGTCCTCAATGCTTGATGCTGGCTGCATAGAACCTCTTGAGAGATTGAGAGAGACTCGATCGGAGAAGGATCTGGTGATCTCTTGCGATTTTAGCCGTCCGACGTCAAACTTCCTCACAGTATTTACTTGTCTTGGCGGTGTTCGGGATATCCGAAGGCGTACCTTGGCTACAACAAGGTAGTGGTCCGAGTCAATGTTGGCCCCTCGGAACGTTCGGACATCCATAATACTGGAGGAGTGCCTTGCGTCGAT
Source organism: Cheilosia soror (assembly GCA_949372485.1). Taxonomy (NCBI): domain Eukaryota; kingdom Metazoa; phylum Arthropoda; class Insecta; order Diptera; family Syrphidae; genus Cheilosia; species Cheilosia soror. The sequence goes on from OX443562.1 coordinate 93,992,954, forward strand.
CGCAATGTGGTCAATCTGGTTGACGGTTGATTGATCGGGAGATCTCCAAGTGCCTTTATGAATATCGAGATGCGGGAACCGCGTACTTGATATGACAACATTTCGCCCCGCCGCGAAGTCGATCAGCCTAAATCCGTTATCGGAGGTGGTGTCGTGTAGGCTGTACCTCCCGACAGTACTACCAAAGATGCCCTCTCTTCCTATCTTTGCATTAAAATCACCTAGGACAATTTTAATGTCATAGTTAGGGCACTGCTCGTATGTCTTGTCCAAGAGCTCGTAGAACCTCTCTTTGGTATCGTCGTCTTTCTCCTCCGTGGGGGCATGGGCGCATATTAGGCTAATGTTGGCGAATTTAGCCTTGACGCGGATTGTCGTGAGGCGCTCGTTCACACAGTTGAAACTTAAGACTTCTTGCCTAAGTCTGCCTCCAACGACGAATCCACATCCAAATAAGCGCTGTTTTTGTTGCCGATAGCAGTCGCCATAATAAATATCGCAGTCTTTCATCCTCTTCTTGCCCGGTCCATCCCATCGCACCTCTTGGATGGCGGTTAGGTCTGCTTTAAAGCAGTTCAGGGCCTCCGCTAGTTGTTCGGCTGCACGTGGTCTGTTAAGGGACCTAACATTCCACGTGCAGATCCGAAATTCGTTGTCCTTTATTCGTTTGCCAGGTTCGTCAACAGTAAGATCATCCGTATCCGAGGCTTGTGGTAGTTTCGGAACTAAGTAATTTTTTCCGCAGTCGGGCAGTTACCCCGACGTACAACCCCCAACCTGGAGGGCCAGGCCCTTTGTTAGACCCCTTGGACGAAAGGGGCCGGATTCCTCCGGTGTCAGTAACCCACTTCGGGGATGTGAGAGCTGCCGTTGGCCCATAAAGGGTTCATCCGCCACCATCTCTGTTTCAGCACCCTGACTAGTCCTGAAAAATCCTCACTGACCTCAGCTCCAAATATGTCGAAGTAGCTCAAGTAAGGTAACTGTCGTATTGACTGTTGACGACACCGTTGATTCAGTCTAATGAATTCATCCGCCGTACGTCCTCTTTCTGAGGAGCTCATGTAAGACTTCTGAGACTCGTTCAGTCAGTCTTTCCGACAGAGCATTATAGTGTTGCTATTTTCTTCGTGTTCAACACTCGCACTTATAAGTTCAGCAAGTCACACCCGGATGGGCAGACCAGTACCCGGTGGTTACCACTGGGAGGTAAAATAAGCACAATTGATGTGTACGAAAGGTTACAACAGCTGGGCACCGCCAGGTTGATGCCGATCAGCGCCTACCCGATTCATACACACCCAACCACCAAAATTAATCGGCTATCGCCTAAAATAGAACAAACAGAAGCACTCATTAGTGAAACAAAACTCCTTCCCCTCTGCCTACACTTTTTGCTGCTTAGGTAAAAACTGCAATTTAAGCTAAATCGATTTTACATACATTTTCGACTAAACTTACATTCTACCGTACCTCGACCGAAACTAGATCAATTTCATCCCCCCATTAAGATTATATCAATGCTCTTCGGATACGCAACGAGCAAACACATGATTGTACGGGTATACCTAAACCAGGTACATATTTTGAAATTGAAAAATCCAACAATCTCATTGCGGAAAATTCAATTTCCTACCTCGTCCACGAAATCCACAGGAAAATTAAGGAAGACCCTCACGAAAATCAATTTAAAATTTGCTGACATCCTCGGTAAGAGCAAATGAAACGTATATCTACCTATACCTACATATTATATTTATATATAAACCAAACCCACATCCGAACATCAACATCCTAATGCCGCCTTGCTAACAAGGACTAACAACAATATTTACTAAATACATTCCGCTGGCCAAGAATTTCCTTTTCTTTATACATGTACATACATTTTGGCCGTTTTGGACACAAACTGACTTTAACCCGTTACAACACACAATGGCATTCCATCCCACCGAGTTAGTCGAATTAAAGCAAAAGCAAAAGTCGAAACAAAAAAAATTGAAACAAAATAAATAATTCGGTACGAAATTCCTTTCGGCCACATTATGCCGGCAAAAGAATGACAATAAGGACTCGTCTTTTTTAGTGTGTCTGTTGCCGCCTATCGGTTTGGGGTTCGTCGGTCATGAACGAAAGACTACGTGCGGTGAAACTAAATCACATAAACACACACACAATCACACTTATGCATTGCCAAACACACGTCCTTTTGGTTGCCCTTCATGCAGCAAAAAGTTCCGTTTTATCTTTTAACTCAATTTGAAAAGTTTTAACCGGGACAAGGACAGAAAAAAGTACTGGAGAAATACACGGAACCGCATCACCACCATCCCTTGGAGCTGAGCAAGTGGGCCAACAAAAACAAAGGAGCATCCACTGTGTTTAGGAACGGGTGTCAGTGCAGTAAGGAGAACAGCTTTCTACTCGTTTTCGTATACTCAAATAGCAAGCGAGTGTCCGTCGTTGCAAAAATATCTTTTGCCGCTACCACAAAATCGTAGGCCGCCTATAACTGCAATGACACAGAATGAGTTCCTTTAGTCGTCATCGCACCATTTTTCCCACAAGAAAACGCAGAGAGAAGGATCGAAAGCACAGTCAGTGGAACCAAACTTTTATTCCTTGCCCATGCGAAGAGGAATAATAATTTCGAAAGAGGCAAACGAGATCAAGGGATATCCAATCCAACTCCAAAAAAAAAAAAAGCCAAAAGAACAAAAAATCCAGAGTCCTTATAAACTGTGTTTGTTTTACTATGTACCTATACGACTACAATATAGAGTAGCAACAATACTGTGTGCGCAAAAGGCCCAGTACCAGTACCTATACTAACCATGCTTCCCCCAAAGACAAAATTATATAAAAAATTCATGGAAGGATAAACACGAGATAAATAGAAATGGAATTTGGCCCGGGATAAGAAGAAGAATGCTGGGCCTGGTCGTCCTCGTTGATTTTCTTTTCTTCATCTCTGCACTCTCTGAGGCAGATTTAGTGGCAGCTGGTGTAAGGTGCAAACTTTGGTTGTATTGTGAAGCTGTTGTTGTTGTTGTTGTGGTCCTTTAGTAGGTATTATAGACATGAAGGTGGCATTGGGATCTGGCGGCAGGAGGTAGATCAGTGGGTTTCAATAATGCAGCCTCAATGAGGAAAGTGTATGGCTTTTCCTACCCATTTGTGCTGTATGTGAAGATTTGTGAATGCGAATCATACCTATGGAAGTAGTAGTTATGGGTCTTTGGTCGTTTCTTCCCCGGAAGATAGATGGCCCCGTAAAGGGATAAAAATGGATTTATAGTTGTTCCAGAGAGAAATAAAAGGAGACCCCGCACAGGTGATGTACTATTTCCAATTTATCCTTCCAAGTCCCATTGTTGATGTTTTTTTGCTTTAGTCGGTCTTTTTTTATTTTTTCTTTCAAGCATACCTATACAGTATAGGGATGATTTTGGCATGGCTTAAGTGTAAAAGGCAGGGCAAAGACATGTTCAGAGAAGCTTTGGCTTTGAGCAAAGAAGTGGTAATTGAAATTGTATTACTGAAAACGATTCGATAACCAAAGATTACAAAAATGTTATTTCTTGTTCGATTAAGGATTGCTTTGTTTTGCTGCATCAAGAGCGGTCACTATAAGGTAGGTATATTGTATATAATGTAGTATGAAGTTTAAAGGGTTTGCCTAATTGTAGCGACATTGCTGAGAACAATTATTATTATCTTGTGTGTAAAGGTACGTAATAATGTATGAGTATGACAGTAAAGGAAATTACTAATCCTTTCTGATTTGACACAAGAACATTGATTATAAAAACAACCAACTTATTGAGTCCTAGCTGAGTAATTAATAGTAAATAATTTGATATTGTACAAAACTACAATAATTGAAATAAGACCTTGCGTTATAACCTATTTTCACTGTAATCCACGTTTTAGTAGTTTATATCAATGCTACTGTGACGATTTTTTTCAATCGTGTCTTGTAGATGAAAATCTGGAGTTTAGATAATTCTTTTAATATTCCTAAGTTTTGAAATGCACCTCTTTTTTTTTGGAATAGGTGTGTTTTTCTGAAATCTTGCCAGGCAGCAGCTACCAGTAGTGGCCAGTAAAAAAGAAATTTCAAATATTAAATAAAACAACAGTAGTAGCGCAGTAGCGCATTTACATTTTAAGGTTTTTTCTACTGCGCCACCTCTCGCGAACGTCTGACAAACATCCGAGAGTATGACTGTCGGCATACTGACTGTCCCTTCCATTTGTCCCAAAAAATAGAAACTCACACAAACGAATGATTGCGAGAAGCTAGGCCTAGGGTGTCTTCCGCCTGTTGCGCCGTCTATTTATTTATTTTTAAATAAAACAACAACATGCTGGCTTCAACTTTTGATTTTCTCCCCTGCAGGAGAAACTGCTGGCTGGCAGATTGCTAGTAATTAACAAACAGGTGACGCAGAAAGCAAGAAGTGGCTAAGAAAGCAGTTTGCGAAATTTCACTGACACCTGCACAATGGAAAACAACGCGTAAAGTGCATGGACACAGTGTCATAGGCATGACTGATTCCCATGAACTACTTGGAAAACAAACGAAATTTTATAATACCTTCACAATCACTAAAATTTGATTCGGCAATGTTTTCAATTTGTATTTCGCACTTTGTTAGAAACATTTCAGCAATAAATAGGCGAAACCTATCCCCGGCCATATAATTTTGTTTAATTGTCTATGAATGAAGATTTGTATCAAAAGAGAAATGGTGCGGAAAATAGCCTTCATGCCCATGCGATTATTTCTGAAAGGGGATTTTCTTTGCATTTTTTTGTATATTATCTATCTCATGTTTTTATTCACTCAAAATCTAACCTGTCTCGCTGGACACGACGGACGTTCATCGGTAGGCACAAGTTCATGGGAATGTAAGTCATGCCCATGATAGTGTGTCTATGCACAAAGACCATAGCCTACCATATACCTACTGACCTGGCGATATAAAAGTTCGGCGGGTTTCAGCTTGCTGGTAATAGTCCAAATGAACTGCTAACTGCTGAGGTTTAAAAAAAAAACAAAACACGTCTAAGATAAGAACAATACTAAAAATTCCTATATTACTTTGCAATAGAATACAATTAGAATTAACGCTAAATAATGATTAAATTAAACATAATATTCGTCTAAGAGCTAAGCGAGTAGTGAATGCTTTTAACGCGCAATCAAAACTAAAACTTTTATAAACAATTATTTTAACCTAATTTTGCTGCCGTTCTACCACGCTAACACATTCCAACATCATCATATAGCCAACATACAAATTATATACATCTGCTTATAATAGAATACACTTTTTAAATGTTATCAAATAACAAATTGGAAAAGCAATTTCTCTACCTACTGTAATATCTCTTTGCCTTGCGGTCCAATTAACTAGCTCCCTGTAGCTGGGTTGCATTTTATGTCACATACACACCCCGTTTGTAAAGCCGCGAACTTTTCTACTAGAATCAGAATGCAGTCATTTATGCGGTTGCAGAGTTCATCTGCAGACTGGATGTCGTCGTCCATTGCAATCCACCACAGCGTCATGCAGTTGAAACGTGAATGGGATTTTGCGCGAGCACTAGAACAGTGAACCGTCTAGCTAAAATTATATTTGGTCCCACAGGACATAATGGTACGTAGGTCTAGGTAAGGTACATGTATATGTATCTACAACTGGCTTGCAAACCCGACATCATGTAGTACACGGTACATTGCATCGTTGGGTGCATAAAATGTAAAATTCAGATGTAATGAATTGTTAAATTTTGTTACTTCGCGGGTGTCCACTGCCCAACGCTTAGAAGGAGGGAAATGGAGAACACAGCATGCTGCATAGCATAATGACCATACAAGATTTATTTTATGACTGCTCCTATTATAAGAGGAATACAAAAACAAATACTTTTTGTGTAAGTTTTTATGTTTTACGCAGTTGGTGTAAGGGAATTACAATTCGAATCCAGAACCGAACTGGATTGAGAAGCTTTTTCAAGATACATAATTATAGTTGCGGATGTGGCGCAATTTAAAATGCATACCTACTTACCTCAAGGTGTAACTGGTGTTATTCCGGGGATTGAAATTGCAACCCCGCTCACTAGCAGACTAACCACTCGGCCATAGTGCAACTGTCCTGAGAGAGCTTCTCAATTCAAACGTTTTGATGCGACATAAAACTGTAGGCTACGTCGCTTCGTCCCAAAAAATACAACTTAAACAAAGAAATCACTGTAACCAGTTGCACCAAGTATTCATTTACTTGGAATCTTAAACAGAGCAAACAATGGCAATGGGATTTGGCAACGATGGCATTTTGCCAAATATCAATTATGCCTGAGCCTTTAGGCCAATTTAAGCTTTTGACTTGTTTGTTGCACCAAAAGTGTACTTATATCTATTTCTATTTCTAATTCAAACTTATCCACCACCCGAATCTAGATACCTACCTATGCAATTTGTCATAAATCAAGTTAGTCTAGTGAAGTGACTCTAAATCAATCACTTTGAGGAACTATCTACATGCCATTTCCTTCTTTTGAAGTTGCGCATATTTTAACTACTCCTCCAAAGTCACTACGCCCTTTAATGTACGTAAGACAATTAGTTACAACAACAGGGTTATTATTTCATTCATTACCTACCCAATTAAATGTTTCCCATTGTGCGGCTACCATATTCCTCAACTATATATTGTAATCCTGAACAAATGTTGTCTTTAGCGGTAATTTGTCATTTTGGACAAAAACCACACTGGGCGGCCAAGGTGGCCGATGTTCGATGGTCTTCGCATACAATCAATGGCTACAATGGGGGTGGGCATTGAAAACAGCTTCAAGTGAAAGGTCCTTCCGCAGACTGTTTATTGGAATTTATGCAAATGGGAAGTTTACTGTATTTTCCAAATGGAAAGTTTACTGTGATGGTCGGCCACCCGAGTGGGTGGTTCTTAAGACCGAATATTCGCAGCTATTTTACATATCCGCATAGGAAACTTCTTTAATGCCTCGCATTCAAATTGATATTGGGAGCAAGCCGTGCATGGTGGCAATTAATCACGGCCCATTCCTCCAATGACCTGCAATAGGACTAGATCTAGGTAAAATCTGCATTTTCCGCCCGCAAAGGCAATGGCAACTTTCATCGTATACTCAAACACACACGCGTACAATTAATGGCCTTTGTTTTTGTAGACTAGGGCGGGCGTAAGCAATGAAGAAAAACCAATTCAAAACCGCCCTCCTCGGAATTACCACCTGTCTGGATGATAAGAGAAATTACCTTACATACCTAGAGCAATTTAAATGGGCGAATGCCAATGGAAATTAAAATCGTTTTTTTTCCTCATCGGATTTGGCCAAGTAAGGGGTGTTGTGGAGTCAGTCGTAAGTTATAATTACAGGTCGAGAATAAAGTGTGCAAATTAGAATTTAATGTTTTACTTAATCACTGTTATCAATTTACTGAAAATGTACATATATTACTTAATACATTACCTTCTACGCGTTTGTAGGTACCAGTTGAAATATAAAGTCTTATGTCAATAAAGAGCTTAAACAATTATACCTAATTATACCATGCGCTGTACTAACACTCATTTTTAATACCCGGGTTATAAATTACGAACTCACAGTATCGAACATTTTTATATACAACATTTTAAATTTACTAGAATTTAAAGCTGATGCTTAGTGAAATTAGTTACATATTAATCTAAGTGATGCCCCATTATAGTGACCAGGTTCATCCTGCGATCATAGATCTATTCTAGATAGACTCGCACTTTTCTGACTAGGTGGACGTTTCTGTATAGCTATCATATAGTTCGCAGGTAAATCTCCTTCTAAAAATCCTGTCAATACAAACGGGACCGCCTTCGTCTCTTCTCGTTAGACCAGGCCTGCTCGCAGTTCGCAGATATGGAGCACGGCCAAGAAGCATTCGCTTAAGCTGGATATCGTACAGGGTAAAGTTTAACAAATAAGATATCTTAAACTAACATCAATTATTTGCTAACTACTATTTATGTAGTAAAGAGGAAAATAAATTACAGTTTAACTAAAGGTTAAATACAGTTACATACAGCCCTACCTGCATGGGACTTTGGCCAACGTTGGCTCACAAAAGAATAGTCGCTGACCCTGGCAGATTTTTACTCTATGTTGGCCGCTCGGAACGTTCGGACATCCAATACACTCGAGGCATGCCGGGCATTTACAGCAACATAGTTAATTTTGTTTACTGTTGCTTGGTCCAGATACCGCCATGTCCCCTTGTGTATATTGAGGTGTGGGAATCGTGTGCTGGTGATGACAATGTTTCGCCCCGCAGCAAAGTCGATAAGCCTGAATCCGTTTCCGGAGGTATTGTCGTGCAGGCTGTGCTTTCCGACTGTAGAGCCGAAGATGCCCTCCTTTCCGATCCTGGCGTTAAAGTCGCCAAGAACAATCTTGACATCGTACTTTGGGGACTTGTCGTATGTCTTCTCGAGAAGATCGTAGAACGCTTCTTTGGCTGCGTCATCCTTCTCCTCTGTAGGGCGTGTGCACAGATCAGTGTGATGTTCTTAAATTTGGCCCTGATGCGGATGTGCCCTGATACAGAGACGATAAACTGGATTTGTGCTATATCTTGTCTTTTGGTTAATAATAGAGGCCAATACAATAACGTTCAAAATGAACGTCGCAACATTTCAAACTCTTTAGTTGCACAACACAATATTATTACGTTTCAAAGTAGACAATTACAAGGTCTTCATTTCCGTTACACAACACATGTTTCGAATTTCTTTTTGTTGTTTGAAAGAGTTGCAGATTTGCATCGTCTCTTATTTTGACCTTCTCAGATTCTTAAAAATGGACCAGCTTCAACTTTCATGCACCGCAGGTTATACAGTTCCACATCATGCAGTTAAAGAATAGATAAAGCACGACTCTGCATTATTCGATTTTATTTGTGCAAACAGAGCTCCTCCAAAGTAGTTTCCTTTGCTGGCAATGAAAGTACTTTACTTCGCTTCACTTTGTATCCGGTCGACTAGGTCTTCCGAGGGAATAATTAGTCGGTGATTAAAAGTTTGCCAGTGTAAGGCAATTAAAATAGGGAAAGACGGGAATCATTTTTAACGAACCTCCATTTCACTGGAAACACCGATCGCGTTCCCAGGAAATTCGCAACTTTGAAACTATATATGGGTGGTGAAAGGACAGTTAAAAGAAAAAGAAAGGTCTCTGTACAGACCAAGTTGAAAAGAAATTAAACCCAAAGTGAAGAAGAAAAAATTAAGATTTTCTGTTCAATTGTTTTCTTAGTTTTTGATTTTCTTCTCCATTTTTTCCTCCTGCTTAATTTTTTTAAAGGCATTTGGATAAGTTGCTCGCTTGAAGCGCATAACTTTGATTTTATATGGTTTATGCAATGAATATGGCATTGGAATAAAAAGAGTTTGTGTCCAAGTGCGAGTCCTAGTTGCGGACCACGCTTCTGTGTAGGTAAACCTAGATTCAAAATGCTATACGCTCGGATAAATTTATCTCTCTCTTGCGAAAAGTTTTGCGTTAGTTTCGCTTTGTTCCTTTGAGTGTTGGGTCCGTCCTTTGTTGAAGTTCTAGTCATTGTTTTCAAATATTACAGCAATTTGAAGTTGAACTTTGAACGATTCAGTGGAAGACAAACAAGAGGAAAAAAAGTTAAAAGTTTGCGCTTTTGTATGGAGGCGTTGGAGTGACAAAAATGCGACTGCGGTGGAGGGAGTACATAGTACAAGCATGATTCCGGCAGAAGTTGGGAGTCATCAAAAAACCATCCAAATGCATAGCAATTGGATGCATTTTAATGCCCTCTTTTGAGGTAACATATAGTGGACATGGAGAACACTCTGCTCTTGGTGTTATCTGATTTAATAAAAATAATAACAATAAAGAGGTTTCATTGCATAGCGACTTTATGACCTATTGTGAACCCTGCTTATACCTTAAAAAGTTTCATTCCCTTATCCATTGTGGTTCTTGTAGGTATCGTGTTTAAGAGTTATTCCTCCCACTTTGCCTTAATAAGAATAACCACTTTAGACCACTTTATAAAGTCCAGTTTTCTTTTATCTGGTATATTGGGTAACTGCGCAGATGCTTAATATTCTTAAGGATCAGTGCCACGCTGGATTATATAATAGATACACAATGCAGAATCAGCAGATCCCTCGTTTGATAAAGGTACCTATTTCCGAAGTAATACTATTCTTATAATGTAACAATAGACACTCTATTTTCGAAAAAAAAAAACACAAAAATACCAAGCATATCATAGTTTGTAAGTTTAGTTTGAGCTTGACCATCAACCAGAATGTACTAGATATTTATTTACTAGATATTATTTATTTATTTCTAACTGAAGGAGGTGCAACTGTTTTACGGGAAAGGTGCTGGTGGTTTGTTCCAAATGGCACTGGTTAAATCTCCTTCTTCTTATAAAGGCTGAAATATCCATAGACATAACTTGGCTGCAACAAGTGGTCCGAGACTATTATGTACTTGTGTCGGTCGTAATGACAAATTTCGGTCACAGGTTAACGATCTGGTGAATATGTACTTTGTTCCTCCATGTACGCATGTAGTGTAGAATAAGGTGAGGAAGCTATGTGCTAGGTACATTTATGTAAAGGGTGATTTTTTTGATGTTTGATTTTTCGGCCTGCATTTTTTGACAGTTAAAGTAAAAAAATGCTCAGTTGGCATTGACATTTCACCATAGATAGACTTACACCCGACCAAACAACGTTCTTAAATAATTATTGAATTTTATTACCAAAAATCGTGCTCAGTAAAAATATTTTTTGACCGCTAAGTCTATTTTGTCGGAAGTGAACAATTGTACATCTACTTTATTCTTTAGATTTTAGATTTCAGTAGTTCATATTCTATAAGTTTGTTTGAAATTTAATATTTATATTATTATTATTTTCCCAACTTTGTTCAATAGAAGATCTAAATATATTTCTTTAATCTTGCTGCGCCTTTAGACTGAAATAATAGGTTATGGGCCCAGTCAAGCCATAATAGATTAAAGATAATATAAGTGGATACCTATTGATCGAAAGAACAAAAAAAAAAATTTTTTTTTTTCTGAAATTGGGAAATCGCTGCAGTATGGACATGGAAGAGAAAAAGTCAACACAGATTGCATTGCTAAATGGTAAAAATTACCAAACATGGAAATTTAAGCTGGAGCTGCTGTTGAACAAAGAAGGTGTTTGGGACGTAATTGAAAGGGAGATCCCGGAAGTGCAGTCAGATGCTTGGAAAACAAAGAATTGCAATTGAGTCCACGATAGGACTCCTAGTGGACGATTCCCTGATTATAACCCTGAAGCCTCTGAGATACGCGAGGGAGTACTGGAAGACTTTGGAAAACACCTATGAGAAGGCTTCATTGGTCAATAAAGTGTTTCTCCTCAAGAAATTGTGCCGTATGCAGCTAGGAGGCAATACCATGGAGTCACACATCGGTGAAATGCTGAGTCTTGTGGATCAATTGAGATGTATGGGAGAAGAACTCAAGGAACAGTTAGTCGTGGCTCTCATCTTGGGTAGCTTACCAGAAAGCTATGACACGTTAATCACAGCTTTGGAGATTCGCCCTGAGGCAGAATTGTCAACTTTGATGGTAAAAGAAAAATTAGTTCAAGAATTCAAGAGAAAAACAGAAAATTTGTTTAACGATTCTGATCAACATGCTCTGAAGACTAATTTTGAAAGCTACAAGAAATCGAAAGAAGAGAAGTTCTCCAACGCCCAAGCCAAGAAATCAAATTTCAAATGCCATGGCTGTGGGAAAAGAGGTCACCTCAAAAGAGAATGCAGAAACATTCAGAATCCAACGAAACAAGCAAAGATGATTCAAAATTGTTTGAAAGTTTCGAAAAGGAGAAAAGGATGGTTTATTGATTCAGGCGCCACAAACCATATGTGCTGCGACCGCGAAATATTCAACGAAATGCAAGAGCTTGATGGAGAGGACGTAGTTGTAGCAGATGGACGATATGTCAAGACAAAAGGAATTGGAAATGTATCAATAGTATGTCGAAGTGAATTGGGTGAACAACATGTATTCAACTTACAGAATGTGTCATTCGTTCCGGAACTTGACAGTAACCTTGTGTCAGTTACCAAATTGAATGAAGATGGTTATGAAATATCGTTCACGAATAAAGTGTGCAAGATTTCTCAAAAAGGATCTGGAACCTACACGATAACTTCAAAAAATGGATTATTTGAAATCTTCCCAATGCAACAAGCGAAATTCATTTCTAAAGAAAGGGTTCAGTCAGACTGTATTCATATGTGGCACCGACGTCTCGGTCACAGGGATATAGAAACCGTAAAACACATTGAATCGAATAATGCTGCTGAAGGAATTCACGTCAAAAGTTGCAATTGTCAGATTTCTACAACATGTGCTGTTTGTCTTGGAGGAAAGATGCCGAAGCAGAAGTTTCCGAAGAAATCACTTAGCAGATCAGCTGGAGTATTGGAACTTGTTCATTCTGATTTGATGGGACCTATGGATGATTCAACTCCATCTGGAAACAGATATGTTTTATCGATCATTGACGATTATAGTCGATTCAACACTATCTATTTCATGCAGACGAAAGACGAGACTACTTCAAGAATCAAGGAATTCATTGCTATGATGGAAAATAGATTCAACAAGAGTTTGAAGATTTTTCGCTCTGATGGAGGCGGTGAGTTTGTTTGCGGAAATTTGAAGCAGTTCTTCAAGGCAAAAGGAATCACTCACGAGATCACTGTTCCATACAATCCACAACAGAATGGTGTCGCAGAACGTCGTAATCGATATTTGATGGAAATGACAAGATGTAATCTGCTGGAATCCAAATTGACAAAGCGTTATTGGGCAGAAGCTATGAATGCAGCCAACTATACACAAAACCGTTTACCAATGAAATACATCAACAACAAAAGTCCGTTTGAGTTATGGTATGGTAATGGTAGGAAGCCAAATCTCAATTACTTCAAGGTATTTGGTTGTAAAGCATACATTCATGTTCCAAAACAGCTGAGGAAGAAATTGGATCCTAAATGCAAGGAAGTCACATTTGTTGGTTACTGCGAAAATTCAAAAGGATATCGTTTTTTGGACAAGGATTCTGGAAAAATTATCATCAGTAGGGATGCTCAGTTCGATGAGAATTGTCAAAATCCAACATTGACTGGTGAATCTGTCAAAACTGTTAGCGTCAATATAACTTTTGGCGATACTCAAGAAGATGCAATTGAAGACAATACGGGTGATACTACTGAGAAGGGGATTCCAGAAATGTCACAAGAATTTCCTCATGAAGCTGAATCAATGCAAATAGAAGCATCTACACCAGATAATACCATTCAACCAGAAGAAATGAATGAAAATACTTTGAGAAGATCTGCACGTCAAAGCAATAAACCTGACAGATACGTTGCTGGTAAAGTAGAAACTGTTTTGAAGGCAGAACCTGACAGCTACAAGGAAGCTATGAGAAGAAAAGATTACAACAGCTGGTTTCAAGGAATGAATGAAGAATTTAGTGCTATCGAGAACAACAATACCTGGGAACTAGTGAAGTTACCACCTGGACGAAAAGCAATAGGAAACAAATGGGTATTTAAGTTGAAAACTGATTCAAGCGGGAATGTTCAGCGTTACAAAGCAAGGCTCGTCGCTAAAGGTTTCACCCAGAAATTTGGTGATGATTATGACGAGGTTTTCGCTCCTGTTTTGAAGCCAACTGTATTGAGAGCTTTCTTAGCTGTTGCATCATCTCGAGATATGAAAATTGTACATGTGGATGTAAAGAATGCTTTTCTGAATGGAGAATTGACAAATGAAATCTTCATGAAGCAGCCAGAAGGATTTGTAGTCAAAGGAAAAGAAGATTTTGTCTATAAATTGAAACGCAGTTTGTATGGATTGAAACAATCTGCGCGCTGTTGGAATGAGAAGGTTAATAAAGTCATCAATGCTATTGGTTTCAGAAGGGGAGACGCAGATCCTTGCTTGTATAGCAAAACAGAAGGGGGAGATGTACTATTTATTTTGCTATATGTAGACGATATGCTGATTGCTTCCACAGATGAATCCAAGATCAGCCGAACAATAGCTGAAATTGAGAAGCACTTTAGTCTCACTAATTTGGGAGAAGTAAAAACTTACTTGGGAATTCAAGTTGAAAGAGACAATCAAGGAATTTATTCTGTACATCAAGGAAGGTACATTTCAAAAATTCTTAAGGAGTATAAGATGACTGATGCGAAGACCTCAAAAATTCCTATGGATCCTGGTTTCATAAAGGATTTGAATGCTCAGGACGTCAAGCTTCCAAATAATTTTGAATATAGAAGAATTATTGGATCTCTTCTTTATTTATCTGTGAATACGCGCCCGGATATTGCAGTGGCAGTGTCAATTCTTGGAAGAAAAGTCAGTGACCCTAATCTAAGAGACATTTTAGAAGCCAAACGAATTTTAAAGTATTTACATCATACTCAACATTTGAAAATGAAGCTTGGTGGAAAGAAAGAATTAGATTTGGTAGCTTTTGTAGACGCAGATTGGGCAGGTGATACCAAAACTCGCCGATCCACTACAGGATATCTATTCTTCCTTGGAAGTGGAGTTATATCTTGGGCAAGTCGAAGGCAAAACAACATCACTTTGTCTTCAACAGAAGCCGAATATGTCGCATTATCAGAAGCATGCAGTGAGTTAAAATGGATTAACATGCTCAAAAGGGATTTGAAGTTGGAGGTAGATGCTGTAACTGTATATGAAGATAACCAAAGTTGCATCGCTCTAGCAAATGAGTTTAAACTCAACCCACGTACAAAACACATTGAGGTGAAATACCACCATGTGAAGGAGATGGTCGAGAAGAACGAGATAATATTAAAATATTGTCCAACTTCTGAGATGATAGCTGATATGATGACGAAGCCGTTAGAACGAGTGAAGCTTTCATATTTTTCAAGACTTACTTTTGAAGTAGATGACATTGAGAAGGGGTGTCGGAAGTGAACAATTGTACATCTACTTTATTCTTTAGATTTTAGATTTCAGTAGTTCATATTCTATAAGTTTGTTTGAAATTTAATATTTATATTATTATTATTTTCCCAACTTTGTTCAATAGAAGATATAAATATATTTCTTTAATCTTGCTGCGCCTTTAGACTGAAATAATATATTTTATGGTCGTCGTAATCGTCCTACTGAGCAGGCTACGTTAATAATCAAAATCCACAAAAATGTACCGTTTGGTGTGGTTTATTGCATCATTGGGCCGTATTTCTACATGATGATAGCAACAACATTACGGTCAATGGTGCTCGCTATCGTTTGATGATTTCGGACTTTTTTTGGCCCAAATGGAAGAGCTGGGTTTGGCCGACATGTATGGTTCCAAAAGGACTGCGCGACATGCCACACGGCACGCGATTCCACGGACATTATTGCGAGGTGAATTTGGTGAGGAATTCATCTCACGTTTTGGACCTGTGAATTGTCCGCGTAAATGGTCCGACTAAAAAATCACCCTTTATATTAATATTGCGTTAAACTGCAATGGCGACTGGCCTAATGTCGCTTCCAGGAAAGAATCAGTACTACAATATTTTCCTTCTCCCTTAATTGAACAATTTCACATAATTTGATGACCACAAATAAATGCCGGGGAAATAACATATACCTAATAGTTCTTGCAAATAACATCCATCTCCCTTCCGGCTTCTGTCCAGTGTCCTGTGAAAACAAATTGTACCTAAGTCGGATAGGTATATAAGAAGTGGCCACCACTCAATTTGATTATTTGTCATGTCCATCTCTGTATTAAATACAATACAAACTATGCCAAAGAACAAAACTTCATCTGTAAAAAAATCGAAGCGACAACAGCATAACAGAAGAATAAAAACTCCTCTTCGATAACAATTTGTAACAAGCGATGGGGTTAGCACCCTACTCTCCATTGTATTACGTATACTACACGGAGTTTTACAGCAAGGTTCGGTGTAAATTGTATCGCGTATCGTAAAACAGGAAAATGTCTTAATTCCTTGGTATACTCAGCGGCACATCAGGATTTTTGTATTTCTGTGCTGTGGCTGTGGGTAAAATTGTAAACATTGAAACTAAAAACCTGCAAAGGACTGCATCCATTGTCCATTCTCGTAAAATGAAGACACGAAGTGAAATGCTACGCTCTCTGAAAATTCATAAAAACTGTTGTTTGTAACGCAATCAGGAGGAGTGGCGGCGGAAACGTTGTTGTTGTCCTTACAGAATTCGCGAAAGTGCAAGGATAACAGCACAATGAAAATGCAGTAAAAATATCATCACTCTGGGTGTGAGCAACAACACCAGCAACAAAAATTCATTTACGATCGAGTTGTAAATTGGCTTTTATGAGTGCTTTGTGTAAGTTTGCGATTGTCGTCCTTCCACATCTGTGGATATATGTATCTTCCTGGGTCGAGATGGTCGTCGTATAATGAAAGGGTTGTTTCTACTTCGCTTCTTCATTAAAACATTGTTTAGGTGAGAGAGTGGTGTAACCACCATAACTTCCCCGAAATCAATTCAAGCGAAGACTCAGCCATTCATCTGTGCGATAAAATTTTGTATCGCACACGAGATAAACCATCCAAGTAGAGTGCACATCCTGTTACCCCGCGGTCGTGTCGGAAACGTTGTCTCGCATGCACAGCAAGACAACAAAACACCGCCGTATCAGCTTTAGACGAAGACGATGACGACAACTACCAACGAGCGGAGGAAGCCGATACAATCGTAAAATAGAAAACAGCCAAGGATATTGATGGTGGATGGCTTCCGCATGTGTGGGTGTATACATGCATATATATCCATTAGGTTCTTTACTTGAACTGGTTTACGTGAGTTCCGCAGCTTCTTTCCGTATAAATGCGCCATCATCATTGTCGCTGACGAACGTCCTTTATCTGCTGATCACCTTGCAATGATGATTGAGCGAACCTTGCACAAGTCCATCGCATCCTTTGACAGACTTAGAAAACTTGTTTACAGTCTGTTTGCAGGAATAACTGCGTTTCTCTTTTTTCCAATCATCATCGTCATCGCCTGTATGATATCCACGATACTTGTGTCCGTGTGTCGTGTCCTATAGCAAAAGGGCAATCAAGTCGAGTTCGGTTCGAATGTAACAAGAGGGGCGTTAAGGAGCTAGCGAAATTTGTGCTACCATCTCCGGTAAGCGCTCCTCCTCGCCCCCTCAATCTTTTATGGCTCATCTGTATTCAATAGTCGAAGTTGACTACCTATTTCGAAATCACTAAAAATAACGAGACGAAATTGGATTCGATATAAATTTTTCTCCTTTAACATTTGGCACATGTACGAGGGGATAATATCAATAGCTAACGAGTTCCAGGAGAAACGTTCTAAGGAACCCGCGCCTCGAACGCAAAGTCAAACGAATTGGCGAAGGATAATGGTGTCCCTCCCATTCAATTGTATACGCACCATGGATGTGGTATCGTAACTGTGTGTTACGTTTTTGCTTATAAATTAGGAATAAATTAAAATTTGCTATGCTATTAGAGCTGAAGACAGAGTATCATTGGTATCTAAATTATCCTTTGTTACTTTTTTTTTATTAGAGTAGCCATGTGCGGAACTGTGGGATGGAATGGAACACAAAGCGGTTTCGTCTATCGATTTGGATTCTGGGAAAATTGGATATTTATTTGCGTGGTAGGTAGGTACAGACCGAAAATAGACTTTGAGGATGGTGTTCACTTAAAATACATTTTGGGTAGCTTTGATTTGTTGATTTTTCTGTGTTTTTCTTTTACATTAAATTCTATGTATACCTACTTACAAACAAAATAGAGTAATTTTTAATAGGGTTATTATTGACTTTAGTTCGTAAATATTTTCCAAATAAATTTCAGTATTGTACATACCTACAACGGCAATGAAACCTGCGTATTACTTAGTCAATTGGCAACCACTGCAGTGGGCATTTGAAGATACCCCAGAAGATAAGTAGTTGATGTTGAGTGCGAGCGCTCGTGGTGGATCACAGTACCCTATAATGATGGTTACTCGGAAGTGGGGCTTAAAATAGTACTTAATTATAAATAATATCAATGAGCAACAGGTTAAATTGTTATACAGTTGAAGCTGTGTATTTATTTATTTATGTATAGTAGTAAAAAATTAAAAAATACATCAAAGCAGAAAAATCCACATTGCGGTGTACTTTTTTTCTGTTGTGCTATTTGCGGCGACTTTCTATAACATGAAGGGTATACCTGGTGTCTTAAACAGATACGCAGGCGGCATATGGCCCCATACGTCCACACATTATTATTGTTTTTTTTTTTAATCAACCCTGCGATACCTGTCCATCATCCACCACTGGCTGTGACCCATCAGGGATAAACTATTTCCCATACGGGTATAGAGGGAAAAGGCATTTGTCGTACTAGATTCCATAACACGACCTGTTATCAGCGTATAACATGAACAAACCACCGAAATATGTAGGTAGGTATACCGCTTCGTTTGAAGAACTCTCTGTAAAACAAGTAACTTCATTTCGAAAAGTTTTTATTTGCAGCGTTCCTTCGGTCAGTATCCAAGCAAGCACTCCCTCTGCATGAAGTCATCCATTAGAATAATAAAAATCTATATATCTGATGCAACATTTTTAGGACAGGTATCACCTTCATCTAAGAATACTACATTACATGAACTCTCAAATAGATAATCATTTCCAGATCTAGCTCAAGCATATCTATATACAGTTATCGGCTAGACCCAAATTTAATAATACATAGTTCTTTTGAGTATAAGTATAAGTTCCTTTTTAAAAGTGTTTATTTACTACAGTAAAATTTAGTAAGTGTTATGTTAAACAGCGGTACCTACTTACCATTTCAAATCCATTTAAAATGTCCGCAAAAAATGTGAAGAAAAATTATCTTCTTTTTAGTTGAGCAAGCAAAACCATTAACACTTTTTTGAAAATACATTCCACACCATTTACATCTAATCCTGTTATCACAATTACCAACCCTTGTAGCAATCATAATCATAAGTCATTATTCCATAACCCATTTAGAGCACCCTACCCAGCTCGCGTTGCCTGTGCCGTCATCGACCGCAGTATATGTACATGAGTCCTAAATGAAACTGTCAGCCACGAAAAAGAATATTCCTGTCCATTTCCTGCTCCAACTCTGCAAACAAATCATTTTCTAATTATTTTTCCACGCTACCCATAAAAGGACTTAATTTGAAGAAGAAGAAAAATCCTTCGTCCAAACGTCAGAACTTAAAAAAAGTAGCACAACGAGTGAAAAAAGTTCTCCGCGTGAGCAAAAAAAAAAAAACTCACACCAAATGGAAAACCTCATTCTTTCTCTTGACTGCAATCTCAACAGAATTGTGTGGTATAGTGGTTAGTTAGTTAGTGAATGCTACCTTACCTACCTTCAATTAAGCAAACAAAAACAGACCGGGCCCGCGCTCTCCGTTAGCTGGCTAATTGCCACCATAATCAGTTCTAAATCGGACACCAACCTGCGTTCAGGTAGACCACCGATTTTTTGAAGATTTTCCCTCTTTTCATACTTTTGACCGACCATGACTTTTTAGATTTACCTAGGTACCGAGGACAGGCGGTCCAACCGAAGGGAAAAAGTACCAGGATAACGCCAAAGCCGATGATAGAAAACACTTTCTCGACCGCGTTTAAATGAAAAGAGAATAGGGTAGGGATATGCGTATATTTTTTTTCCTACCTCACCTTAGGTCAGCATAATTGAAAGGGAGTTGCGCCAAACTTTCCTGTGTTCAAGTATCATGGCAAGGTTAATTTTCGTCACCATTTCAATAGCCTTAACTTGGAATCGTTATGTCCCCGAGCTATGGTCGTTTGCTGGTGCTGCATGCGGAGTGGGTTTGGCCATAATCATCACTGCAGCAGAATCAACGAATGATGCTTTTATTTTTCTTCTCACCAAACTATACCGTTTATGTGTATGTGTGTTATGTCCTGTGCCTAGTTTTGCTGAAAGCCAACAAATGCCTCCAAGCAATGTGCAGTTGCAATTATGTAGTATTTTCGTAATAAGTGATTATGACGGCCTCATAGTTGTGTGGATCTCATTGCATGGAGTATCGTTCTCTGACTTGGCCAGGACTCCAAGCTTTCACAGAAGAATGTGTCTAATGGATGTTTGGCAGAGGGCAGTGTTGAATGACCCTCATCTGGATTTTAAACGAGTAGGTACTACCATGTTAGGGTGGGAGGGGGTGTATTGGGGTTTTAGCATTTGGTGTATATTGGATTGTGTGTGGCATGTTGCTTGAATTGGTATGCAGTGGTCAAGCTATCTATGTCGTGAATATAGCACTGTTAAGTTAAGTGGATACTGGACGGTCGAGTATGTTGACTTTTGTACGTATGTACTGTTAGCAGTGGCATTGGCATTGATGAGCTGAGCTGCTGTTGGCCAGATGGTAGGGGCCATTTTGGGAAGCACAATGAATGTCATGTTTCAGGATTTTAGTGACGGTGGTGCACTACAAAGCATGCCATAATGAGGGGGGGTTAACGTTAACACTTCGAGTGCGGCTTTCTAAATTGGTCTTCGTGTTGGGTTAGGGCAATGCAATCTTTATTTAGAATGATTGAAACAATTTAAAACATATTTCATAAAACGAAATTATGAAAGTTCCAACAAGAGTGTTGCTGTTGGGTTCCATAATTTCAACTGTCCAGTTCATTAGTTTTTTTCTGCAGAGAAAGTTTGTCCACTTTTTTTTTTACTCACCAAAAGTATTTGTCCGAAGTTTTTGATGCATTTTCAGTTAGTGAATCGGACATACCATAAGGCGTGTATTGTCAAAAACGCCCTGTTATTGCAAACGATTAAGCTCTGTATTTGGGAGATATCGTATAAGTGTATCTATGTTATACCTATCAAAAATATTGTGTCCTTTAGAGATAACAACTAGCCATGCCCGCGGCTCCGCTAGCCGGTTTCATTTTTTCTTTAAATAAAATTAAAATTTATTTGAGCTACCATATTGTTTTGATAAAAACTATTGTTTATATGTTTTCCTCTTTTTAAAGCTTACACCATTATTTATCGCAAAGTCTTTTTGTAAGCTATACATTTTGTTTTTTTAGTGTTCCAGAAAGGCCCTAAATAGCCTGCTATCCCTAGGTAAGCTGTACTAAACCGGAGGATGTAACCAGTACAATGTTAAAATAATTTTTAAATTCGGCCCAATAGTTCCAGGATTCGCCCCTACCACCCCTTTACCCCTCCCCCATCAACCGCCTTACGTAACCTGTACCGAACTGAACGGAGTCACCATAACAACGGTAAACGAATTCAATATCGGTCCATTAGTTCCATTGAAAACAAATTGGTTAATTATATTTTTTTCGATGTGCTATTATGTTATTATATTGTGATTAGAAATTAACCAGTAGGTATGCACAATTTCAAAGTCCTGAGTCAATGGACTGGACAGGACTATTTTTAGAACGCAATTTATAACTACCCCTGAGCACAACTGCAATCGAAGAAACAATTTGTTCGCATTTGGCCAAATAAGATCTACTTTCAATTTATTATATCTTACTCTCTGGATGGACTAGAAAGATGAATGTTAGCTCTAAATACTCGGCGAAGTATTGGCTAACAATAAATACCATATCTTGAGTTGACCTAAATATGTACAGGGTTTTTCAATAAGAGCGCTACAAAAGTTTTTTTAAATAAAACAAAAACGGTTTTGGATATCAATGAAATTCTTTATTCCTATGAAAGTACGTTCGATGCCATTATGTATGGAACTCGATTTTTTTTGCATGGCCACAACGGGCACGCTTGCAGAAGTCCAGACGATGAACCCAATTTTCGACGGTTTTCAAGCATAAATCGGCCGATACTGCTGCAATTTCACATTCGATATTCGTACGAAGTTCATTAATCGTCGCTGGCTTGTTGGCATAGACCATAGACTTGACGTAGCCCCACAGGAAATAGTCTAACGGCGTCAAATCGCACGACCGAGGCGGCCAAGCGACTGGATCATTTCGTATGAGATAACACGTTCTCCAAACTTGGTTTCCAATAAATTGATTGTGACATTCGCTGTGTGGCTTGTGGCGCCGTCCTGTTGGAACCACATGTCCTCCAAGTCCACATTATCCAATTGGGGTCAAAAATATTCGGTTATCATTGAACGGTAGCGATTCCCATTCACAGTAATGTGCCGGTCTTGATCATCACGGAAGAAGTACGGCCCAATGACGCCGCCGGCCCATAAACCACACCAAACCGTAATTTTTTCGGGATGCAATGATGACTCATGAAGTACGTGTGGATTGCTGCCTGACCAATACCGCATATTTGGTTTATTGACGAAGCCATTCAGCCAGAAATGAGCCTCATCGCTGAAGATGATTTTTCGATGAAAATCCGAATCATTTTCCAGTTGTTGCTCAGCCCAATTCACGAACATCGAACATACGACGCTTCTGGTGGTCAAGCGGCTTCAGTTCTTGCGTCAGTTTAATCTTGTAAGGATGTAGGCCAAGATCTTTTCGCAAAATTCGCCACAACGACGTCACAGAGATGCCCAACGCTTGAGAACGACGTGTGAGAGACACATTTGGGCTTTCTTCAACTGAAGCCTCAGCGGCAGCAATATTCTCGACACTAAGGGCATTGTCTCACTGGCACGGGAACATTTTGTACTGTGCCTGTGGATTCAAATTTTTCCACTAGACGCTCAATTGTTGATCTGCTAGGACGATTATGACGACCATAAATTGGACGTAGCGCTCTTAACGTTGAGACTACTGACTCCGAATTTCGGTAGTAAATTTTAATAATTTCGACTCGTTGTTGGCTCCTATATCTTTCCATCATAAAATGGCAAACCTTACTGAAGAGAAATATCAAAAGAGCGACAAGAAATTCGGCGTCGTTTGCTGTCCCTGTTGCTCTACTTTTGTAGCATCCCTGTTGAAAAACCCGTTAGATTTATGAGTATAATGGCAAGTTAAGCGTAGTAAGATTAAAATAGAAAAGCGTGTATCCCCTTTTGTAACCCTTATAGCACAAATTTTGAAAAACGATGAATGAGGTATGCGATAATTTTGACTTATTTATGAATATACAAGCTTTCGAGTTTATATGGCTAACTGCTCGTGAGACCCCCACCCCCTTACTCATCGCGACCCCTTATCCTCACCAATACTCACCCACCCTACGGCGCCTAATTTGGCCATAATTCTAGAGTAATGGATGGACGAACAGACGAACGTTGCCTTTTATAAGGTAGTATGGATATGGATTGTGATCCTTCATTGTTTTTTAACAAATTTATTGCCTATAGGTAGGTATGCCCACCAGCGAATGTTAAAACTGCCTACCTATTTAAAGACGGAAAATATGTTTGGAACAAATTAAATTTTTGAGGTAAAACAGCAATCGCCAGTATGTACAGCTTAAACGCTGGTACTTGCTTCTTATTATAATAAACAATATTCGGAAATTGCATTCGGTTGAAATTGAACCACATATTTGGAATTATCGGAATGCCTTGGATGGAAACGGCTTGTACTGTCGCTGCTTTAATGGCAATTGGAAGACATTTTTTTATTGGAATTCGAGCTCCATTACAAAGCTGATATGGATTCCAAGTTCCACAAAAAATGTATCGGCTATATGATATTTTTAAAATAAGTATGTGTAGGAAGTTCTGGGCAGTTCTACTAAATAGCTACTACCTATTTTTTATGAGTGTCCTAGCTAGAGCATAGGGTCACAGATTCAACCTTCTCAAAAAGACAAATAACCTCTTAGTTTCTTAGGTTAGGTTAGGTGGATCACAGCTAAAGGCCGGACATACAAACAAACATACTGGTAACGTATAGACACTTTTATTTACTACTAGAAACTGCACCTATAACCTTCACACAAAGCTAATAGCCTTATCTTTAATCAAAATCATCCTAAATGCAGATCCGCTCATGGCTGCCAAAAAACAAATTACACTCAAAGAAGAGAATCCAATTCCTATTGCTTAGTATCGTTATGGGATTATCACTTCATAAATAAATAAATTAATGACCACCACTCAAACAAGAGAATATCCCATAAACTCATTTTTAAATTAACCCTCTTTTACTTGGCTAATAGAGTTTCAAATCCTGCAAAACAGGACACAGCCAGTTAGAGAGTAAGAAAAATAATTAAATTTCTATTATACACGCATAACCATCATCATAAAAAAGAAAAGAGGATTCTGCTTACAAAGGACCAGAATGCGGCGACGACCGACGCCGACGCCCTTAATCGGGACTGAACTTCTGAAGTCGATTTGATGGTACAGTATACTGGTTAAATGTTTTCGCAGCTGTTAACAACAACCGTTAATTCTTTAAGCAAAAAAAAAAAAAAACTCCCAACAAAAGGGGCAATTTTAAATTATGATAAGCATCACCTTCTTAATCCCCTCACACTATGGACAATGCATAGGATTAATTTTCCGCCCAACAACAAAGGAATCACCCTAACAAGATGATTAGTGACCCACCGTTTACCCAACAAAATTACACAGAAAAGGTTTTCTAATTCATCTCCATCGTTGAGTCGTCGCTCTCTGTCAGAATAAAAGTCTTTGGTGGCGCAATGACGATGGTCATGGTAGTAGTAATTAAGTAATACCGACTGGATCTGTCAGCCCTTCACTCTTGACGCGTTCTGTTTAAGAATCTATTGTTAAAACTTTTCCAAGACATTTTTATAGGAACAGAGATACCTATTTTTGTAGAGATTATTAAAAGTGGATGTAGACGCTTCAGAAAATACAAAAATCTGCTTTAACATTGTAGACACATTTTTTTAACAACCTGTTTACTAATATAGCGTTACTTTTACCTGTAGAAACAATATTTAAATTTTAAATTTTAAATTTTAAATACATATACCTACCTTGCTATTTGTTTCAGTCAAAAGTGAATATTTTTTTTTGAAACCTTCGTAGGGACCTTGATCTTTAATACGACTGGTCAATGTTAACCAAACAGAGTTATAACGGATTTATCAATAATATGCTAAAATTTTAATGTTTTTCAAAACAAAGAGTGGCCCACCTTTTGCAATATAGACCTATCGAAAATTACCTCTGCAGTTTATTTTTCAAACAAAGTAAAAATCGAAAAACTTACTACACTATCAATTTCATTATTTACACAGTATATAATATATAAACCTCGAAAAAATGTTTAGGTTAGAAGATTACTTAATTACTTACCTACCTAGATGGCGCTACAGTCCGGTGTGGACCTAGGCCTCAACCAACACCCCTATCCACTTAGCACGATATTTGGCTAACTGCCTCCAGTTGCGCACTCCAAGTTGGTTGAGGTCCCCTTTCCACTTCGAATCGAAGACTTCTCCTCCTCTAAAATCCGTCAACGAAAACGGGAACAAAAATCACTCGAAGAATTTTGCGTTCGAAGCGACCAAGGAGATCTTCATCCGCCTTTGATAACGTCCACGATTCTGTGCCATAAAGCAGGACTGGGATGATGAGGGTCTTATATACAGTCTCCTTGGTGTTTCTCGACAAGTCCTTACTAATCAATTCCCTTCTTAGGCCAAAGTAACAGCGGTTGGCAAGTGTAATTCTTCGCTTGATTTCGAATGCGATGTCATTTTCAGAGTTAATTGCGGAGCCGAGGTAGACAAAGTCCCGAACTATCTCAAAGTTATAGCTGTCTATCATGACATTCTGTTCGATTCGTCGATGTTGTGTGTCCCTTCTTGTTGACAGCATATATTTTGTTTTGCCCTCATTCATCACTAAACTCATTTTTGCCGCCTCTGTACTGATACTTGCAAACGCACCAGTGACAGCTCGCTGTGTTCTGCCAATGATGTCGATGTCGTCAGCGTATGCAAGTATTTGCACAGACTTTTGACTCCACTACAAGGTTTCCTTGCTCGACTCTACAAGTGTCTGTTCGGGTCGCCAACAGAAACTCGAGGACATAACTCAAATGAATATTCTACTTTGTCAGTGTGTAGAGACTGTAATGGTTTTTGGTGTAGATATAATGTCCATATGGGAGGTAACAAAAACATTTCGACTGCAATCAGAACAGATATGCTCGCTTACCACTTTCGAGATCTCCTACTTCGAGACCCGAACCAAAAACTTATGGCTTTTACACTCCCTAAAGTATATAAGATATAACGATGAATTAGATTCAACTATATTAGAAATGTCAGAAATGTTGGCAGTTCTAAAACATTAAAGACTCTGGGACAGACGGCATTCCAGATTTATCAACAATCGACAATCAACCATTTCTTGTAAACATTTTAGAGTTCTTCAATACAATTTTTCTTAATAAGAAGCATTACCAGATCTTAATACTTAGAAACTTAGAAACAGCATCGTTAGCATTTTCCAGGCTGGTTTTGGAACCAATTTGTCGACAGTGGATCCGGTTTTTATATCTATTTTCAACTATCGCTGAGGTTTTAAGTAGGTAAAGGAAATCGATTTTCTATTTAAAATAGTTTTTTTAATTGTTTATTTTTAGATATATGAACATACTGTGTAAACATTTTGGAGATGATTTTTTTTAATGTAAAATCACCCCCTACTATCCAACCTCGCAACGATCCCCAAGACAAAATATTTTATTTATGTTTTTTTGACCGAAAGCAGAAAAAATTAAAATTAAAACTCCACTAATTTTCCTATATCGGAAACCCGACCAACGCTTTATAGAGAAAAAAAAAACAAGTTGAGCGTATTTTTTTTGCGGACCTCAAAGCTGCCTTTGGCACAGTCAACTGGAGGTCAATTCTTGTCTTCAGAGCACAAAAATGAAATGTACAAATATAAATTAAAAGACTTACAACAAATAAAATGTAAAATAAAATAAAAACGTTTTTTTAGCTTCAAGTGCAAAAATGTCCTGCCAGCTCATTTTTCAGATCGCCCTAGTTCAAGTACTTGGACTTTGTCTAAAAAACATACAATCTTAGCATAAAACCTCACATCATCAAAGAAAATTAACTTTTGCAGCAAAAACAGTAATAAATTAACACGATGTGGTGTAATTTTTTTTTATATAATGCCAATCCATAATAGTTGCTTTGGATATGCAACTTAAATTTACGGGTATCAACAGCGTGAGGATATCGAATATATTCAAAGATATTATTTTAAGAAACTTTTTAGGCTTCGGCAATCTATACCTAGCTTCGTAATTCGTGTTGACTCAGGCTTAGGTCCCTACCATGCAAAATTCGAACATAGAAGCGATTTGAACCTATGAAGAATGGGCTCAAATTCTTAATGGATGCAGCGGGTCGGGTAGAGATCTCTTACCCGATTTGTCGTGCATTCTATAAATTATTATGGACATTTTGTTCAATATAAAACTTTGCTATAGAATGTAGAAGTAGATGTAGATACTTTTTTTCGCTTGCTCCTTCATGTTTTTCTGCTTAATGCTATTGAAATGGGTATGTTGAAATATGCAAAAGTCAAAACTGTTGTATAGATATATTGTGTTCACTGCCATTTTAAAGAAATAGCTGACACAACGGGTGTTATTACAGAACTCCTCACATTCGACAAAAACTAATTGTTTACCTACGGTACCTGAGAAAAAGTTAGCAACATAATTCAATTACGTATGTCCCCTCCTTAAGCAACTATAGTAAAACAGTACAACTATCAACTAACTAAATATTCTACATGCCAATTTAATAAAATAATTCCAGAACTTTATATACCTAGGTATGTACACAAAAGCAATATCCTGTTCAGTTGTGAATTGCCTGTAAGCTAATTTTGCATCCGTGTGTTTGTCAACTTTTTTTGTTAACTTTTGACATATTTTAATCTATCAACCGGATTTATGAAATAGCTAAATGGAGTGCCCTACCAACCTACACTGACCACTGAAATATGTTATACAAAGTACCTACATTATGAATATAATTCCCTTCTCATGCGGACATGTTCGCAATTGAAATTAAAAGCTAATTTAAGTCTGCGAGAATGTTAAAGTTATGTCAATAGAAGCATGATAGTGGAACTACTACTACATATACATACAAAGTTTCGTTTATTATTATGTTCAAATTATTATTTTTATTTTATTAATTTTTTTTTTCTCTTGTCAAAGTTTTTAGTTCACCCACAGGGGAATTTTTTTGGAAGTACATTATATTAGCTTCGAAAAGGATCTTCTCCTGTGTCCTGGGTGCAATGAAGAGGCGATACTTGCAACTGGGTAGGTGCGGACAATTTAAGTTATTATACATATGACGTTCCTTCAAGTAGATTAAAGACCGAAAAAAACCAAGATGTGGGTAAATATGAAAGCAGCCAACTAGAGACCGAGCTTTCTGGAGGTGCTTGTTGGGTAAGACCTTAGTTTATATAACTACAGAAAGAAGGAAGCTTGGAGGATCCCCTGTATATGAGTTGAAGGTTAGGTAGGTACTAATTGGAATGATTCCTAACAACGGCACACCAGAACTCAATTTATAAAGGCATCAACCAGCATATTAATTCATTGAAGTAGGAATGCGCGTCTAATTGAATTAATAAGTTAGGAAGGTTTCTACCAAAACCAGGCGATATTTTCCCTTATTCAAAATAAGCACACATTCAATTCAAGCTTAGTATAGTATAGCTCCTTCTAGGTAACTTGCTTGAAGTGTTGCAAACGCTATTCAGTGTCACACACAATGAAATGAAAAAAAATTGAAAGCCTCGCATTGATACAGGAATACATACAAGGATTTTTTCTGATTCCTCCTTAGTAGAAACATCGCTACACAATTGTGTGCCCTCCTTGTAACTTCGACGATACCGCTTTCATTCGTTTGAAACTCGAAACTTTTTAATATTTATTCGCCTCCTTATCTATTGTGTTCCCTTGGTTGAATTTTAAATATATTACTAATGGCGTCTAGCCAAAAATGCTCATTCATGTCGAAACGAATGCATCCGCATTCGTGGCAAGGCGAAAAAGAAAAACACGAATTGAGAAACTTTCTGCTGCTCGTTCGCTCACGAGGAGCTAGCTATATCATATAGGTACACAAAGAATACTTTCCTCTGCTATCGCTGTGTGGAGATGGCGCAGCTTTAAGGATCCCGATGTATACAGTGACGACGAACGTTTAACATTCCCGTGGAAACCCATGTGAATTGTTCCGCAACTCTTCTCCCATTCACATATGAGCCATGTTCAATTTCAACTAATATCCGTGTATACACATGAGTTGGAATGGAATTTATTTTGTTGTAAAGGCTGTTATATATACATTTGATATCACTGTAAGACGGTTTTGATTGTACTCTCCCATATACATACTATAGGTATACATATTGTGATTCGTGACACAGCACCCATAGCTAGCTTCCTTTTCAATTTAAAGTTCAGTGGAGTGAAGCTGGAAGACATCTAGACGAATGGGAATATAATCATAATAAATTTGAAGAGATTTTGATAATAATAGCGGAGAACATTGTAAAAGAGAAAAGTAATTTACAATGCGAACAAAGAAGATAGGTACCTATGCAAAATAAAACCAAGCAAATAAGTCGTATTATTACCTTCCAAGGAGTCAGCTATTTTAAGTAAAGGGATGAAAAGGATAGTCCTTTTAGTAGATAAATAGTGTTTTGTTATATTGTCACAAGCTAATGTGATGAAAATTGTCCCTATGTAGTGCAAAGTGCATAATGTCCCATGCAAAATGCAAACAGTTTAATTCACTCAAGTTATTTGAAACAACAATAACAGTGGTTCTTTTTTACTAGATCTGTCAATTTGGAATTTAAATCTTAAATACATACCTACTTACGTACTTATACTTAGGTTGCGCTACAGTCCTGGGTGAACCTGGGCATCAGCAAACACGCCTCTCCAGTTAGCCCGATCTTTGCAGCGCTGGCTATTGCAGCCAGCTAGGGTGCGGGTTTGAAACTATAGTGGAATACAAAACAATAGCCGGTGTTCATCAGTAGTAATACAAAGAGGGAAACAATCCCTCTTTCGGTAGTAGGTCAATAGATTTCATCATAGCACGCCATGATTGATACATCAAGACTTACTTTTACTTTTTAACTTTCTCGTTTTTTTTTTTTTTTTTTAAGCTAGCCCTAATATTAACGGTACCTCCCATATAAAAATTTTACGAAATATGACGAAAAATGTCTAAATTTAGATTTTTTCGAAAATGGCTCTAACGATTTGAACCAAAATTGATAGTTGAGTTAAAGTAGGCATGCTTAACATGACTGCATACCCAGTTTCGGTAAAAAGTCCAGCAACGGCAGTTTTGAAAATTGGCTTTTTCTCGAAAACGGTAAAAACGATTAAAAAAAAAAAATATGTTTTTTAAGCTACTATTGTCATTCTTAACTTAATAGCAAACTCAGTTTTTCCTTAAAAAGACTGCGTCCTTTTATATCCACCCAAATCTCTAAATCTCTTCAAAAAACGGCTCATATCTCAAAAACGCCATTTTCGATTATGATAAAAGTGTTACTTTCAGGTAATGTTTAAATACATAGTAATACCACTGGCTCAGTTTTGAGCTAAACAGTTGCAAAACAGTGTTTATAAACATTTTACGAAATATTAAACAATTAAGATTTTTTCGAAAACGGCTCTAACGATTTGAACCGAAATTTATCGTTGAGTTAGTGTAGACATGCTTAACATGACTGCATGCATACCCAGTTTTTCGCTAAAAAGTCCAGCAACGGCAGTTTTAAAAATTGGCTTTTTCTCGAAAACGGTAAAAAAATATTTTTTTAATATTTTTTTAAAAAAATATTTTTAAGGTACTATTGTCATTCTTAACTTGATAGCAAACTCAGTTTTTCCCTAAAAAGACTACGTCCTTTGATATCCACCCAAATACCTAATAGAAGTACTTTAAAAAACTGCTCATATCTCGAAAACGCCATTTTCGATTTGGATGAAAATATATCTGCTAGGTAATGTTTATATCCTGAAGAATATGTCGTACTCAGTTTTCAGCTAAACAGTTTAATAACAGTGCTTTTCGAATCCAAATTGTAACATTTGTCAGAATAATTTTACAAAAAACCGCTCTAACGATTTTGATCAAAATACATATTTAAGACAACATAAGTATTCTAAACATGACCATGTACTTAGTTTTTCTCAGAAAACTCGAATATTGCCGTTTTATGAATATTTCTCATAAATTACTACCCAAATCCCGATCTGTATTCACACACGGTATATTTTTGTAAAGTCCAAAATCATCGCCTACTTGCCTCCTTCAAGTGTCAGTTCGGGGTGAAATTTGAAAGTAATAAAGTGTTCTAGTTAATACGTAGGTTTATGTTTATGTAGTATGCATTTACGGTTTTAATTACACCTTGAGTGGGTATGATTTTAAACGTAAAATTTTTCTAAAATGACTCTGAGATTCTGCGAGATTCGCAATAAACGAGAAAGTTACGTGCGACCCAGTCGTGCACATTTTTTATGTTAGTGACAAATCCTCGCGAGTGAATAGTGCACTAACGCGAATCATGCCAAACCACATAGCTAGAGTAGTGACATCTGTCACTATCATCACACTACGGCTCACCGATACGAGCTGAAGCCATGAAAGTAAAGTCATATAGGGGTACATTTGAATCGACATACCGACCCTGCGCAATTAGAGTATATGGTGATTGCATTCCGCACAATATCAGATGATGCGGCCAGGATTTTTTCAGGATTACTCCAACTCCTAGTAGACCTAGACATACTGGCTGAAGAATCGGAAAAAGTTATGAAACTCGTAACCAGGAGTCTGTGTCAACCAATAGCGGATAGAATTTTTCGGAAAGAGCAAAAAGCAATGCAAAGTGGTATAATAGCTGTGGACAACATCAACAAAAGCCCGATGGACCTATCGTCTTATCCCAATACATGCACATAATTTTTAGTAAATTTCTCAAGTATAAAAATTTCATAAAAATAAAATGAAAATTTATGAAGTCAAAATTTTGAGAAAAAGGTATTTTTAGTAAAAAAAAAATGTAACAACTAATTTTCAAAATTTGAGTTTAATGAGCCATAACTTTTTTGTAGCTGCCCAAATGTAACCGAAGTGCTTTAGACTTTTATGCGCTACTTAATTATGTCTTTTCAAAATGCCCAAAACATGTTTGTACCTATAATAGTTTAGAGAAGTTACAGCGTTTTAAGTGGTTGGTAACACCTCCAAATTAGAGGTCACCTACTTTGATGGGCTATACCGGGAAATACGATGAAAACAGACCTTACCCTACCATACAATCGGGATCGGGTTGTGCAGACGGGTAGGTGAGTTTAGTGGGTAAAGATCCCACTGCCTTGCCTTCCTACAGTCAGTGCTTAAGGAAACAGCGGCTAGCATGTGTAACTCTTTGCTTTGATTTCTGGTATGCTATATCTTTGTCAGAGTGGAGCGAAGCCGGGTTTGAAAGATTCGCTAACCACCTCATCAAAGTTTAAGCTCTTTATTGAGACGTTATGTCCGAATCGTCGGTGTTGTGCGTCCCTTCTTATTAACACCATGTAGATATTTTGTGTTGTCCTCATTCACAGCTTAATCAATTTTTGTCACTTCTGTGCTAATACTTCCAAGCGCACTAGTAACGTCTCGCTGCATTCTGCTAATGATGTCAATGTCATAAATTATCTCGGTGAGATTTTTTCCCACCTTTATGGGGCAGTAAGTGATCTCCAATGTCATTCTGCACAATACGACAAGTCTGGCAGCGATATAGGATGACCAGATCCATGCCCACCAAAAAGGGGACACCTTCAAAAATCTCAATTGAAAAATTTTATCGTTTTTTTTACAATATAGGTAGTTGTAAAATTCTGAGCAGGTCATATTTCTAAATTATATTTACAACAAAATATTGCTTTTACAATTTCAACTTTAAGTCTATTCCGTTCGGTCTATTGGCTCGTTACTTATTTAGATGGCGCTACAATCCGTGGTGGACCTGGGCCTCAACCCACACGCCTCTCCAGTTAGCACGATCTTTGGCTAACTGCATCCAGTTGCGCACTTCAAGTTGGTTGAGGTCCTCTTCCACTTATGTGCGCCACCTAAGGCGAGGTCTTTCTCTACTGCGTTGTTCCTCCGGGTTGGAATTGGAATCGAAGACTCTTCGGGCCGGAAAGTTGGTGTCCATTCGCTCTACATGTCCTAGCCACCTTAGTCGACTAATACGTACTTTTCTGACCAGGTCGATGCCGCTGTACAGCTCGTAGAGTTCGCTGTTAAATCTCCTCCTCCAAAGACCGTCAACGCAAACGGGGCCGAAAATCACTCGAAGAATTTTTCGTTCGATTTTTGGCTCATTACCAAAGAAATTGCTTAATATTAGCATTATTATGTACAGGAATTGAAAAAACATACTGTGCAATATAGGTATGAAGAGTTCACTGTTTACCTAATTTAATATTGTACAAGTATCCTACCCATTTTTTGTGCATAGGTGCATTTCAACAGTTAGGTACCGATTATTATTTTGTTCTTGCTCTACAAATATTTTTAGGTTACAAAATCATTCAAACAATTTATTTTCTTTTAATTTGTTGGGAATTTTGTTTAAATCCATCCATGTAAAACAATCCAACTCATCCGGAGATTCGCCCATCTCTGAAGATATTTTAAACACCTTGAATAAACCTCTAATGCATTTTTTCCACCTTTAACAACAATTTTTAGGTCCTGTTTATATCAGAAAGATGCAGAAAATTTCTGAATTAGTGTTGAAAAAAAGTTTTGTTATAAGTTTAGTTTTGTAGTGTCAACTGGGAAATCCCAAAAAGAGAACAAATTGCACATTTTTTCAAAAAGATACCGGACAATTTTTTTATATCAGAGGACGTCTGATGGTCAGCCTAGGCAGCGATGACAAAACTAGGTTTGGTTGTATAGCTCGTCTCTATAAATTCTGTCAGCCTTAAAATCGATAAATAAAATGGTGAGTACCTACAGAATCAGCCATAGTGTGATTATTCGGTTGGTTATAATATCTCATAGGTATAATATCTCGTCCAATTCTGCAAAATAAATAAAATCGTCTTATTATAAAATATGAACTCTTGACAATCAAAAATGATACATAGCCTTTAATTTCCAAATGATTCGAATCGAAGTATTTGTCGTCCATGGATATCTGTGTAGTCTTTTCCAAATCGATAGCTACGCCTTTATAGCAAATCACGCTGTCATTAATTCGTATTGGTGTCTGCTGTAAAACTCTTTGATAAGCACTTGGGCAGCAGGGGTTTTAAATATTATCTCCTGCGGCACTAGTACTTAGAAAAGAATTTCTGGTTCACTTAAGTTAACTTTTTTCTTCTTTTCTCTTTTTGCCATCAGCTTTGATGTTCTTTAATACATAATTTTCAATAGACGTATAGTATAAAACAAATACTTAGCTAGTCTAAAGAATTTCTTTATAAATTCCCATAGAACAAAGGAACATTACCATGGTGATGAGAAATTGTACTGTGGGTGGCTAAAAATATTCAACTTAAAATTTGAATTACAACATTTGCCTGAAGGTAAGTTTGATTTATACCTACCTACCATCTTACCATCTTGCCAATGTTTTCTAGTTTGCTTCATTGTTGTTTAAAAGTAGCCAATTGTT
Organism: Cheilosia soror; assembly: GCA_949372485.1. Classification (NCBI taxonomy): domain Eukaryota; kingdom Metazoa; phylum Arthropoda; class Insecta; order Diptera; family Syrphidae; genus Cheilosia; species Cheilosia soror. The sequence goes on from OX443562.1 coordinate 94,027,788, forward strand.
TTGGAAAATTTGAGTGATAAATTATTATTCAAATGTTCGCCCCAATAAAATCGGCATTACATTCCTGTAAATAAAAGATAAACCATTCGTTAACAGAAATAGACGTGTATTCCTATTTTAGTAGATAATATAAATTAAACACCAGTAAGACAATTATCTTCGACTATGCCGAAGCTCAAATACCCGGTACTATATTATTGTAAAAATAAAAAAAAATATTTAAGTATTAACAAATTATATATTTATATGGGAGGCATGGGTAGTTTTAATTCGACCAAGCTCATTTTTTGTCAAAAAATTTTAAATATTATTAAAACAATATGTGCAAAAGTTTAAACTTGCTATCTTTATTGTAGCTATTTAAATTTAATTTTTAACATCAAAAAGCTACATAGATCCGATATTTTTGTATGGGAGGTAGTAGTAGTTTTCATCCGATCTTGCTCATCTTCGAAGTTAGCCTCAGTTTGGTGGATAAAAGCTTACGTACCAAATTTCAAGTCGATAGCTCTTAAATTACGGCCGTAATCGTGCGGACGGACAGACAGACGGACATCGCTAGATCGACTAAGAAAGTGATGCTGATCAATAATATATATAGTTTGTCATACCTACAACGCCTCCTTATGTGCGTTACAAATGGAATGTCAAAGTGAATATACATACCCTCGCCACAGTGTGGTACCGGGTATAAGAAAACGTGTAAAGCTTTCTTATTGCACTTTGTAATAGGACATCACTCAATCTGCACGAAATTTGTTCGCTGCTATTTTTACACGCTTTTATCAAATTTGAGGTAGGTACTTATATACATATGTATGTACATACTTGCTATTCAGACCATTGCTCAAATACTGACAAATGTCAATTCGAACACCGTCAGGATTGATTTAATACTCAGTTGACATTTAATTGTGTCAACCCTGATAATTGCCACTCTCAAAGATGATTGAACGCAATCGATTACAATCGCACAAATTCAATACCCACAGCTACAAGTTCTCATCAAAAATTAGGTACAATATAGAAATGGTACACTACTTTTATAAATATACATATTATCTAATATCACCTTATAAAGGGATCAAAATTTGTTTAGCTCTAATGGTGGTCAAATGTGTCTGGTTTAGCGTTTCCATAGTTGACAATTACGTATAGTTTTACCACAATAACTCTGCGGATGGATGCAAAATTTTCTTCTGGGAAGATTGATCCAAGTTGTGGTAGATGGTGTATCCTCTAATTCGTTTGCTATAAATGCAGGAGTGCCCCAAGGATCTATTCTTCCCCAACTCTATTTCTTCTCAACATCAACGATTTGCTTGGATCGACAAATAATAATATCTACAGCTTTGCTGATGACAGCACTCTTATATCCTCTATCTCGAACAGTGGACCTGTGAATGCGGCTACATCACACAGTCAGAGATGTGAATAAATCAGTTCTCTAAATGGTGATCTGGGCAAAATCTTGAAGTGGGGAAAAGACAACTTGGTTGTATTTAATGCAAACAAAACACAGCTCACAACATTTTCCAGGAAAAATGCATCAAGAGTCCCTCAGATCCAAATGAATGACCATCCAATCCATCCCAAGGACTCAATGCACCTTCTAGGAGTCACAGTCAATTCAGGAATCACATGGCAAGACCACATATCCTATATCGCAAGATCGGCGTCCGCTAAGTTGAGCTACCTATTTAGAACAAAAAGGTACTTTAGCCCCAAGCAACTTCTCCTTCTCTACAAAGCACAGGTTAGACCAGGCCTGGAATATTGCTACCATATATGGAGCTCGGCCCCAAAACATTCACATACAGAGACGAGAAGTTCGACTTATTGGAGACCCTACACCCACATCGAATCTGAACTAGTGCAGAGCTAACATACATTTGCAAGCATCTCGGGGCGCTGATGAAGCGTTATAGGTTTGCCTTTTCCGGGAGAAGTATTTAAAAAAAAAAAATGTAGATGTAATTTAAAGAACGAGGTATTATATGGCTAACGATTGTCCCTTAAAGTTCTACAAGGTTCGCCAAGCTCGCTTGATGCCGATTCTTCATCCGATCACCAATGTTATTATTCTCCACGTCTTCAATGCTCACAATACGATTTGGCTACGATATTCTAATATAACAAACGAGGCAGGGAAAAATGGTGAAGAATTTGCAACTTACGTAGTACGAATTCGTTTTCAAGGCTCATCGCATCCATCGGATGAAAAATGCAAGTTTTAAAAAACATCCATTCGGCATTCATTTAGACCCAATCATCTCGAAAACTAGAGCTGGTAGGTTATTTAAAAAAAATTCGGCATACACAATGTAAGTATGTAGGTATATATTGCAATGTGTGTCATAGCAGAATTTTAGGAACTTGCCTCCCACTCGGTATTTTTGAAAACATTCTCGTGGTCTATAGAAGTGCATTTGACAGTACAAAATGATCAAATAAAACTCTACTCATAACGTATACTGACACAGCTAACCCATACAGTGTCCAACAAAAATTAACCCATCCATCCTGACAATTAACCAAAGAGGAGCTCTATCATCACATCGTCCTCTGTCTAAAATAACAAAGGAAACGCGGTACAGCAAAAGTCCCTGACGACGATATAAATCCTAGAAAAATCCCAAAACTCTACTCCATTGATGGCTATCAACGCGATGACGAGGTCCACCTAAATATATACCAATACAGCAAATATCCAAATCAGCTACACCAACAATGGGGTGAACAAAAAAATTTAAAAGTCGATACCGCAACAACTCGCAACAGCATAACACAACATCGACTCAACATAAGGTAAAATGGTACCTACCTAAAAGGCATGGTATTTTCAAGCAGCCAACTGGCTACTGTTCTATCTCCCATTGTGCTGCGAAATAGCCTCCTCCTTCGTACGATCCCACTAACTGGGAATAACAAATCTCTATAGGCCATTGTTTTTTACCGCATCGCAAATATCGGCTCAGTCATGGCGTAGCAGAGTTATCCTTCAAGCACGCATACTAACCCGCCACACCATCACTGATACTGATTCTCATCATTGTGTTCATTATTTTAGTCCATCGTTCAGGCCAGGCAGGAACAGGAATCAGGATCCTAACGATACGCACACATTCTGTGCTCTGTGCATAAAAAAAAAGAAAAATAAAAAAAAAAAAACCAAAGTCCAGTCAGTTGAGTTCGCCGCATCTCAAGTGGGTCATAACCACACGGTCTGCGAATGTCATATATGCAAATGGATGACAAACGCTGGATTACCATGGCTTGGACAGACATTATTCAACGCAAATTATGAAGCGGGTGGGTGAGGTTGGTGCTGTGGTAGTGGATTACAAAAGATTGACTCTTATCTGGCATGGCGATTGTGGTTCCTTCCGCATATCACGCCACGTTGCATCTTTTCTTCTATGAGACAAATTTGTACTACTCAGTACACATACGGACAAATCAACGCTAGCGACCGACCGACCTACCGACATTAGACCCACAGCGAACAACGACATGGAGCCAACAAGAGGTCAATTAAGCCAATTTAAATTTAATAAATTAGACATCTATTAAGTAATTTACATGTTCAATTAATTCATTTGTTTCTTCGTGCCGTTTCGTGTTGGTCCGAGAAACGGCGGGATTTAGTCGCTGTCTCCATGTGTCATGTGCGGTGATCTCGGATGGGATGGCATACAAGTATACGAGTACTTACTGTCCTCGTTGTTTGTAAATCGGTCCACTCGACAGTCGACCGTCTATTGTTGTCCACTTGGTTGGTTTGGAGTTTTTTTTTTTTTTTTTTTTTGTGATGTTGTCGAGTGACAATGAAGTGATGTGGGTACAAAGGGTTTCCTTTGGCCAGAGTCATATATATGTTTATATCCGGGTGTGGTTGAAATACCAGAGATTGCATGGATAGGATAGTGTCCAGGCTTCGACTATCAATATCTTCGTCATGTGAGAGTCTTTTTATTTGCTACGGTCTGAGTTCGAATTTGTGACAAGAGAAAAAGTTGCATTGCTGAAAGCGACACTTTATACAGTGGCTTTGTGTATTAAGAAATGCTGCTTTATGGAAATTGAAGTATCGGCTCTTTTTGATAGATTGACAGCTACGACTGTTGATGACCCTATAATATTTCCGCCATAACGTTTTCGTGTTTACAACGAATACTTGTGTTGATATGTGCGACTATGTGATATCGACGAGACGAGTTGCACTTCGTGCGAATTGTATTTACTTGATATCCTTGAAGGTTATCTGAACTACTTCAGAATAGTATTATTCACAATGTGAAAGGTTTGTTAATTTGTTAAAGTTATTGTCAGTTGCTTTTTGTAATATCAGATTATCTTGGACATGCAAACTTAATTTCGACACCGCTTAATGCTCCTTTTTCAAAGCAAACGGTACCAAAAATCGCTCAAAACGACTGAGGATATCCTCATAGGTACACCTTTACTATAATGATTATGTTTCTGAGGCAAAAAGCAGGATTGGGATGATAAAGGGTTTTATATAATGTTTTTTTAGTGCTTCTTGTCAAGGTCTCAATACTCTTTACCTTTGATAAAACTTTAGTACATTGTTTCTATAGAATGTAGCACGTCTCATTTTGGGTCCCTTCGAACTAAGTCGCAAATGGACCCAACTATAACTAGCCAAAATAAACTAATTCCCCCAAAATGTGAAGTAGGTTATAGTTCATAAGTTCGGGGGATAGTTCAGTTGGGATGTTGTACATTATGAACTAATTAACAACGAAGTGAATCCACAATGCATGAACAGTGGAATTTGTATGAGGGCCATGCTGCCCCCTTCAACAACCCTGTTTGGGGTCACTGTTGAATTAGGAGTAGGTGCGAAGTTGGATAGGTATGCACATTTTCGGATGGACTCATCTACTTCAAATTCAACAGCGCCCTCAAGCAGGCCGGTTGCAGGGCTCAACCTGCGCGTTTTTATAAATATTCTCATATTGAATCTTAGTTCATTCGACAATTGGGTCGTATTTGACGTCGTACTTTCTCACAATATTTCTTTGTTGAGGTATGTTTTATATCCGCATTCTTACCTTAGTTTCAACAATGTGGTAAAGTTGGGAGTTGGGAGCTCGAAATTTTCGGAAATGTAGATCAGTTGAGACATGCCTTGCTTCTTTCGCAATGTGGTAAATTTGGCCGGTGACGGCTGTATTCTCTTTTTTATTATTGAGATGTAGAAACCTTGTGCTTACTATGGTAGGTATAAATTTTACCCCGCAACGAAGTCCTTTTGTTAGTCCATTACCAGAAATAAGTTTTCATTACCTATTCTGGTCTTGAAATCGCCTAATACGAATTTAATTTCGTATACCTATCGGGTAGGTTGTTTGTTCGAGAGGCTCTTAGAAACTGAATTTAGTTTGATCTTCTCGAATTTAGCGAGCTTGTGCTTGATGTGGATTTTCATAAAACGTCCACTGACTATAACTAGCCAATTTGTTCGTACTGTTCTATATACACAGTCCTGTTTATGATTTTTTGAGCCTTATGTATTAGCGCCGGCTTTTATGCGGAAATACAACTATACAAAGCTTTGAACCGCCGCTACCAAGAAAAGTGTTCCTATGAAAGGGCTGTCAAATTCATTCGTTTGATAGTTGGTCGCTCTCATGCGAATAGTCCTTTACCCATTATTGCGAGTACCTTGATAGTCATGGCATCATCTTTTTCCGATGTCTACTTTTTTTATTTAAAAAACAAAAGATCTAACAAATCGCAATATCTTCTCAGTTCTCAAACTATGCATTCTGCAATTCAAACGATATCAAATCATTTTCATGGCGAAGATATGAATAAAGACCAAGGCCTTAACAAAATATAAGAAAAAATCCTTTCCCCTTTGCAAATGACAATTCTTTTGCTATCTCCTTCTCTTTTTCGTTTTTGGTTTTTGATGTGAAATTACATCACTGAAAGCAACTCCTTTTGACGTTACAAAGAAGACGAAAGAAACTTTGCTGCCGTTATTAAAATGTCACACCTTTTTGGCTTTGTTCCTTTGTGTGGACATGCCTTATTCTGACGACTACTGTTTAAAACTCAAAGCACAGGGTGACAAAAGCAGGTCCCAATTTTAGAATCTGATTGCAGACAATTCTGAAGTAAATTCAGAGGGTGGGTTTTATGATGGTATACGAACCGCATATTTACAATCGTTCTTTATTGTATAGCGATTAAAGGTTTAGGTGGTAATACCTAATGCAATTCATCCTCATATATGATTTCCAGCACATCAGTATGGCAAACAAGAAAGTTTAGTATTCAGTGCGAGAGAGTTTGAATCGATTTTATTTAACACAAATTACATAAACAAACTACAAGCCCCTGCCTTTAGATATTATGTTTTAATAAAAATACTGATCTTTGCCAAAAGAGTTAGAAAATAAAAGCGAATGGTCTAAATAATATTTAGAAATACCCCTAAAAGGCGTATTAATGTTTCTCTTGGGTTGTGGTCAATTTCGAACCTATTTTGCTTTAACGCTTGATGACACTAATAGGCTCGATATTTAGGCGCATAGATTGAGCAAAACATTGCGAGAAAATTTGTTGGCCGTAGGGTTAAAAATGTTGGGAAAGTAAATTTTAATTCGTATGAAATATTTCACTTCGCGGCAAAAGTACCTATACATCAATCTTGCTAACTTTATGTGGAAACATATTATGCGTCACACAACTAGATATATTTGTCTGCAAGGAGGATTTTAAATGTTGGTCAGTTTCTTGGTTTCACAGATTAATTCGTGTTTATATACAATAATTATTGTCATCTACTTTCACTAAGGGAGCATAGTTATCGCCTCTTTCTTGTCAATCCCACTGTATGTGGGTTAGTTTTACTGTCACCTACATCAATATTATATGCCGCTTTGTAAATTCTCCTTACAGAGAGTTGAAAATATTTATGATGAAAACTGCACACTTCCGGTCCAATTTACTCAACGGCGGCGGTGGTGAACATTCTCGTTCATCTGTCATAGCAATAATCACCTCCTTTTGAAATGGCCATCCGCGGCCGTTGTCTCCGTTATTGTCATCGTGGCGTACTTGTCGTTCAAATAAATGGACGTTGACAATAAAAATATTGCCCAGGCGGAGGAGGAGAAGGATATAAGTTTTCCTTTCAGTCTCTTAATGGATTAAAATCTAGACAAATGAAAAGAGCACTATACACTATTTTTAAAGAGATGACAGTTGTTCTGTACTATAGGTACTTTCTGTGGGGGAAGTGTCCACTACATTGCCATCAATTTCACTTAAAACCCTCTAGATGTCTATATAAAGCCACTTGTATAAGTATGGGGCAAAATGCTAGTATGGCCTATGCATTTTGCTGCCACCGGTTGATAGACAACACCGCCCCACTTCATTGTGTATATGGTAGAAACAACTCGGCAAAATTAGTTTAAATGATGCAATAATAGATTTATATAGATAACTAGGTACGAGTACATAGGTACTAGGTACAATTTGTATTCATCCCGAGTCCCGACCGACGACGTTGAGTGTATACTGAGTACAGACTCAGTCTCTCACTCACTGATCTCGCCTGATCAGATGATGACAAAGTTAGAATTAGATTTTTATTTTTATTTTTCCCTGAGGTCGTTGTTGCACTGTTACGGCCAAAGGTCTATGGGGGTCAAATTAATTTATATTAAATATGTGCTCCTTTGCTACAGTTCATTTGACCATACAGAGAGAGAGTCTCTAATTTAATAAAGTGACGATGGCTTTTGTATAGTTTAGTAGATATAAGAACAAAATGACATAGCTATTCCCTTAGATTGTTTTGTGAATAATGTGCCAGTTGATTGGCAGAACAGGACGAGGGGAAAAAATATATTATGTACTTATTTGTATTCTTGTTTTCTTGTTCTGAAGTGCCGGCAATGACAATAGGCACATTTAGCTTGTGAATTAGTTTAGTGGACACAGTATGGTGAGCTAATAGTGGTGCTGAATGCTATGTTCTTGACGATTTAAATAATGATATTGTTGTTGATTAATGGCGTTTTGGGTTGTAGGTTTAAATGTGCATGACTATCTGAATGTGGTGTGAGTGCTATTTCAATTTACTTTGATTTCCACTAATCAAGGGGGTGGATGAGATTTAATTCCTTCTTATTCACTTGATAGGGTAAGTAATTGGTTTACGTTCACATATGCTCGTTTTATATACATATAGATGGAATTATTGTGAATCACTTTGAAGCTGTAGAGTGGAAGGGGCTTAGTCTAAATTAGTAAATTGTTTGATTTAAACGGCTGACCAGTCAAAATATATGTGCACAATTACGGGTTATATCATAAATATGAGTAGGAGGCGTGTGCTGTAGGTAATCGGGACTCTGCCTTACATTCTTGTTTGACATTTGTCATATTATATAGGATGGGCATTTTGTTCAAGGTTCATTAAAATGGTTTTAAAATATGTATTGAAGTGGGTTACCTAATGATTTTATTTTTTGAACTTTAAGCGACTGCAACCCACCTGCTTCATTAACCTTATTATAATAACACCGTGTCTCATTTTTCATACTGTAATATTTACAAAAAAAAAAGCTTTGTTGAGGAGGTATGTACTAAAGGATATGTTGTAAAAAACTCATTCCGATGCAGAAAAATACATCTCGTATAGCAATTAAAAGCACTCATGACTGTTTTGTCCGCTTGACGGATGCTATAACAAGGAATAGAGTGCACGACTGGGTCCCTTAAAACTTTCTCGTTTAATAAAAGTTAGATAGTCTGAAAAAGGAATATATCACATTATTCTAAGTTAATCCAGAATGAAGTTTTGAGAAAAGACCCGGACAGCATATTTTTGAAGAACCTTTATTCGTTATTCAAGCGAAATCCCGATAACTCAATTTGTACCTATTCATGAGAATAGGTGAATATTTAAAATTTTTATGGTATACTTAAGAGAAATGAATATTCTAATTTAGAGAAAAACTGAATTTTTTCACCGTGATGTGTTGGTTTGAGTTTGACGCGATCTTTATGAAGGAACTAGCGAACCCCTGCACACTTCATAGTGCAAAATATAAAAATTAAAAAAAAGCAGTTTCAAATTCATTTAAATCAGTGATAAACAGTTTTTATTGTAATGCTCCGTGGTACATATTTCTGGTTTTTCCAGGAATTCTGTTGCGTAGAAAGTAGCCTTGTCTATCAGGACAATGCATAGCTATCAATGTTACAAATTTTACAAACTTTGGCTCCCATGACTGTCGAAAAATAGCGCCACACCCCTTTATATACCTAATATTATCTGATGTCAATTTCAGCTCAATCGTTTCAGTGGTTTTCGAAATATACGATTTTGAATGTTTTTTTTTATATGGGCAGTGCCACGCCCCTTTGTCCAATTTTGACCAATCTTCAGAGGAGCACTCCAGGGCCAAAAATTAAGGTTATTTATAAGTTTAAGTTCAATCGATTGGGTAGTTTTGGAGATATACTATTTTAAATGTACTTTTTGTATGGGAGGTGCCACGCCCTTTGTCCAATTTTAACCAATCTTCGCAGGAATACTCCTGGGCCGATACCTAAGATTGTATGTAAATTTGAATTCAATCGATTTGCTGGTTTTCCAGATATAAGATTTTGAATGTTTTTTTGTATGGGAGGTGCCACGCCCCTTTGTCCAATTTTGACCAATCTTCACGAGAATACTCCTGGGCCGATACCTAAGAATGTATGTAAATTGGAACTCAATTTATCTGTGGTTTTCGAGATATCAGATTTTGAATGTTTTTTTTGTATGGGAGGTGCCACGCCCCTTTGTCCAATTTTAACCAATCTTCGCAGGAATACTCCTGGGCCGATACCTAAGATTGTATGTATGTAAATTTGAATTCAATTGATTCAGTGGTTTTCGAGGAATAAGATTTTGAATGCATTTTTTGTATGGGAGCTGCCACGCCCTATAACTCATGAACCAATACACCTACAAAGACCGTATGAACTTATAAACTATGGTATCAACGTCACCTTTCATGGGAAATTTCCAGAATCAAAATCGGTTCACGCATTACAGAGAACATTATCGACAAACACAATTGACCATGATTTTTATATATATAGATTGTTTTGCTTTATGTATGCTGTAAGGTTTCGCTAATTCAAGTACATGTCTTCATAATGTCTTTCTTTCGCGAAATGACGTTTACTTTTTCCCATCCTTGAAGGTACCTAATAGTGCGTTTAAATCAGATGTGGTGGTCGTCTACTGATGAGCTTACCTCACCCACCACATCGGAGAGAAAAGTAATTTTGGAGTGAAGGCTACTCAGATTTAAAATTTATAACCTGAATAAATATGTGATTACAACTTTACTGTGTTTTGAAATGACGAAGACTACCGATATGGTGGGCCATGCTTTATTACCCTAAAAACTATGTGACTGATCTTCGAGGGTTTGTTTGTTAATTGCTAAGAAACTACATACAACCAAGGAGTAAAGGTTCAGGGTCATTTAAGTTGGGAAAACGCCTAAATATAAGGGTCTGTTTTTGTTTGTACTTGGTTTTCTTTATAATTCCCAATAAAATAAATTTTAACTTAAGGCCCATTATACATAAGTACCTTATTGTTTTTTTACGAAACGAGGAGCGATTTCTTAATCGTCATCCTAGTAGAGAATATCCTATAAGGGCACAATAGACTTATTAATCCAAACTGCAAAGATGGCTGGGAAAAGCTACTAATCATTACCGTCAACACCCCTAACTTTGACCGGGTCCCTAACATTGACCAAGTTTTTCAACGCCTCCAGTGCCCAAATGAATAGAACAAACCAATTTTTCTCCACCCGTGCCATCTTTTGAGGCGCTGAAAAACTTGGTCAATGTTAGGCGGTCAAAGTTAGGAGTGTTGACGGTACTTGAATCCCAAGATAAGTGATACTTTTTTACCAAATTTAGTCCTAAAAATGTTTATTCTCTTTGATAAAAAACAAAAAAAAAATTAATCTTAATATGTTAAGTCCTCGAGTTTATATTATAATGTTTGCAAAATAAAAATATTAGCCAAATGTTGTCCCTTCATAATAATTTACAATTAAATGAAACACTTTAATGCCAATTAAAATTAAATAGATTGAATTTCACAGGAAACCCCAAAGGGGTAAACGAAATAAAAACCTAGGTAGGTACACCACTACTATGTCAACAACTTTATTTGCATGTCCTCACGTTTCATTCAGTCAGCACTTTTCTCGACAGTCAAACAGAGGATAAATGCTATTTGCCTACCTTCATGAGCATTTTTACCCGACTCATTATACGACCATCCTCCTGCGGGGATTCTTAAATATTTGCACAGAGGTGAAGACGTCTGAGATGTACAAACAGTAAGCCCTGTCGTTAGAAGTCACACCTCTTTTGATGAAGAAAACTCAGCGTCACTCAAAGTATACTCTCTGTGCAAGATAGTATACCTATTATTGGTTGGTGTAAATCCACTTTGTAATGAGATTCTAAAAATAAAAAACCAATATGTAATCGAAGAAAACAACAAGAATGAATAAAAAAAAAAAACACATTCAACGTCAATCATTTCAATCAATTCAACCCCTAATCCAGCCCACCGGCTGTATTTGTCACCCCCTATCTTTAATCATGTCATGATATTATTATTTTTTTGTTCCGCGTAATACAGGAATTGAGAGCTTTAGGCGACAAAATTGCAAATTACAAATTGCCATTGAATTGGGTTTTCCTTTGAGCCCGTTCTAAAGGCAGCAATGCGGCGTCGACGAAGTCATTACTCCTTACCAAGGTGATGGTGAATTTTACATTATTCAACCAAGATTTATATGGCAGTATGTGGTGGATGCGGGTGGTAATAAAGTTGACGAACCTGCCACATGAATAAATTGGTCACATTACCTGACATATCAGGAAAATAACATATCCTAGTAAGTGGCATTATTGCCTTAAGCCACATATACAGGTTTATCCACGCATACCGTTTCGTTTTTTGTTGAAAAGCCAATCTTGCAAATTTCATCACTAAAACTAGATGAAACTTATTTAAAAATCGATTTGTAAAGTTTTTTTTTTCCCTTACCTTATTTAATGGCTGCAAGTCAGGTTATATTACGTCAGGGTGTTATTTTGATTGCGGTGTTTGTGAAATAATATTGAAAAGAACAAGGAAACTCCGGTGAAAGTTAGTGGCAGTGAGTTAAATTATATTCTGCGCACAGTGGAATATGGCCTCTGTGACAGAGAATGTCCTTGTCGAAGGTAGTGTTATATTTAAATTGGTACACAACAATTTGCATGAAAGAGTAAATGCCAAAGTTATATGATAAAAATGTGCATGCCAGCGGGTGTAACTGTTTGAACACGAAGATTACTTTACATTTTTAACGAGCATTCTGTCAAGAAAGTCTTGTACCTAGGTCATGGTGAGCACGAAGCTATCTCAGAAAAAATGAAGCTATCGCAACACATGACCTTTTAGTGAATAAAAAATAACGTCCGGAGTTGTATGCTTTTCTGATCCATGATAAGCTCAATGTCTGTTATTTGTCAATTTTTTGTAGCCTGAAAGAAAGCAAGGGAAGACATTGGCTCAGCTCGGAAGTTAGTGTGCTGGACTACTGAACGAGTGGTTCCAAGATCAACAACCGGAAAACCCTATTTACATTTTAAGGTTTCTTTTTTCACTCCTTAACCTGACGCGAATTTCTTATACATATACGACATGAAATTGTAGGTACCTTTAATTATTTTTAAGCCATGTAAAAGCACGTCGACCTAAAAGATGATGATCAATTGTGGCAAGAGTCAAAAAACTCGCAAGGCGATGAGAAGCTATACCAATTTATTGTTCATTCATTTAAAAAGTAATGTATTGGTTCATTTAACCAATTTTAATTTTATTTTAGTAGATATAGTAGGTAATCGATTGTATTCTATATCCCGTTCTTATGTTGATTACGGACAATCGTCTTCTTTAAATGGCTTAACTTTTGTTAATATAATATCACCAGCGGACCCAGCTAGTCTCGCCCCAATTTAACGCCTTCAGATAAACTCCAGAGTGGTAATAAAACACAGATAGTTAAAATTGCAATGTGAATGTTTCGCAATGAATGATCGCAACCCAATTGGATAACCTCACTTTTTATACGCAAACTTATTTTCTGAAAAAATTATCGAATTGATAAATATAAATTTGCATGAAAGAGTAAATGCCAAAGTTATATGATAAAAATGTGCATGCCAGCGGGTGTAACTGTTTGAACACGAAGATTATTATTATTGAATTTCATTTAATCGTAATGTTTGTTCGTTGCACACAAAATTCCATACAAAAAATCTATTTTCGATTTCTCCAATTTCCCGACTTTTCCGGGGGGTTTCCCAGAATGTCCTTTCGTAAAAACCTTTTCGTGGCAATTACGAACAACTGGAAAAAATGTTAGCCAAATCGGCCCAAGAATTCTCAATTTTCGATTTTTCCAAATTTCCCGGAGGGTTTTCCCAGTTTTTAAAACCATAAGTTGCTAAATTATTTTCACTCAAAATATTTTGCTCAATGCTTTCAATTACGGTCGGCACTACTACTGAATTATAAGACCCGAGCCCGTTTGGGGTGGCATTAGTCCGTTTTGTATCCTGTTTTTGACATGAACAAACAATCGGATAGTCAAACTTAGAGACCTATATCCAGATGTTCCCGATACATCTACAAGTCGTGTACTTAGAGGCATCTGTTGACATCGAACAGGTGGCAGATGAAAATAAGAATTCAATTTTGCAATAAATTTATTGTGTGAGACGAAGTTTACTTCCGCTTCAATGGGTTGTTAGTTGAGGCATTTTCTCATCTCGACTAAGAAGAGCTCTTCCGTCCCTCTATGAGGTTACAACAAGACGGCGACTCTGCCCATTTTATAGCTTTAGCGGTTGCCTTTAAATTCCGCAACTGATTAGTTGGAGTCCTGATCAACATCAAGAGGGTCAGGAACTTACTTTTTCGAAGATTCTCATGCAGACATGCATCTATAAAACTAAAATCAGATGAGAGCAAAGACATGATTAAAGAAAGCACATGAGTACCCCACCAGGAGTCAAGGCTTGGATCGATTCTCTTCTATATTAACACATCAAATGAACCATCTCAATGTAGCAATTAGCAAGGTGGAGGTGCTGCCGCCGATGACTCAATAACGAAATGATACACAGATATCACAAAAATAGCACAAAAGAGTGAGGCGAATATGAACGACATTTGGCACTACTATTTAAAGTAGGCAGTAAAGATAAACGGAATTTATCTGCTTCCGCACACCCGTTACAGCTGTAAGAGTCAGGCGCGATATGCTTTCACCAGTCGCAATGACATTAGGATATACACCGCAACTGGATAGGGTCTTGGGATAACCCGTTCACACTGAAGTATTATCCTACAACGATCCTCGATGAGTGAGCAAAAATGATTCAAATCGAATAATTGAAGGATACTTATTCCAAAACTAGATGATCAATGGGAAGGGATTTGTATACCACAACGACAAGTAGCCACAGTGAAGTTTATTGAACATGTATTTAAATAAATAAATTCTACTTTCTGATCTGAACGGTGGGATTGTTTTAGTGACCAACGAATATCATAGGTAGTGCCGGCGAGCATCGCTGCACATCGCGAATGACTAATCTTCAGAGAATTATATCCGGGGCATAATCTCAACATTGATTGTCGGGTTCGTTTCAAATACCTAACAGAATTCTTTCTTTGGAGTTATCCGAAAGCAAATGTTGTGCGATAAATTGTCCCTATTTTATCTTGCAAACATTAAAAACCCATACGTTGGCCGTGAATAAACAAACTTATTTTTAATATAGCATTCAGCAGAGGAAAAGGGCTTTGGTATCGAAAAGGTAGGTGCTCGTTCAAGTTCCATTTCAGTTTAAAATGATCTGCCAAATAAACGCTTCTAGTTACCTAAGTCTATCTGTGGCGTGAGTGACCTATAAATGAAATCGGCAACTAATCATTACACAAACTATAGATACTGTCATTAAACGAAGCGTCACAGTTGTCAGCGAATACACCCAGAAGTTTTGGCATGAGTCTTATCCGTTGTCCCCAGACGCACAACTTGTACCCGAAATCTAAGAAACAAATTGGCTTTTGAAAGGTATAAAACAAAACAGAAACTTTGGTGATTTATTTATATAAGTAATATATCATTGTTAAATGAAATTCAATTCTTCAGGATACAGACGAACTCTTAAAAAAGATTACAGATAACAGATCGATCATTTCTTTAGGTTTCCTTAAACGCAACAAATTATTCTTTTAATAATAAATTAAATATTATTCAGTACAACAACATACCAATTTCTGTTTCTTCATATCCACCATCAGTAGCTGGTTACTTGCGGCATACAGAACCGCACATTATCACAAACACACAAAAACTAGAGGATTAGAATAGGCGCCTCTATATCCGATAAAATGTATAAAATGTGCACTTTCCTTATTGAAGAATAATTGTATTTTTACAGAATTTCTGAGCTAAAAACACTATTTTTTTTTGTAAAACCACGTTCGTTGAATTTCTCCCACTCAGCAGCCGCAGTTCGTTTGTGGGATGTAGGCGACAGACGATAATGCGGTGATATGATAACATTATCGCACTAAGGTCTTAACCCGAGCTGTACATTCTTAGTGCTGAGCTATTTTCGTAAACGGCTGTCCATTTAAATTCATTTTCACACTTATTCCACTCAACATACGACAGTACGAGTATGTGCATCATGAACTTAACAAAAAAAATGCAACTTTTCACTTTGTTTTTGGTTTTTTTGTTTTATGTTTTTTTTTTTTATTATTTCATTTCCTTCAGATAAAGAGGCGAATTTGTCTGGAGAACGAGATGAATTCTTGACGACTGCTCCCAGTTTACTGAACGACATTAATTCCATGACTGACCATTAGAACGGATCTTCACTGCGATGTCATTTTATTTTCTGATAGTGATACACTGCATCCCCCATTGAGTTGTGGCCAGCATATACACGACATCACGGAAAGACGACGATCATATCATCCCCTCCAAGTATGCACTATATGATTTGTACTATGTATTTGACAGTACATGTGAGATCGTTCATATAGCAACGATCGTTTAATTAATAAATTTCAGAAAAATGACATTTTAATGGACCGCTATAAAAGAAGAAAATTGCTTGACTAGCGTGTCCTCTCTCTCTCTCTCTCTGTCTGGCTTTGCAAACGGCCTGCTGTATTAGCATTATACGGGTCTCTTTATCATTGGCGTGGTGGACCTCTTGTCATTTATTTTGCCATTATTATGGTGGTCATCTTGTGGATTAGAAATACTGAGGTTGTTTTGTGTGAATGAATTATTTTCGAATTGGTTTTTCAATTTAAGAATTGCTTTGAATAAAATGTGCTGTTGCGGTTTGACTGCGTGAGGATCAATCTAATCTTGCGAAACAGAATCAACCCTCATATTGGTGAGTGCAGCATTATACAGCTGACCGATTAGAGTGTGACAATCTGGAGGCATTGATTCGTGTTCAAGAGATTTTATGAGTGACCCTTATGGTTGGTTAATGATTTTTGGGCTTGTTAGGTACATTGTTTGTGTTGGGGTTTAAATTGTGTTTTCACACATTGTAATGCGAATGTTACGATTTATTAAGAAGTGCATTCAACTAAGTAGGTAGGTAGATAGTATAAAAAATACACATGCATATTTTTCTTGTGCTTATCTATTATTGACCACTTATTTTTGTTTGTAATATGTACACAAAATAGAATATTAATAATTAGATTATGTACTCTACGATATATTGAATGTAGTGAAGTGAGAATTGAAAATTGATGGCCCTTGAGATTTAGATTTTAATTTTCGAATCTGGGGTCCAGTTAGTTCAAAAGGTTTTCTAGAATTTTATAGAATACCCAGATTATAGTTTGCAAATGGCAACTTGTGAATTCGTTTTCTTATTTCACCACTGTGAACTTCTATTGATTAAATTTGACAGATGGCAGAAAACTGTCATTCATCTATTTCAAAATTTCGTTCACGGTCTCATCAGTTTCTACGAATTTTAGGTACTTATACCTAAACGCGAACTTCACAATAAAAAAGAAAAACAAACGGTATTTAAAATGTAGGTAGGTATCTCTACTTTTGTTTTTATACACTGACTAGTTGGTTGTACCCGCTTCGCTGGGTATGCAAAGTAATATTGATAAACAAATTATTTTGTTTAAAAAACTTCTTTGAAAACTACATTGCGTGTGAATTGTCTCTGGTTAATAAATAATCGTTCATGCTGTGGATTAGAATCAATATACATCTTCATTTGACTTGCAACTCTTGATCGTAATAAAGCCACATACAGTTGACCGTGTGAAAATACTTCGGTCTTCAAATGCATGCCAACGTGATCAAATGACTGGTCTTGAGCCTTGCTTATTTTATTACGTACGCTAGAATTTATCGGAAATTAAATCTTGTGATTGCATGTCGAAATAATTCTTGCTCTTATCACATTTCGTCCAGGCTCTTCCACAATCAATCGAGTTCCATTGAAGTCCTTTTTTAGGGTTAAAGTTTCTCAGCAAAATGATGATGACACCTTGCTTAAGCTACAGGGCATGAGGTGGCTTACTGGATGGAGTTTGCTAATTGAGGAACTCAACAGGGAAATTTGGTGCATCATTTGGATCTTTAGTCTTCACTGACAACAGAATCGGCGCTCTAAAATAGATTTAGGATTTATTACCAATTAAATCGATTATATTCCTATTCATTTCTAATGTCTGCGCATTTTTCAGCGCGGCAATGACTCATTTTGGAAGTTCCTGCATTGACATTTACCGCAAATCGCCAAAAATTGTCTTAATCAAGTCTCCAGTTGATATAATTTCCGTGGGAATTTCAACAACATCTTCTTCATACATTTCTGCTACCTGCGCAAAGATTTATGAGTATAAATAATATTTTACTTCTTTATCAATATACAAAGTTTTAAATTGCCAATTTCCTTTTGAAAGCACTTGCCGAGCATTAGTTTTTTTGAGTTTGAACCATGAAGAAAATTTAAATATATGAAAAGTAGGCGGTAATTTTAAATAATGAGAAAACTAACATTTCGAAAATGTATTCAAATACCCACCGCCTACTTTTATTTAAAATAAGAAAAATATGAAAAGTATGGAGCGTTACAGAATCAGTAAGGGTAAATATATATATGATTACTTTATTTGAATACATACTTAACTTATTTAGGTACCTTATTCTGAATTTTAGAAACGAAGTAGGTATGTATATGGCGGAAGTTCGAGAGTTATCGAGAGTATCCTAGACCAACAACCTTTTCACTTATAGGTATAGGGTTGCCGTTTTTAAATCCGCCTTCCAGTCAGATTTGACTGGAAAAAAATCAGTCAAAAACCTAAAATCCAGTCAAAAAAACAGTCAAAGAAATTCAAAGAAAAATCCAGCTAAAAATCCAGTCATAAAAGTATAAAAAAAAAATAAAAATACAAGTAAAAGTGTTATCAATAGTCTGGCCGTTGCTTTTGATATCCTCCACTGCATACATAGGTATACAAGTCATGCAAAAAGTTAGCCATGTGAGGCATGGCCATTGGTCTAATGTTGGTTTGGTGTGAGGTGAGGGGTACCAGAACCCGAACTACTTGATATAGCCTATATTTTCAATACCAACCTGAACGGTAGAAAGAAGTCCTCTGAGAGAATTTCATTTGCCTAGGTCAATCTTTTGACGCTATATTGTGTTTTCAACAGAAAGACAGACGGACATGGCTGAATCGATTCAGAACTTCATCCTGGTCAAATCCGGTGACTCTTTCTTGAAGTTACAAACGTAATGATAAAGGAAATATTCCTTC
Source organism: Cheilosia soror (assembly GCA_949372485.1). Lineage (NCBI taxonomy): Eukaryota > Metazoa > Arthropoda > Insecta > Diptera > Syrphidae > Cheilosia > Cheilosia soror. Next base: position 94,046,758 of record OX443562.1, read on the forward strand.
ATGTGGATGGTATACAAAATGTATTAACTTATAAATGAGATTGCTACTCTCTGAGCGCTTCAATTGTCTCCTCATCATTTACATTACATACATAATGTCGAATATTTTATTGCTACTTCTGTAAGTAATATTAGTACCAACCAATTATTTTGTTACTTCGGCCGGTATAGGAAAGTTGAACCGCACACAACTGATAAATTTTCAGTTTCAAATATTTGTTTGTAAGTTGGCAAAGGCAAGTACTTGTGCAAATGCAAACGCATAAATTGGTTCATTGTATGAGTGGGATATGCTTCCAAGCTCAGTGCAACAAAAATAGTGAAATTTAAGCAATATTTGTTCGTTTTTTTATTTTTTTCTATTTCCACTTTGAATTTAAAAATTTATATTGATATAAAAGTGATATTACACGAAACATTTAAAAACAGTCAAACAAAATTCGTATCCAGCTAAAAAACCAGGCGGCTGGATTTTAAAAAATCTTCCAGCTAAATGCATATCAATCCAGTCAGATCTGACTGGAAAGCAGTCAAAATGGCAACGCTAAGGTAATGTGTATGAAATTACAAAACAGGCAAGAAAATGAAAAAATGAATGCGGTAGTGGAAGAAGAAGAAGAAGAATATGTTTCCAATGCTTCATGAGACTTGAAAATATTAAAATATTTGACTGTCAGGGAATCTTTTCAAATAAATTGTTTTTTTTTCTGTCACGACACCACGTCTGGAAACGGACTTAGGCTAATTGACTTTGCTGCGGGACGTAATGTTACTATTATAGCTAGCACGCGGTTTCCTTACCTCAACATTCACAACGACACATGGCGGTCACCAAATCAACAAAACGTCAATCAAATTGACCATGTTGCGATCGACGCAAGTCACTCCTCCAGTATTTTAGATGTCCAAACTTTCTGAGCTGCAGGACCGGACGGTTTATCGGCCGAGCTTTTTAAGGTAGCGGGGGATGACTTGATGATAGAGAGCATACACCAACTCGTTTTTAAAATTTGGTCAGAGGAAAGTATGCCTGATGAATGGAGCCTCAGCATTGTTTGCCCGACGCATAAGAAAGGAGACCCTCGAAACCGCGCCAGCTGCTATAGAGGCATCAGTCTACTTAACATCGCTAACACGATCCTGTCTGCCGTACTGTGTGAACAACGCCTAAAATCATTTGTCAACGAACTGATTGGACCCTATCAGTGTGGTTTTAGGTCCGGTAAGTACACAACCGACCAAATAATCGGTGCAGGGAAATAAGTTCCCGGGAACTAAGGCCACTGAGGGACATAGTTCCCAACTAGTGGGAAATAAAACCACTTTCGTGAAGTGGACTAGTTTTGGCGTCCCTGCCAAACTTGTCAGATTGTGCAGAATGACGAAATAGGGTGCAGGAAAATAAGTCCCCGGGAACTAAGTCCACTGAGAGTCTTAGTTTCCACCTAGTGGGAAATAAAATCACTTTCGTGAAGTGGCCGCGGTCCTCATTTTTTTTATCATTCATGGCTGCTCTTTGTATTTGTATTATTGTTATTGCTAGTTGGGTGGAGCCGAGTCCCTGGATTTAACTGACGAGTGACGATGACGATGACGGCGTTCTTAACTATGCATGTTTGTACAGTATACCTGTATATATGAACTAAAAGATTATGTAAATGTAATTCACTAGTACTACGTACGTATACGGAACCTTCCGTGCGCGAGTGACCCGCACTTGGCCGGTTTTTTTTATAGCGTGTAGGAGGTATTCCTATATTATATTCAGTTTTAAAAATTTGGTTAAAAATGAAATCTTAAGCTGGCTTTATTGAAGCTTCCTGGTAATAGTTTTTTTTTATTTTCGGTAAATATTGCTCACATTTTCATATTCCTGATGAGGGTACATACTCTTTACATTTTAGTTGTATGTAGAAGATACCATTACGGCAATAGTGCGAGTTTACGCTGGGAGATTTTCAATAAAATTTTGGACGTTGCGTTTTACTTTTAAAAGCACAGTAGCCTTGCCATAATAACTGTGCTTTTTAAAGTAAAATTTAACGTATTAAGGTATACGTGATTTTCGACCGTAAATGCTAACTAAATTCGTCACCGGATATCTGTGCGCAATATTTGGCTGTAAATGTTAATCGATTTTGTCCCAATCCCAACTGACGTATTGAAGTAGGGATTCAATATACGCGTCCTAATAGACAAGAATATTAGATACGCACTACAATTCCTGGGCACTCATGAAAAAAGAGAAATTACGTTTGTATAAATGAATGCCTAAAATGGCTGAATATGTCCATATAAAACGCACTTAATCTTAGATATAGATGTTGCCAACGTTTTGCTTTCTTTACTACATATATAATTGCAAACATATACTTACAATCCATAGGTGCTCTACATGGTTTACCTACTCAAATTTTACAGCTTCAATTGCGAATAAGTATGAGTAGTAGATTACATAGTAACAATCGTCATTCGTTGTAAGTTTGGCAATTATAAGTTTTGTGTTTGTCATACTGCCATTATATGTAGATACAAAAAACTAAAGCCTAGCTTTAGCAATGCAAATGTTAACATATATGTAATTAAAAAATCACAATTCCATAAAAAGGATATTTGTACTTATGCAACAATCTCGACAAAATCATTTTCTGAGGGACTAATCCATATCCATATCAAGACCAATACATATTCTTTTTCTCATCAGTATTGGTTCAAGCTTTGCACTCAAGCAATCACTCAAATTTGTCCCCAATTACTTATAATCAATCAAAGGTAACATTTGCACCACCGATTCGCAAGTAACCCTTTCAATCGTAGGTATATTCGAAATGCCATATTGTGTACCCAACATGCTCGTATCCAACATCGCGAGTCAACGTATGCCTCTAGCTATATGGGGATAACGATCAAGACCACATGTCATACGAGAAACACATACATTTATCCAAAGCTGCATAATCAATATAATGTAGACCTTGTTTCCTACTCCACAATCATATCCGCCAGTGAGACATGCGGTTTACCTTCGGTTTATGGAGCATAATCCTGATATACATAACACATCGAAACTGCCTCAAAATATGTATATACCATCGAAGTTGCTTTTGAAATAACTTTGCAAACATTGAAACATAACAAGGGGTTCAGATCAGATGGATACATATGTTCAGGGACAGGGATAGATTTGCGCTACGGCTGTTTTTGAAATTAATTTCTACCCGCGAATGGATTGCTTGTAATTAAAATTAACAGGTGTTTCACCGCAATACTCATATGACGACTTCTTTTGCAGCGTGAAATGTGTTTCTTGATTAAAAATTGTTTCAGTCACATTACAATACAAAGGTCTTATGGTGTGGTTTTGAATTGCGTTGAAATGCTCGTCGAATGAAGCCACCGAACCATTAGAGAAGGACCTAGATTTCAAATTTAATTATAAGGTAGCTAAAGAGATTCATCGTAGGTACACAAATGGCGTTTGAAGGACAAAAATGAAAACAAAAAAATGTCAATGCTTTTGACAATATTAGGGACTATGACGGTTGAATAAGTCATCGTTATTATCTTCTGCTCCAAATAATTTAATTGTGTAGGACACATTTTTATTGCGGTATACCTAGCAGATACATGTACTCCTGCAACAGGTGAAGGTATTGTGTAGACTCATGTTATAGCTGTATTTATTATTCTATTTCAATTAAAAAAATACATCTCGTGTTAGACTTGAATTTAATGCTGTTACCATGCTCGCTAAACTGTCATAATTAAATTATATTAAATGTAGGTATTGTTGAATAACTGCGAGACTATAATGTATACAGCTAGTCGCCGTCGCTATTCGTCAACCCTCATCGAAATAAGTGTATACCCACTGAACTCTTAACCGAATTAAATTCAAATTGAAATCAATCAACGAGCTCCTTGTGTGCGGCAAACGCGACGGTGACTGCGGGGTCGGGGTTAACGCATTCTAGGGTCATACGATGTACACTCTCGTTTTTGCTGTCATAAGCCAACAATGTCAAATAATTAATAAAATAAGAGGGGCTATCATTTTTTGTGCTGGTCACAGCTTTCGAAAATTTGTATCAGCATAAAGAATACTATTATTCATTCCTTATAATTCTTGTACATATGTATAAAGTCTTAGTATTATGTATGTGGTGTCCCAAGAATGCCTTTCAGCATCTTTAAGTGGATGAAATTGAAGAACGAATCGGAAATACATAATTAACGATGCCCACATGGAAATCTCAAAAAAAGGAAGTGACATACAGATACAATATAAACGTTCGTAGTACAGATGCAGTTGTTGCTAGCTTCGGTTTCGGCTTTGTGTCTGTTAGTTTATTTGAGTTTCTTAATTAACAGGGCTGAGTTGAGGAAGCGCGATGTTCAGGTCTTATGCGAAAAAAGTGTTGATGCCGAAGACGATAAAGATAACTACATAGTTTGTAATGCATTTTCTTGATTATGTAATTATTTGAATCGCTATTGAAAATGAGTATTGATATCTACAGTATTAACAAATTATTTAAAATTAGACACATTTTTAAGAAATAGTAACTCAAGTGCATTTCTGAAGGACAACACTTGTTACTTGTATTTTCAGTAGAATTTTTGTATCTTGTTATACAATATGTACGTGTATATGTATTGATATTACAAGAGTGCGTCCTCTAAGTGCGTCCTACCAATGAGCAGCCTTGGCGAAGAACGATTCGAGTTCGGAGACTTCGCTGATGGTTTGGTGATCCTAAGGTTCCTCGAAAACTGAGCCTCAGCACCCACTTGATAGAGGTTTGCAGCCGTCTGTTTTGAAGGTGGAATGAAGGTAGTGAATGCGAACAAATTTGAAGTATAGTAATTGTCTTCAGAGCGGTTAGTAATTTTTAGTATAGGTAAGTACATACAGTCAAACTTCCTTAACTCGAACTACTTTAAGTCGAATTTGTCTATTACTCGAAGCTTTATTGAGAACTCTGCGTTTTCAACTTTCTAACTTTTGGCCACCATAACTCGAAGTTTCTATAACTCGAATTTATTTTCTTTCATTTTGAGCGTTCGACTAATGGAAGTTCCACTGTATATCGTGGTCAGCCAGGTAAGTTTTGAAACAGTATCATTCTATTATCAGCAGGGCCAAACTTGGCGTTAATGCTAATTTCGGTATTTGTTGCAACTCTTAGCTATAGGATCATAACATTTTGGGGTAATAACCCAAGGAATAGGATTGCGGATAACTTCCAATATGAGGTTTCTTCGTTGTATTGCTGGTGTGATTCGATGATCGTATAAGGACTACCAGATATGCAAGGTACTAAACGTCGAGAAACTGACGATTCGGTATCAGTAGTTGGTTACTTTATAGCCATGTCGCTAACTCGGACTCCATGCTTGTCGTTAGGCAATAACGTACAAAGGAAATAGCCCCCAAATTGATTTGGAAATAACGCCACAAAAAAAAAAAAACACCAACATGGAAATGAAGCCCAATGTGTAGTTAAAGATCTTGCGGGCCGGAGCGTTCGCGTCCATTCGTTCTACATGACCCAGCCACCTCAGTCGTCCGACTTTCACTCTTTCGGCTAGGTCGATGTCGCAGTACAGCCCGTACAGTCTATCGTTGTATCTACTCCTCCATTCAACGTCTATGCAGATGGAACCAGCAACCAAGAGTAACCTCAACCTCATCGGAGTTTAATACGTTATGTATAATTTATTTAATTGTTTTTTAGATGTGCGTATTTAGTGTATTTTTATATAGTATTGTGTATTTCGTTATTGTACAATTACCAAATGCATGTCCAATCAGGTTGACGATCGAAAGCAAATAGAAAAAGATTCGGTATTACAGACTCTACAATACATATTACTTTACCAACGGTTACCGCTGCGCTAAGCATTTGACGAATATGAATATGAAATACATAAAAGAGAACATGTCTTACGTTATGAAATTACAGTTGTAACCATACATATATGTACCTAACCGAATCTTTCATTCAGTAAAGTTCGATTATTATAGGATACCTATGCCATAATTGTCAGACAATGTGCGAATTAATAACAATAATAATGCAAATATAAATATAATAATTTCAAACAGGACTAAATTATTAAAAAACATTTAACGAAAATGTGCGAAATTGTCTATATGCAAAGTTTCTATACACTATACCTACAGTATAAACTAGAGCCTGCTCCAAATCCAACAGAAACCCCAAAAAAGGGTTATTCCACTGCTTGTCATATTTTATTTTATTTTTCTAAATCGGTTTGATTATTAGTTTATGTATGGGAGTACAGGTGTAGACGGAATATACCGATGCTTTATCTACAGTTAGCTATTCGACACGCCAATACATAATGCATACAAGAAGTGGACGGACTACTACATAAAGAGTTATGGACAACTGTCTTAAAAAAATAAAGAATTATTTGGCGCAACAGGACCGTTAGGCACCCTAGGCCTAAACCATTCGTTTGTGGGCGTATATAATCTTTAAAAAATAACATTTTAAAATTTGGAAGCAATTGAGGAAAATAAAATAATCTTAAATTTCAAATTTAATTTTTTTTTATTAACTAGTAATTATAACAAAAGAAGGAGTAGTTTAAAAAAAGTAGCTATATTCAACATAACAAAGTAAAGAATTATTTTATAAAACTAAATTTAATCACCTGGCCTTCTTTGCTGCAAATATGTACATCAATTACTTCGTCAGTATTTATTTCTATCTGACTTTAAGGCTAAACCAGTAAGTCGGTGAAGCTAGAATTTCTTAAAAAAGTTTTAAGCGTTTTATTGTCGAAAACGTTCTTTCTGGTATACATGTCGATACTGGTAAGGTTGCCAACATTTTTAAAAGTCGATGTATGTTGGCAAAATAATCTTTACTGCAGTCTCCTAAAGCTGTTATGGCGTTCTGTGAACGCAGTGCCTCGGATTGTTCATGACATTTTGTCTACCACAATCCAAAAAACTTTTAGAAAATTTTGCTTAGTATTAATGGCATCAAAATATATAACGATGATAGGGGTTTGACCCCCCGCCCCCCGAAATTCTTAACAAGTGTACTTTTTTAAAACGAGAACAGACCAAATCCAAACAAAAATGAGCCAATTCGGCCACCGAATATTTCGAATATGCAAATCAAGATATTTGAAAACACCTGTTTAAGAGGAAAAAGTTGAATTTAAAAAGATTAACACAAAACATTTGCAGTTCATGTGCGAAGTAATTTTTAACTTATAAACGACATATACGGGACTTAACATAACAGCCGAAATTTGCGCATATCCACAACCCAACTGGGTTTTCTGTCACGCTCACGTATGTATGTATGTATATACAACGTTTAATCCCGCTGCCATTTTCTGCTCAAACAAGTGAAAGCACAGAATGATTTGTGAACATCTCACCAGCCAGTCGGGCGCCAAACAATGAACTCAGTAAGGACCTCCACTCCACACCCAGCACACTCTCCAAAAGCGTTTTGTTTGTATGTGCCATTCTGCCATTCCATGAATGAACTGTGTGCGGTTTCAGCTGGGAAACTTGAGCATTTTGTCGTTGTCACACCCACCACAAACAGGCACTAAATTACGCCACCGAAAAGATCCTTTTGCGAAATTAAAACCATTACTTAGCATCTCAGCGTAATTATTGTCACACAGTGCCAGCGAATGCCCCCAACGTGCGCTGTTGAGAAACGAGAACATCTGGAAAATTGAATCCAGGATGATGATATTCCGCAGCATGCAGGGAAACGTAATCATCGACTAAACAAAAATAATAGTTGGAAGCAGGCACACTAGGCACCACCTACCGCCCAAGCAATAGCATCATGAGACGACAATTTGAGCGTTAATTTCCATATTAAGGCATTTACACGTTTTATTAAACCACTGTAGCCATTTATCCAGACAAAACGGTGGATGGTTCCTTGTATAGAACAATCTATACAAGGGAATACAATTCCCCACTGCGTCTGTGTGCGAGATCGACGTCTCGTCATCTTCACCGCTCACCGCTCACCGATGCCTTTCTAGAGGACATTAAAGAATTAAGTCATTGAGATTATAGAGAGCCCCAGATGGGATATAATGATATGCATACCGTAGAGCAGGCAAGGCGGCGCGGTTGCTAAAGTTTCCCATGGAATGTTAAGTCCTCTTGCTACTTGAACGCTAACGCCAATGTGGGTGTGCATTGCGTATATGTGGAAGGATACTTAAATATTTCTCGCACATATAACACGACCGACAAAAGAACATAACAGCCCCTTTGGAAAATGACTTTATTATGACATTAAAGAACAAAACGGGACATTTCTCCTGGTGTTGGGTGGCATATGTTTTGACAGATTGGCATACATGACTTTTGGCAAAGAACGTCTCTCTATATCATGTGTGGTAGTGGGTAGATAACGTTTGCATATGAAAACTCAAACTTTTAACTAACTTTCGAAAAAGGAATATAGATATACATACTAATGAAGTACTTGAGGATTTAATCTAAATTTTATCTAAAGCTATGTACGGAACGAGTTGTGTATAGGTCTATACGATGTTAGCCGAATGAATATTTAGTGGGATTTCAAGTGCGAGTTTTTGGGAAACCATTTGGTGAATAAAATTTATTGAGGTTGATAAATAATGTAGTTATAACGTTTCGTTGGTCAAGTTCAGTAGGACATCATAATGAATCAGCACACAACTTTTTAGTTCTTTAAAAACCAGAATATCCTATCGGGTGGTTGGGTGACGTACGAATAGTGTACGCATACCGAGATGTGTGATTATTCTAGAAGTCCGTGATAGACATATTTTGTCTATCACTTGCTTTAAAATAAAATAAATGATAGCAATATTTCAACTTAAACCTAAGAAGGCTGTTAAATTGGCAATATGTTATGGAAGATGACTTGGCGGAGAGCTTTCAGGAACTAATTTTGAGATTTTCGTGTGAGAAATATACGCCTGCTGTATCATTTATGTGATCCGACTCTAAACTCCCAACGGGTGACTCTTTTGCTTAGAAAGGCATTGTCGAAAATTCCTATGGATATGGAGACTATGCAAGATCAATATGGCCTCAGTCTTGCTCTGTTTCTCAAAGTATGGACGTTACAACAGGCAAATGGAGAATAAAAGACAATAAACAATTTATACAATTGATACCTGAAGATGTATATTGGTTTGAAGAGCAGGTCCACCGTCCACCCCGGACTGTATAGCGTCACCTACACCTTACCTCGCGTGGTATAAGGCCGACAGGAAACGAGAATGGGTATGAGATGCGCGCGTGATGAGGGAGTTCGGACGGAATGAGACATTCGAAAAGTACCAAAAATCTACTAACTCGAAATAGAGAACAAAAATTAGTGGGTAACGCCCGTGGTGATGCACTAACTTGGTCGGAATGAAGGTTGAAAGTTACAATTTTTGTGTATTATAAACTAGCTGGACCCGTGCTTGCCTTGTCCGCTCGCACAAAATTATATTTGGTTCATTTAAAATTGTGGGCGCAGTAGCGCAGTGGTTAGTGTGCTGGACTACTGTGCGAGGGATCCCAGGTTCGATCCCCGGAAAAACACAAATTTCATCTTAAGGTTTTTTCTACTGCGCAACCTCTCGCGAACGTCTGACAAACATCCGAGAGTGTGACTGTCATGAAAAAGATCTAGATCTAGATCTAGATCTTGCTACTTATTTGTAATACTGCATTTCTTTTCATTTGTTTCCCTCTTCCTTTGGAATCCAAGCAACTACATACCCCAAACCAACACTGTTACCTACCATACCACAAATTGAATGAAATTCTGAAATGAATCCTGTTTTGGATCATCTCTTCTCTAATGAAGATTATTAATAAATATACCCCATGCCATACTCCAGCACGCACCCCATCTAACATCGGGCATACGATCATAATATACATACCTACATATACAACTAACCATAGCACACTGCGAAAACAAAACGTATGCTAGTGTTGTTTTGTTTTTGTTTGTCCTGTCGCACGATCGCAAAATATAAACATCCATTTGTAGCAAGGTATATGTGTATGTATATATTTTCCCTTAAAAAAATACATTTTGGCTAAAAACTGTTCCTAAGGACGTGGCTATAAATGACATAGCCTATAGCAGTCTCACAGTCTTATAGGGCCCATACACGACACAGACACGTCGCTGCAGACCAATATATTTTGTTGTTGTGCTCATGTCTGCGCAGATCGTCTGTGTCGTGTGTATCCATGTCGACTGTTTGCAGCGATCGTCTGCGTGAATTCAAAACTTTTTGAATTTTTCTTGGTCTGCAACGACATGTCTGCGTCGTGTATGGTGAATTTTACACAAACGAGCGAGAAAACATAATTGAAAGCCTCTCGCTTGGAGAAATAGGTTCCCTCATTAAAGTTTTTTGTTTAGTTATTAATGGATTAATTTTTTATAGCAGCTTCATTCAATTTCCTTCATCCATTCGGTCAAAATTAAAGAAGTCGGTAGGCAGTATCCGCCATTTTCACGACCCGACGACCACGAAGAAACGATAGAAAGTAATGACTTTGCAGATTGTCTGCAGCGTGTGTAGCGAAGGCATGTTTGCACAGACTTAAGGTCTGCAGCGACGTGTCTGTGTCGTGTATGGGCCCTATTAAGGCGAACATTTAAAAAAAAATTCATCGAAATCTGTCCAGTAGTTTTCGAATTTTTAACGGCCAAAAAAATTCCTACAGTTTTATTATATGTGTATATAATATAGACATGTAGTATTTATTTTCGCCCACAAAAATTTGCTGAAGTTGTGTTTTTGTTTTTTATTTTTTATTTTTGTTAAATACATCCAGCCTATAATATTAGGTAGGTAATTAAATTATCTACAATTTAACATTGGAAATGTTTGCGCTAGATTTATGTTTTTATTGTTGTCACTTTTGTGTAGGTACCTAATAAATTAAATAAATAGTTGGCTCAACTGATAAGTGTAGGATCTTATTGCTAGCTCCTAATGACAATTTTTGATTCACCCACTAACCGCTGAGCCATTGCGCGCACTGTTGTATACACACCTCACACGGCCGTAATATGATTATTTATAATATTTTTTGTCTAAAGCCATGGCCTCAATGACAATTTTAAATATAACTGGAAGATGTGCTAAAAATGATGTACACATTATGTCGTTCTAGGCGATTTAAATCAAATTTAACTGTAAGCTAAGTTCCATTTTTTGCGAAGCTTTTTATTTACTGTGTCAGTATTTTATGTAGAAGATCGACACAAATTAACATCTTTCATATGGGCTGTATATGTTTTTCTGACAATTCCGCGCTGTATCGACTTACTGAAAAACTGTAGTATACAGCGAAAAACTGTACAGTTGGTCACTTTATCATATCGTATGTTAAAATATGCGGATCATACCCTTACCATCTACGTACTCATAAATATTAATATGCCGAACTAAATAAAAATTGCATAGCAATTATTATTTGAGCCTCATTAAAATATTTAAAATGTCTAGAGAATAAAATCCCCGATAACAACCCACACTAACCCTTTCACTACAATCATACTTGTTTTACTTTTGGACTATAATACGAACAGCTGTCAGATAAATAAAACTAAAGTTTATTTTAGCGCAGAGATAGGATTGGTAGTTGCTCGTGTTGGTTGAACGGACAAACTGGCGGAAAGACCACAGCACCAGAAAAAGAACAAACTTTTTCTTGGTTAAAATTATTTGTTTGTGTCGCTGGAGGGATGCTTTTTTTTTGGTGTTAGTCCTTCCTTAATCCCACTCCCAGTATCGTGTTATAAAATATTTTTGCAACATCAGCATTAAAAAAATCAAATGAGGTTGTAAACTTTGTGACTTAGATAGCAAAAGAGGGAGCAAAACAAAGCGTATAACAACGAATTTATGGTATATAAAATTTAAAGGACCTCTGCATTATTTGCATATGCGTAGTACCTATATGAATTATATAAATATACATATGTATGTCAGTGCAAGACTTTATATCTTTTATGTATAAATCACAATGTTTCTTCACTGAAATACGCAAAATAATAATAAATTATTCCATGAAATTATTAATTTTATTATGTTCTTAAAATTGAATTCATTTATTTGTGCAGAATATGGGCCTTTTGTCTATTTGGTGAGGTTGAACTGCAATCATTGTGTTTTTATAGTCATTCAAGTGGATAATAAACCTCACGATACAAATTGGTTTACAACTAGCTACTGAAGATATTAATGTTTCGCTTCTCTGAAATATAATAAGACCTTTGTTGTTGTTTTTTTTTTTGCAATAGGTACCTACTAGGTACGAAGGCAGGCTTTCAGATTTTTAAAGTCCGAACAGTTCTTTATAAATATTTCTTTAATCGATTTAATGATATGTATTTAGATAATAGGCTTTTACAGCCTTATTTCTCGATTTTACTAACCGCCATTTAACGTTTTTTTTCAACTAGTGCTTATTTCGCGAATGGTAACACTTAGCTCATGTCTGATTTGACAGATAATTAGTTTTATCCTTCCGCTGAACAAATATGGTTGTGTATACGCTTGAACAACGCTGGGAAATATTGCGACATTACTTTAAAAATCATGCGGTAATGTTGCAGAATGTGTGCGAAAATTGCGTACGGATTTTGGAAGAAGAGAAGAAGAAGAGATGAAGCTCATTTTGATCTTGGCGGGTATGTAAACAAGCAAAATTGTCGCATTTGGGGCACAGAAAACCCGCACGCATACATTGAAAAGCCGATATACCTAAAACGAGTTATTGTTTGGTGCAGATTTTGGTCCAGAGGCATAATTGGGCCATTTTTCTTCGAAAATGAGCAAGGAGTGGCCGTTACAGTCAATGGCGATCGTTATCGGGCCATGTTGAACGAATTTTTGTTCACAAAAATTGAAGAGGAGGATATTGGCAACATTTGGTTTCAACAGCTGACGGCGCTACGTGCCACACAGCCAAAGCTACACTCGATGTTTTGCGCCCTGTTTTTGAAGATCGCATTATCAGCCGCAGATATGATGTCGTTTGGCCACCGCGGAGCTGCGATTTGACTCCGTTGGAACATTATTTGTGGGGTGCCGTAAAAGATAAGTGTTACGCCGACATGCCAGAGACAATTGACGCTTTAAAGAACAATAGTAGTGAAGCCATTGGTGAAATACAGCTGCACACAATCGATAATGTGCTTAAGAATTGGACCGATCGTGTAGGCTACTGCATGGCCAGCCGAGGCAGCCATTTGAATGAAATTATTTTCCATTAACCGGAAGAATTGTACTTTCAAATAAAAAAATAAATTTGAAAAAAAATTCTGTAGTTTTTTTTTTATAGCATTTTCAAAAAAAAAGTTATTTGGCGGACCCTTTAGAAAACAATTTTTTTAATGTTATAAAATGACCTCAGTTTTCCGTTTGAGAACTTGTGGAACAGTATTGAACTCCAAATTAAAGAAAAAAATCATAAAAAATTGTAGGAAAACATCACAATGCAACAACAATTTAATACTGCATATAAATGTTGGTTGACAGACTATTTATAGTTGTAAATTTATTTTTAATTATTTTAAATGTAAAATCGATTTTTTGTTTTTTTTTTTAGATATAATATTGAAAAATGGTTTTATTAATGTATTTGTATGTATTCCCTATAGAAATTAATAATATGAAACAATTACATGAAAAAGTCAATTTTCTAATAAAAATTAAATAAAATGTAACTAAAATTCTTTTCTTAAATAAATAAATAGTTGATGAAACAGGTCCGTACCCCATCTAAGCCTAGCTTCTCACAACCATTCGTTTGTGCGAGTTTTTTTTTTACGAATGGAAATTGTAGGTCCAATTTTATGCCGAGTCCCAAGGGGTGAATTGAGAAACTTTTCCATTAGTTATACGTTGGGATGTTTGTCTGACTTTCCTTTCATGAGACTTGGAGCAGAGAAAAAAACCTTCAGATACAAAACATAACCATTCTATACAGCTTTCAAGCATAGTCGTATTTACATGTCCTTCAAAGTGGCCGAGTATTGTACATTGATCTTACTATAGGCGTATTTTTTTGAGAATCTATAGCTAGCTCACTTTTACTTTTACATGCAAAACTTGTATACTCACTTTTGGTTTTGTTATACTCACTTTTGGTTTTATATGCAAAATTGTTATACTCACTTTTGGTTTTGTTATACTCACTTCCCAAAAAAATACGCCATATAATGAGGACTATGCTATGTGCACACTAATGCTAAATCTCGCACTTAAGTATTACAATAAGACGTGTGCTCTTTATATTAATGACGAATCAAAGTTTTGCCCGATTAGTTTCAATTAATTAATGCCTTGAGATTATGTGCACATTCTTGAATTGAACACAGACCCATAAGTTGTTCCCTTGTTCTATCGGGTTCCACGTCCACCTCTAAATGCGCTCCAATTTATTTATGTACCGCAATAATACGACGCGCTCTCAAGTATATGCCATTATTCATTCATTGTTTTAGTCCTGATTGTGCGTTATTATTAGCGGTGTATTGAGCGTACATTAGCACTGTGTCTCGACTATAGTACCTATACCTACCTACATATACTAATGTGAGTGAAAATATCAATCATTTTTCAGAACCAATTACTTCCTGGACAGGTCCTTACATTTCAGACGAGCCTGTCTCTATGTGCAATAAGTCATCAGTACGTTAGGGTGGTGCTTTTAAATAATAATGACATGGGAGGTCCTGTGCCTAAGTGGTCATTAGCAGTGATAACTCCATTAGATTTATTAGTATGCGAGAAGGAATTCCCTATATTTTATTAGGACTCTATATGCGAGCAACGCCAAAGCACTTCCTCATTCATGTTTGTCATGATGCGATTGTTTGTTTATTAGACCCTCATTATAGCAGTCCTGTAAATAGAGCACTGCAATGGATGTTGATGTGCCATCCTGACATTTGACTAATGTTTAGCTTTGGTCAAATAGCAAATCGGTGTTAAGATGACGAGCCTAATAATTTAGTCGGAGGTAGACAAATTCGCATAGAAAATTAGTAGGTACCAAGTCGAGTGACATTGCAATGCATTATTAATTTATTTGCATTGGTCAAACTTAGCTTGTGCCGTGTTGTTCCACGACGTGTCGTTTTTAATGGTGTAGTGTTGACAGTCGCGTCATTAGTGTCGTCAATGTCGTTAATGAAGGCAATATCTTGAAGTTAGTTATGTAGGTACAATATATTATTTGTTTATGTTTATCTAACGAATTTTATATTTCTGTGGCATGTATATACGATAGCAATAAGCTAGCTATGGCCGATGCATATTACTTTCAGATGTTGTTTGTAATTCCGGAGGCTCTCTGAATGGCGATATGATGATAGATAATAACAACTACAATTATTGAAGAGCAAGTAATTGATGAATGCGCAGTGGCTCAGTGGTTAGTGCCTGTAGTACTGAGCGAGGGGTCTTAGGTTCGGCCTCGGCATAAAAATTGTAGGTCCCTTCCATTCCTCGGAAAAAAATTGTGACAGTTGCCAAAAGATAACAAGTAAAAGTGTTATCATCGGCTTGGCCGATGCTTTAATACCCTCCACTGCATAAAAGTCATGCAAAATGTTTGCCATGCGAGTTAGGATGTATTGCACACGCATGAGTCTAATATTGGTTTTGTATGGAAGGTATCAGAATTATTTAATCGGCATAGACAATTTTCAATACCAAACTGACGACGGTAAAAAGAAGTACTCTCACAAAATTTCATTAGCCTAGGGCGATTCGATTGGACGTTATCTTGATTTCAACAGACAGAAAGACACATGGGTATAATAGTTGTTATGTATGGAAGGTATCAGAACTACTTAACCGACATAGACAATTTTCAATACCAACCTGACGACGGTAAAAAGAAGTCGTCTCACAAAATTTCATTAGCCTAGGGCGATTCGTTTGGACGTTATCTTGATTTCAACAGACAGAGAGACACACGGGTCTAATAGTGGTTTTGTATGGAAGGTTCCAGAACTACTTGACCGACATAGCCCATTTACTGTTCTCCATTGTGGAGGTATTGCAAGTGTGACTCTCCATAGTCACAGATATATAAGTAAACATATTAGCTAGAACCATTTAAAAGTATTTAAGTTAATGACAACTCCAAACCATTTTGTAGCTAAGTTGAGTTGAATGGGTGCTATTCAGTGCTTGAATTGAATCTGTACAATAATGATTTTCCCAAAGGAATTCAATTGAAATCCAATTCCTAGTATTAAACGGCCATTATTCACCAAACCAACATAGCTAGCTAGGCAACAATAAACAAAATTAAGCGTTCTAAGAAGATAGTTTCAAAAACTGCACTGCATAACCACGTCCATTAGTCTCATAAGAAGATTAAGTAAAGCCAATTGATAGCGATTAAGTACAGCAGATTGCGATACAATGGGTAGTCACTGAACGACCGCATAACCAACCCCCTCAAGCCCCACCCATACCTTCACCATGGGAATTTGTTTCATCAGTTTGTTGGAGTATTTCTTTCTGGTGGTGGTTTTAGCCAACCTATTGGGCGTAACCTAAGCCCTAACCTAAGGAAGTGTGTATATGTATACAAATACTTAAGTTCGTGAAGCCCACCACCCAGATACGCATATTATATGACATGTAGTGCACGCTGCACATAATTATTATAGCAAGCATGTTAAAAATAATACAAAACCAATTTGGAAGCAATCATACCCAAGGAACAAATAAATTTAAGATTTCATGCACCAAGGCAAATTTGAATGCAAAACCACTATACCAACAACCACTGCTATCATTGCGAAAACCGCACATATCACCAACACCACTATATGCACTGCACATGCAGAGCTACATCAGTATGGTCATTATCATTGCCATTGCCACTGCCATGAATTTGGGCATTTGTATTTTTAGCGCACCAATATTGCATGTATATTTTTCGACCAGTGGTATGCACTCCGCTTCATGTCCTGCCAACGGATGAATGCATATACGATATGCAATGGTGCACAGATAAAGGTGTTGTAGGTGGATGGTCGATGGCGGTCGGCGAGCTGTTTCTATACCTCAACAGTGGATAGTGCATCTGGATTGCATTATTTTGATGCAGTTCGGTTAAAAGTACACTCTGATTGTAGTTTATGGATTAGAGCACAGATGGAAACCCCAAGCACATGGTGGTGGACACACAGAGAGCACACAGCTTTTTGATGTGGTTTTACACGGCAATTGTATCCGATACTGGCCGGACTTAAGTGAAGGGGTATTTGTGTTAGCCAGCACTCACGAAAACAGCTTTGACGGAATTTTCAATTTCACTAAGCAGGGGATGGTGAAATAGGTCTCGGCACCACTATATCCCGGGTCGACTGCAGGTAATAGAATGATCGAGTAGGATTTTTGTATTATGCTCGAAAGTAGCCAGCAGTCCAAGTGTGCTTATAAGGATTTGGAAGTTGATTTGTTTCTGACTTCTGCCAGCGATATTGTTGTGGAGATATTTTTGATCTATTAAGCGGAGCACCGTTGGAATTATGAAGAGCTAATGGTTTTCGGTAGTGATTAGAATGTTGTGGACTATGGTATGGTGTCATTTTCTAGTTGGGCAATAATTTCTATTTGAATACGGCCAGTGTTCTTGAATCATAAACTGAAAACAATGAACAGAAAATAATGAAAAACAACTTTTTTGTATTAACGTTTTGTGGATGTAGAGTGTAGATTGGAAATACGTGCATTTGCGAGTCATCCCTTAAGCCTCATTTGAAGAGACTATGGTTACTGTCTACTAAGACTGGCTACAGAAAAACCTAATACATAAATTGATCTAGAAATTAAAACAAGTTCAAAATCTGGGAAGCATTTTAAACTGGCTCTGTCTTGAATCGCAACATGACCAATCGTTTGAAGGTTTTTTGATCAAATCATTTGCTAGTTATAATGACGTTTCGTCATCGTCACGCACATTATCCAATGGGATGGACATTCAAATTTATAATAAAGACTATATAGTCACAATTTAAGTGCATCATAATGGGGCCGCTATAAGTATCCTGAAACACGCGTCTTTTGAATTTAATTTTGTACTCATTTTCCAAAATTCTACGGTATTCAAAGTACATAATATTAGAAAAGTTGTTCGTGCTTTGTGTGTCGTCAACATTAAACACTTTCGTTAGAGCTAGCTGTATAAATCTAAAAGCAATCTTTTACAAACATTTTTTACATTACCTTTCAACAAAAAAAGCGCGATTTGTATTCAAAAGGTCTTTTTTTAAGATCATTCTTGTATGATTCGTGATTTCAGGGCCATCAATGATCACATTCACGCCACACATACATATACGCTGATATCACATACACGATTCGACTATATCGCCCACATATGAATATGTATAAATAATAATAACTTCCATCGTGATTTTGATTTGCCATTCATCCTTTCATAGCCACTCATAATAAGGAAATCGATTACATTAAAACGCCAGCAAAGAAAGAAAAAAGGGGCAAAAAGGGAGACTCAAGCTGAGCATTTGTAGAAAGAAGAAAACCAAACTGTTTATTTTGTATACCCCCTCACCCTTCTACCAGCACTATCTCGTAAGACTCCAATACCGGAAGGAATCCGCACATATCCTTATTGATTGAGATGGCGAAGTTTGGGTTGCCTCATTCGCCAGATAATGGGAAATATGAAAATTGCCAGAAATGGATTACCAGCATACCATCAGCCTTCAATGTAAATTGACGGTGAATGGCGATAGTCATGGCTTGCAAGATGATAAGAAAGTCAACTATGCCTTTGGCCACTGTACCGAAACCCTCACCCACCATACATGCAGATAACAATTGATTTGCCTACACCGACGCGGCGCTAGGAGCAATATCCTTTACCGGATAATTTGCATAAAGTCGAATCGCATAAATTTCCGGCCACTCATATGTGAACACTGAACACACTTGTCCCCGGCGTGTATGTATTCCAAGGACATCTGGAAAGGAAACACTTATGCATATATGTACAAATGTATATCCCCCTAAAAGAGTGTTATGAAAGTTCCCGCTTACTCGTCGCCATGGCATTGTCCTCTTCGATAATATTCACAAGGAAAAAAAAGTAACGAAAAATTCACACAAGGACAATATTTGTGAACGTTTCGTATGCAGAACATGTCTGTTAAAGAAATTCCATATCGGATGTTATGTGCCACTCTGTCGCTATCGTTCTCTAATGCTTAGGTATATCCCGCCATTACCACTGTACAGGAGTATAAGCCATTCAAATCATAACTGTAATGCGTCGCTATGTGGAGGACGTGCTTTGAACTTTGCACTTGCGGCAAACTGATTGAATTGCTCTTCCAAAGAAATACATTTTACTCGGATTTGATTTGGTTCGATATCGTATGGAATGACTAGAAACTTGCCAGTTCGCACCATAATCTGCAAGACCTACCTACTATATACTCTTTATTATGGTGTGAATGCAAACGAAAATTCCTTTGTCGACAATGGTGGGCGAGGAGCACTATTTTCGAAACCAAATCAGGAGATAGTTGTGCCACGTGACATCTCGGCCACATTGGTATTATGGAAATTATTATTTTTTTTTTTTTTTTTGATGATAAAGGTATGGGCGTGGGTCGGTCGATAATGTATGATTACATTTATGGATGAACTTTATAAGGGATGGTGGGAAATTGATTCCATTCGAGTGGAGTAATAAAGAGAGTATAGTCTGGTTGCAGGTGGGCTGTTGAGAATCTTTTCATTAACGGTTTTGCTGTGTATATGAATAGGTGCTTAAGAGACTTTTTTTACGTCAATAAACAGAACAGAACAGTCGGTCATCGTGTCGCATTACTGAAAATATTTATACACACGTGCTAGGTCACCCCCCATTCACTGCCCAGCCCATTTGTTGTTTTAGCTGGATGGCACTGCGCAGGCTGCAGACCTTGACGTTTGATTCAACCTCATGCCTTAAAATATCTTTGCATTTTTGACACACACCACGCAATGTGTCGTCAGAAAATGTTAACACTTATCCGTCTTAACTCCATAGTCGAAGGATCGTTAAGTACAATTCTATCCACTGAGTAGCGCGTTATGATTTTACGGAGATAGGTCTGTTATTATGGCTATTATTTGTTGACGCGCAAATATGTATGAACAGAACATATTGAAGGAAAGTTCGTAGCTGGTCTGCAAATAAGTTGGGCTGTATTTTAGAAGCGACATCTATGGCTCTATTGTGTACATCATCTAGGTTCTTCGTACTTTTAGTATTCTTCATACATTTTCAAATGAATTCGGGGTTTGAATACCCAATTCTAGCATACTAACTCTTAAACCTTTTTGACATGCTGACGTCAATATGACATAACATAAGATTCTGTATCCTTAAATAGTGCCTAGACAAAACCTGACGTGATATTGACGTTAGCATGTCAAAAATTAAGACGTTTTTAGTAGCTTCACGGTCTTACACAAAAATACATATACCTACCATTTTTCGGCAACATAGAATATTCTTTACACCACACCGAATAATGCTCCTCTAATCTCTAATGAAACCTTCTGAAGAATTTTAGTCAAATTTACTCTTATTGCCTTAGGCATTGTGAAATAATTTTTTTGAATTTTTTGTGCTTGTAGTTCAGTGCACGCCCCTATGGTGAGGACTCGTCTAATGTAATAAATTATTTTATGCAACAGGTAAATTTGGTGTACCCGAAATAATAATAATTGTAATAATTTCTGGCCCTGGTTGCAGCCAGATATCTAATATAATATAGTTTTTCAATCTAACAATTCAAGTTGATTAGACATTTAGCATTTCCTTTTCGAAATTATCCATCCTCATGCTACTACTACGTTTCACAGACCAATGAACTTATGGAGTTTGTTTAATAATAAATTAATACACATAAACACACGTTTTTCTCGTAAACTCGTAAATAGCAACAGAGGCTCCCAAAGGATGGAAACCTCTCTATTAATTGCATTCATTCGAAATATCTAAAAAGAAAGATAATGGTTTGAATGAAAAACATCCTTAAAACCTCCAATAAATTCAATGCCATTTGAAAAACTATTCGTTTTACGGTCCAACAAATATTTATCTATGTATGTATCTACACCGCTCACCTAGAACATTTTTTTAAGCAGCTGATGCATTGTAAAAATATCACATATAAATATTATGTATACTGACTCCAAATAAATCGCATTTCCACACCACAGGACTATAACATGGGTTCAAAAACTATAGCCAAATCTAACTAGCAAACCAAAAATATACACGATACACGAACATTGTATATAAGCTTCGATAGTCGTGGATCGTTTTTGTGTTCATTTAGAGAACAGAAATCCTAGCCACCTAACAAAATATTGAATTGCCAATTATGGTCAAAACATATTCGAGTGGAACGTCGAGAAGATAACGATTTATAAGAATTGTTATCCATATTGGCTTAGATACCATTGTTTCCAATTCAACATGGTGTTGGTCTTTGTCTGTATGTGTGATGAAGGTGGACACTACTAATGCATTCAATAGGTATAATGCAGACAAGGCATCCCTGAAAAGTTAATTCAGTTCCGCCTGTATTGAATATGAAACAGAATTAATTTGCCTATGGTGATGTGGAATTTAACTTTAAACAACGCAGTGCGTAACGAGAAATTCGATTTTCTGTTCGATGAATGCAAAGCGAGTATAGGCTTTCCGATTGCAAGCACGATTTAGTTATTGAAAGCATCGAGATGTGTATATTATATTATGAACATATTTCGAGTTTTTGTAGTTGCCTGAATCGTATAGCTATTTCGGTTAAATGTGATACATAATTGCCAGACGTGAGATTGTCAAAAATTGTATGTCAATATCATTCAATAACAAAGTCAACAACAACGTATTTACAGCTTTCGTATCTTTCTGAAGAATAGTTACGCTGTTTCTTTCTTTTAACTGATCTTATTGTTTAATACTTTACTTTACTAGGTATTCAAAAATAAACCCTAATGTTTCACAGACTTTTTACTAACCGTTGCCTTGCGGATATGCCCGGGGATATACACTATACACCGTTGCTTCAGCCGGCAGTTTTTTTTCGGTAGTAATATCGCCTCGAAAATTGTGCCGTCGGGGTAACTTCCCGACCATGGAAAAAACCAGTAGTTATGAGAGAGACACAACCAGCCTCGGATAATGGAACTCCTCAAATGGCAACCAGACCCGGAACGTCAATGGACTACGATTTAAGAGTATGTACCTGGAATGTACGAACGCTCTACACCCCAGGTGCTACTCAAAAACTTGAGTCTGTCCTCACGCGGTACAAGGCAGATATAACCGCGATCCAGGAGATACGATGGATAGGATCAGGTATGATGAAAAGAAAAGATTGCGACATTTATTACAGCTGCAACAAAAGATTGCATGTATTAGGATACGGATTCGTCGTGGGAAATCGGGAGGAAAAGAAGATCCTGCGTAGAAAGAAGAGGGCTTACGCAGCTTCCCAGCTCAAGGAGATCGAAGAGTCGCGCGATCGTAATAACATCCGGAGGTTTTATAAAAAAGCTAAGCAACTGGCTGCTGGCTACAAAACCGGAACGCAGGCTCTTCGAGATACCGAAGGAAACCTAGTCACCGAAGCGCAGGGAATAGTAGATGTGTTTAAGCAGCATTTCCAGCAGCTGCTTAATGGGCATCATGTAGAGAGAGTGATAGGGCAAGAAGAGAACCCACGTCCATTCAATGAGGAACTAGTCCCACCACCAAGTATAGAAGAAGTTGGCTTAGCTATAAAAAAGCTTAAGAACAACAAGGCCGCAGGCTCTGATGGTCTACCAGCGGAGCTCTTTAAATACGGTGGTGATGTTTTGGTAGGGAGCATGCACCGAATCATAAACCAAGTATGGGTGGAAGAAAACATGCCCGATGACTGGACTATCAGCTCCTATCGAGGCATATCCCTGCTAAATGTCGCATACAAGATCCTATCCAACGTACTGTGTGAACGTCTAAAACCGTTCTGCAACACACTAATCGGCACGTACCAGTGTGGCTTCCGGCCCGGCAGATCGACTATAGACCAAATTTTCACACTGAGGCAAATCTTGGAAAAGACCAACGAATTTCAAGTCGAAACTCACCACCTATTCATCGACTTCAAAGCCGCGTATGATAGCATACATCGTCAGGAGCTCTATATGGCGATGGCCGAATTCGGAATCCCGGCAAAACTGATTCAGCTGTGTCGCGCGACGCTGGAAAACACACGCTGCAACGTGCAGTTTGGAAGCAGCTCTTCCGAACTATTTCAAACATGCACCGGATTTCGGCAAGGAGACGCTCTATCATGCTCTACAAAACCCTTATCCTGCCAGTTCTGCTTTATGGCGCCGAGTGCTGCACGATAAGCAGGAAGGGAGAGCTGATACTGGATTTTTGGTCCTGTGTGCGAGGAGGGCGAATGGAGGAGAAGATACAACCGCCAACTCTATGAGCTGTACCAAGATGTGGATGTAGTCCAAAAAGCCAAAACACGTCGACTACATTGGCTCGGCCACATCGAGCGAATGGACAATAATGCTCCAGCCAAGAGGATCTTCGAATCCCAGCCCCCAGGTTCGAGAAGACAAGGAAGACCGAACCTCCGTTTCAAAGACCAAGCCATCGCGGATGCCAGAGCGCTTGGTCTGGACAATTGGAAGCAGCGTGCCCGGGATCGTAGAGGATTGGATCAGGCAGAGACTCTTCACGGGTCGGGAGCCCGATAAGTAAGTAAGTAAGTAAGTAATATCGCCTCAATACTGGGCACATGCCTCAGATATTATAGAGTGCTACTAATCTATCGGTTTTAGTTTAGTTTAAACAACTTTTTCACCTTAAGGTTTATTCCACTGCGTATCATATATAGTATTTATAATTGAACTTATTCGGATGAAAAAGGAAGACCAAAAAAATCACGCGATAAATAAAAGAGAGAGGTGCTGTTTCATGAACGAAGTTCGAATCTTAAAAAAAGGAACTTATTCAATGCACTAAGAGGCAGTGGCAGCCGGGTGGTAAAGCACGCTTACACCCCTCAAAAAAGAGTGTAAGATTTTATTGAAATGTGCTTTCGAGCTTTTATTGCACTGAATGTTTCGATTAAATCGTTAAAATCTACATTTTTTGTGAGTTCCTTTTCAATTGAAAGTTTAGCCAGATTAGTCAACCTATTTTGACTCATTGTTGATTTTAGATAATTCTTAATTAATTTTAATTTTGAAAGTCTTCGTTTACACTATGCGACTGAGACGCAAATTAAAATAAATTCTCATCGCGTATGGTAACGACTTGGTAACGAGTCTGAAAAGTAGCAATTAACAATGAAGCTTAATCGGAAGAAATTCAAATGCTGTCCAAATTTCTGGATCTTTTAAATTTATTTTGCAAGTACCATGTGACGCCGTTCAGCGATAGCAGATGCGCTATCAGTTAACAAGTCCAAGCTGGATGAATTGTTCGCAAAAGATCTGTTAGTAGAAGCACTACCCAAGGTGGTGTTCTATCCCCCGATCTTTAGAATTTGGTGGTCAATGAACTAAATGATAATCCTGGGAGGTGAAGGATGCACGGCGTTCGCTTATGCAGATGGTGTTGCTATAGCTATCGCAGGACAGCAGTGAAATACTCTAAAAGAGCTCGTCAGAAAATTCTAACACTTATCCGTCTTTACTCCATAGTCGCAGGATCGTTAAGTACAATTCTATCCACTGAGTAGCGCGTTAAGATTTTATGGAGATAGGTCTGTTATTATGGCTATTATTTGTTGGCGCGCAAATATGTATGTATGAAGCTCCTACAAAATGCTTCAAACAGGCTAAAGCTATCTTGCTGGGCGAGTCGGTGTGGTTTAGGTGTGAACCCCCACAAAACTGATCTGGCGATATTCACCAGGATATATAAAATTCGGGCAGTCGACCGAATCATTAATCATTTTGAACGCAACATTTTTCGACATATTTTCTAACTCTTCAGTGTTGACGAGCTTTGGAGAAAATCAAAATCTACTAGTTATAAAGCGACATAGATCTGGGCAGACAAGTTTGAATCAGTCATTTAAGTCGCCTACGGTAGAGAATGAACATCAAGCAATAAGGATTCCAATTTTGATTGGGAGCTTTTGGTATCCTATTTTAGACGAATGTGGCCAGATATAATATTCGTATTGCTTTTCTCACGACAAGAACTCGTTTGAAGATTATGTTGTAGCTGTATGTAATGATTATATAAACCTATTGCGATCGATATTGGTCTCTTCCTTGAATTGTTTCTCTTGTTACCGATCTCCTCATAAAGGGTGTACGAGCAGCGCGTTAAAGTTATTCAGGCTTATTATGAAAATGGGCGTTCAAATCAAAAGCATATCGTGCACTTGGTCATTTTTTCGGTCAATTTAATCATCCAAATGTGTGTACAATCGGAAAAATCGTGATTTTGCAAACCGTGTCTGTAGGAGATGTGAAAATTCCAGTGTATGCTCGTACAGCTCATCACATCGTAATCGTAATAGCAGGTGGTTGGCAGGGTCCCATCCACCTGTCGCCCGGTGAGATACCACCACATCATGCTATAGGCTCCGTGAAGTAGTCTTGACTACGTTTCGGAGTTTGGCAGATGGGCCGGTGCAAAACGGATGGGACACAAAAGCCATGATGCAACTTCCTGAGATAAAGAATTCCGGAGGTAAACTAGTCTCCCATTCGGATCTCCGGAGGGGACTATCTCAGGGGGTTCAACATGCAAATATTCACCAACAGGACTTGCAAGACGACAGACAACAACGAACACAAAGACAAAATAGACAAAACAAGGTCACTAACAGACTAACAGAAGAAAGCTAGCAACAGATTTCTGCAACATTCGAGGTCTAGGATTGAACAATGTCAACGTCAGCTGCGTGCACCAGCATCTACAAGAAAAAAAGCCTTTCTCGTTTTCGATATAAGGGGGGACTATGTGTGTTTGCCCGAAGAGATCTGGCGTGTGAAAGAAAAGAAGAGATGGAACCTGCGGATCTCGACTTAATATGGCTAAAGGTCGTCCTACAAAGTTGTACTAAATTCTTTTGCTGCCTGTACCGTTCGCCAAACGATAACGAACCATCTAAACTATTTCGTCATTTATCCGAAAAGGTAGACTGGATACAAATTCATCATCCAACGGCTGAAGTTATTATACTTGGTGACTTCAATGCCCATAACATGGACTGGCTACGATATTCTAACAGAACGGACGATGCAGGGAAACAAGCTGAAGACTTCGCCATTAGCTGCAATCTCACTCAGCTCGTTGATGAACCAACGCGAATTCCTGACAATCCATCGAATTACTGGAACACTTTAGATCTGTTTCTCACAACCGAGCCAGATAATTATAAAATAAAAATATCTGCTCCCTTAGGGAATTCGGATCATGCTCTAATATCTGCTACCCTCTCTTTACCGACACCAATAGGAGCGAACCAGGATCGCCTTCGTCTGATTTGGAATTATAGTAAATCTAACTGGGACGAGCTGCGTAATTTCTTCGGTTCGTTGCCATGGGCTAATATGTGCTTTAGAGATACCGATGTCAATATGTGCGCAAAAGCCGTAACCGAAATGATTTTACTCGGTATGGAACTCTATATTCCACATTGCATCAAAAAACCAGCTTCAAATAAACCCTGGTTTAACAAAGAATGCAAGCGAATTACCGCAGCGAAAAACAAGGCTTTCGGTGAATGGCGGTCAAACCCATCGGAGCAAAAAAGATCAGAATTCATAATTCTTTGAAATAGATGCAACCTAATTATTGAATCGGCGAAGACAGACAACTTACAACGAAAGAGTCACTAACAAAGTAATTGGATGTCCTAACGGCTCACGCGCATTCTGGTCCATTTCAAAGACAATCAATTCTAACTTTAGTTGCTCTTCCTTTCCACCTCTAGTAAAAGAAGATGGCACGCTAGCAACAACTCCTAAAGAAAAGGCAGACCTTTTCGCTAGCATGTTTTCACTGAACTCCACCCTAGATTCTGCACAACTAGAACCACCAAATATCCCGAGGGTGCAAACATCGATAGCAGAAGTGAAATTTCGGCTTCGAATAATTCAACGCATCCTTAAGGAAATAGATTGCAATAAGGCAACGGGACCCGACGGAATTCCGGCTATAGTACTTAAGAGCTGTGCTCCAGAACTTGCACCTGTACTATGTAAGCTGTTTAGCATTTTGTACTCTCAGAAGACGTTTCCTTCTTGCTGGAAAACCGCTCGCATTCATTCTAGTTAGACCAGGCCTGGAATATTGCTCCCATATATGGAGCTCGGCCCCAAAACATTCACTTAACCTACTTGACAGCATACAGAGACGAGCAGTTCGACTTATTGGAGACCCTACACTCACATCGAATCTGCAACCGTTGGTGCACAGAAGACAAGTCAAGTCGCTGACCTATGCTTGTTCTATAGGTACTTCCATGGTAGATGTTCCGAGGAACTCAAGGACATTATCCCTCGAAATGCAACTTTTGGGCGCCCCAC
Source organism: Cheilosia soror (assembly GCA_949372485.1). NCBI lineage: Eukaryota > Metazoa > Arthropoda > Insecta > Diptera > Syrphidae > Cheilosia > Cheilosia soror. The sequence goes on from OX443562.1 coordinate 94,074,405, forward strand.
AAGACAGGCTGCTAGTGCTCATGACCATACAGTACACTTGACAACCGCGAGGACATCATCTTTCCAAAACTCCTTCTGTTACAGGACAAGCAAACTTTGGAACTCGCTTCCTGGGGATGTATTTCCAGAAGACTACAATTTGCAGCAATTTAAGTGCAGAACTAACATACATCTGTAGTGGGCGCAGTAGCGCAGTGGTTAGTGTGCTGGACTACTGTGCAAGGGATCCCAGGTTCGATCCCCGGAAAAACACAAATTACATCTTAAAGTTTTTTCTACTGCGCCACCTCTCGCGAACGTCTGACAAACATCCGAGAGTATGACTGTCATGAAAAAGCTTCTCAATTCAGCCGTTCGGACTCGGCATAAAATTGTAGGTCCCTTTCATTCGTCCCAAAAATAGAAACTCACACAAAACGAATGGTAGCGAGAAGCTAGGCCTTGGGTGTCACCCGACTGTTGCGCCACCTATTTATTTATTTTTAACATACATCTGCAAGCATCTGGGGGCGCTGATGAAGCGTTATAGGTTTGCCTTTCCCGGGAGAAGTATGTAAAAAAAAAACAAGTAAAAGTATTATCATCGGCCTGGCCGATGCTTTGATACCCTCCACTGCATAAAAGTCATGCAAAATGTTTGCCATGCGAGTTAGTAGGTATGTGTCTAATATTAGTTTTGTATGGTAGGTAGCAGAACTACTTTACCGACATAGACAATTTTCAATACCAACCTAACGACGGTTAAAAAAAGTCGTCTCACAAAATTTCATTCGCCTAGGTCAATTCCTTTGGACGCTATAGATATATGGGTCAAATATTGGCTTTGTATGGGAGGTAACAGAACTACTTGACCGACATGGACCATTTTTAATACAAACTGGAAGGCCATAAATATAAGACCTCTCATACAATTTCAGTTGCCTAAGTCGATTCGTTCGGACGCTATCGTGATTTCAACAGACAGAGAGAGACGTGGGTCTAATAGTGGTTTTGTATGGGAGGTACCAGAACTACTTGACCGACATAGCCCATTTTCAATACCAACTGGCGACGGTAAAAAGAAGTCGTCTCACAAAATTTCATTCACCTAGGTCAATTCCTTTGGACGCTATCGTGCTCTCAACAGACAGACAGACAGACAGACAGACGAACATGGCTAAATCGATTCAGAATGTGATCCTGATTCAGAATATATATACTTTATAGGGTCTCCGGTGAATCCTTCTTGGCGTTACAAACGTAATGACAAAGTGAATATACCTTCCTGTGGAGGGTATAAAAAAAAATCGTACTGGCATCATCGGATCGTATTTTTTCCAAAATGAGGCCGGTCAGGCAGTTACTGTGAATGGTGTTCGCTATCGTGAGATGATAACGAACTTTTTATGGCCCGAATTGGCAGATATGGATGTGGACGATATGTGGTTTCAACAGGACGGTCCCACTTGCCACACAGCTAACGAAACAATGGCTCTTTTGCGGGAGAAATTAAATGGCCGATATTTTGTTCCATACATAATAATTGAACCATACCAATATTATCATAATAAATAGAAATGACAATAATTTCCTAAATAATTTGTGTTTTATTCAAAATCAACATCGGCCGTTAAAACTTAACCACCCTTTAGAACTTTGCCTAAGAGGGTAATTGATGTCCATAGTGACAAAATTGGTTGTTTCTTTTAAGCGCTTTCAATAACCCTGGCATTTATATCATCATTGTAAAAAGACCGCTGGGCCGAATTCTACAAATAAATACCCCATCAGCCATTTGTTAGCCTGCTGGGACTAATTTCCTGATTATACATAAAAAAGCCTTTTAATGTGAAGAGATGACTTTCAAAACACAAACCACTGTCAAAGATAAAAATTTGAGTACCTACCTAGGCATTCCCAAATTCTCTAAGACAATGTGAAACAAATTTTTAAAGCAATATCAAACCAGTCGTACAATTATCTTCGACTATGCCGAAGCTCAAATACCCGGAAATTGTTTAAATAAAAAAATATTTTAGTATTAAAATATTATATATTTGTATGGGAGGCATAAGGAGTTCTTATTCGACCAAGCCCATTTTTTGTCAAAAAATTTTAAATATTATTAAAACAATATGCGCAAAGTTTAAACTTGCTATCTTTACTGTAGCTATTCAAATTTATTTTTTTTTTAACATCAAAAAGCCATATAAATCCGACATTTTTGTATGGGAGTGAACAGCCACCTTACCACTGGTGGGGGGATAGCTGTTTAGTAGTCTTTACTTTAATTGCTAAAGTTCAACTCATTTATTTTACTTTAATTACTTCCTATTTATACATAAATTTTGCTTACTAACATTAATACATTGCGGGTCAATAATTGCAATGTCAACTTTTGGTCGTATGCTGCCCTTTTGCTGAGTCCGCTTGATGGTAACATGTTGTATTATTGCTTCGTGGGTCATGCGCTGGGAGTAGGTCAACATTGTGCCTTGGTGGTGCTGAGTTGGGTTTTTTGGTCATGCACTTTAAATGGGTCGATGTGCAATAATTGTACATTCTGCCGCGCCAATTAAACACTGAAATCGGCTACCGTGAGATGTCTTCTAGCTGGTTGTGGTTGTGCTTCTGTTTCTTGCTGTTCCTCTGCGCTGATCTTGCGGCGGCGTCGCCAGACGATGTAACCAATAGTGCTTACGGCAAATACTAACATTACGGCATAAGTGATATTGTGGTGGATGTCGTGTGGTGTTGTATTCCCCGGTAGTTGCTCGTGCTTTTTTAAGTCTTCGATCCATTGACTTACTGCGTTGAGATTATCATGGTCAATTTTGAGACTCATCCTTGGGATTATGTTTGCTTTATTTCTTGTAGTATTTAATAATATGTGTGAAATATTAACAGATGGGATGAATGACGTATTAACACGACTGGAAATCTTATTCTTGGATAAGATTGTCATGGTGTCTTGCTTGACAATGCAATTAGGTTCTATTGTTAGTATTCCGTCGTCTTTAAGTGTGGTTTCGAAAATCTTCTGTCCACAAATTATATTGATAGTGTACTCCTTTTCCAACACGTAGATCCATTTATTTGCGTTGTTTAGCTGAATCCATACAGGATGTGGCTCCATACTTCGTAGTGTACAAAATGGTGAGATTTCGTCTGCATGTGTCAATAGTTCCATTTCGCACCTGCTTATGTTTGATCTTCTATTATATGTTGGATGCTGTTGGTGGCATATGTATTTGTCATTATTCTGAATACATCTTATTAATTCGTCTTTTGTTATTGTGTAGTACGCTTCTCGAAGCAGGTTTACTACTAAGTAGTCAGCTGATGGTTCGATGAATATGTATTCCTTTTGATGAACAGTTGGTACAGGTATCACCTTAAAGATCTCATAATCCTCTATATTCGCCAAGGGTATCGTTATCTCAAATACAACGTTTTGTTGCATTACTCTGCCCTTCACAGTAAGAAGCTTGAAAAACTGTAATAAGTTCGGCTGTGACGCATCTCCTGCGATGGCTAATTGTGGCGGCAGATGATTCCTTATAGTGGTTAGTTGTGAGTGAAGCTGATCTGGCGTTAGTATGAGCGGATTCATTTTCCCATGGTGTATATCGATCAAGACATCGATCAGAGCATTCTGGGCTTGTTGGTAGTTGAGCATTGCTAGCGTGGCGAATGTTGATAGTGATAAGAATTCTACTTTGGCATTGCAATCTTCATTGGCTGCTAATACATCGTTTGCTAGGTTTTCGAGATGAGTATGAAATATTTCTAACTGCTGGGTTATTACTTCAGTGTCTTTTTGTAGAATGTTTTTTGTTGATTCTATGATTGATGTCTGATTTTTGACCATACCAAGTAGATGTTTTTCATTTTCCTTAAATGACTGTATTTGGTTTTCGTATTGCTGAGCAAAGTCTTCGTCCAAAACTCCGAATAGTTTGTTTGCTACCATACCTACGAAATCAAAGGGGGATCGTTTGGCCCTAGCCTCTGGCTCCTTTCCGACACCTTGTTTTAGAAGTAGATTATTGTTGTTCTTTATTATACTTAGCTGGTGATCGAATTGATTTGCTATTTTTATGCACTGAGTGTATTTCTTAAAGCCGTCCGTGTTTTTCCTCTTACAGAAATCGTTTAGTCCGTTGATGAGTTCTTTAAATCCTCTGTATTCGCGCCAATAATTTCCCAAGTCATAATATACTAGAATTTTCCACTCATTTGTTACTAAATTGACGTTGCCAATCTTCTCAAAATATATACCAGGCCGATGTTTGAAGGGCGTTGTTGTAATTTGTGTGGATCCTTGATGTGGCAGGGCTACTATCACGAGCGCTATAGATAGTAACAGTGATGGAAGGGCTACTCGTTTTATTCTGCTATCATGCTGTTTATTGGATTCATGTGGCCGCTTCCTCTCTTGATGACGTCCTATTAGCTCTTCGATAGGTGGTCTCGACGGAATGTTAGTAGGTCTAATTTTATTCCTCTTGGTGCTTCTATACTCCTCGACCGTTACTTGGATGTGGTGACTTGATACTGTTTTAGGTATATTTTTCAACGTTTCAATTCTATTCGTCGATGGCTTCACCTTGGTAGCTGGAGTTTGCATGATTTCTTTCGTTTTTCTGTCAAGGTTCGTAAACTCGTCATTATCGGTAATTGGTAACAAACAAATTTTTGTTACGGGTCTCTTATAGGTTTTGTTGTGCGTTTCTACCGTTACCACTCGTACTAGACCATCAGTCCCAGCGTGTGTTTCTACTACCTTTGCCAATTTCAAACATGCCTCTATTTGAGTTAGTAGTGTTGATAATTCCTCGTATGTTAATTTGTGCTCGCCGATAGTTCGCTTGAGATGGTGCTTGATCGATTTTACCCCAGCTTCCCACAAACCGCCAAAGTGGGGAGATCCTGGTGGAATGAAGTGCCATTCTGTATGATTGGACGCTAGTGTATCATAGATTTCTTCATTCCACTTCTTGGCATCTTTTACATTCAACTGTAGAATCTTGTTAGCAGCTACGAAATTTGTTCCATTATCACTATAGAGGTGTCCAATATGACCTCTTCTCGCGCAGACTCTCTTGAAGGCGGAAACAAATGCGTTTGCGGTCAGGTCACTCACTGCTTCTATGTGAACTGCTTTGGTCGCTAAGCATACAAATATTGCTATATATCCTTTATAGGATTTATTGCCCCTTCCTTTCGTCATTCGTATATCTATGGGTCCTGCGTAATCTACTCCTGTATGCAGAAACGGCCTGTTATTAGTTACTCTTGGCTGTGGGAGATTTCCCATTAGTTGATTGCTAATTTTGGACTTGAATCGAAAACATATGGCACATCTATGAATACTTTGTTTGACTGCGCTTGCTCCGTTGATGATCCAATAGCGTTGTCGTAAGTGTGCTTGTGTCAGTGTGTTTCCCCCGTGCAGTGTTGTTTTGTGAGCATCTTCAATTAGCATAGTGGTGAGAGGACCAGAATGTGGAATGATGAATGGATGTTTCTGCGTCGGTGGAATATCTGCTTCTGTTAACCGTCCTCCTACGCGTAGCATATCGTCTTTGTCCATGAATGCGTTAAGACACCGAAGTTTGCTCTTCTTTTCGATTTCTTTGCCTCTTTTCAGGTGTCTGATTTCTTTGCTAAACTCTTCATCTTGTACCTTTTTTATTATATTTTTTGTTGCTGACCATATTTCATCACATGTTAATGGTCCTAGGCGTTTACCATCCTCAGATGTTCGTGCGTTGTGAATGAACCGTTTACAATAGGCAAGTACTCTTGTCAGTCGCCTCAGTGTGCTGTATTGTGCTAACATCCCTTTAATACGATCTGGTTCTTGTTCGTTTAATGTTGTTAATGTTTGCGTCTTGACTTTACGTTCTTCTAAGTCCGTGTATTGTTGTTCAGTATCAGTGTAGGTTATTTCTAGTTTTGATAGCCATTTTGGCCCGTTCCACCATAATGCGTGTCCCTTGAGTTTAGAGGGACATATACCTCTGGACGCACAGTCTGCTGGGTTTTCTGTACCCTTTACGTGGTGCCAATTTTCTGCGCTCAGAATTGCTGTTATTTCCGTAACCCTGTTTGCCACGAAATTCTTCCATTTAGTTGGGCCTCCTTTTATCCAGGCGAGATTTATCGTGGAGTCCGACCAAGCATGCGTCTCTATGTTTTCTATTTGTAGTGCTTTTTTCGCCTTTTTTATTAGTTTGGCCAGAAGCACTGCTCCATTAAGCTCTAGTCTGGGAAGTGTTATTTGTTTGATTGGTGCCGCTTTGGTTTTCGCGCATAGTAACGTCGTTAGTACTTCACCAGTTTTAGTGATTACCCTACTGTAGACTGCGGCAGCATACGCTTTTTCTGATGCATCGCAGAAACCATGCAGCTCAATACGGTATTTCGTCTCGTATTGATTCCATCGTGGTATGCTAATACTCTCGATATTGTAGAGATTTTCTTTGAAGTTCATCCATCTTTTTGATATGTCATCTGGTAAATTTTCGTCCCAAGATTTTCCCGATAACCACAGCTCTTGTTGAATCAATTTCGCTGTAATGATTATAGGTGCCAGCCATCCTAGCGGGTCGAAAAGTCTTGCCATTTCTGAGATAATAATTCTCTTGGTAAGGTTTTTAGTGGACGGGTTCATGTTTATTTTAAACTCGAATGTATCGGAGTCGGGTCTCCAGTATATTCCCAATGTCTTTATTGCTTCACATGCTGTTACTTCGTATATTCCTTGCTCCTGATCTTCTCGTTTTATATCTCTTAGTAATGTTGTTCTATTTGATGACCATTTGCGGAGTTTGAATCCTCCTTTTTGCATTAGCTGTATGATTTGATGTTGGGCTCTTCTTGCCTCCTCCAATGTGTCCTCTCCTGATAGTAGATCGTCTACGTAGAAATCTCGCTGTGCTATCTTTGATGCAGTCTTAAGGTTGTTTTCTTCGTCTACGGCCAGTTGCTGTAATGTTTTTATAGCCAGGTACGGTGCTGAAGATGTTCCGTATGTCACTGTTGTAAGTCTATATTCCTGTATTTGCTTTGATGGTTCTTCCCTCCAGAGGATCCTTTGAAAGTCCCTGTCTTTTTCCGCTATCTTTATTTGGCGGTACATTTTCTCAATGTCTGCTCGGTAGACGTATTTATGTTTTCTCCAACGCGACAAAATGCTATATAAATCCTGTTGCAAAACTGGACCTGTAAGCATCGTGTCATTTAGGCTTAGCCCAGAGCTTGTTCTTGATGATGCGTCAAACACCACTCTTGTTTTGGTGGTCGTGCTATCTGGCTTTATTACTGCTTGATGTGGCATGTAGTAAACTATCTCGTTGTTTGACGTAGATTTTACTGGCTCCATGTGTCCAAGTTCCAGGTATTCTTTCATGAACTTCGTGTAGTTCTTGTGTAACTCAGTGTCCCGCGTAAATTTTTTCTCTAATTGGAGAAGACGGGCTAATGCTCTGTCTTTTGATTTACCCAATTTACCTGTATCGTTTTTGAATGGAATGCGCACCGTGTATCTTCCTGTTTTATCCCTCTTGTGTGTGGTTTTGTAGTATTCTTCACATCGCATGTTGTCTTCTGTGGTAGCTCTCTCTTCTTGTACCTCTTCCGTTTCCCAAAACGATTTCAGTTGGTTGTTTAACTCTACGTTGGATACGTGGCATAGTGTTGCTTCGTTTCGTTTGTGTTGACAACTTCCTGATAATATCCATCCTAATTGAGTGTTTTGGGCGACTGGAGTTCCGACGTCTCCCTTTACGACGCCTTCAAGAATAATTTCTTGGAAGATATCTGCTCCGATTAATACGTCCACCGATGTCTTTTTGTTAAAGGATGGGTCGGCTAGCGGTAAGTGCTTAACGTGATCCCATCCACGTACCGTGAATGATTCGTCCGGCAACGGCTTTGTAAGTTTGTTCAGTACTAACAATGTTCCCCATATTTTGAAGTCTGACGGGTAGATTGATGAGATGTTTAGCTCAATTTTACTTGTTGCTGTTGCTGCTTTTGCTGTCCCTAGTCCTGTAATAGAGGCATCAGCTCGAATTTTTTGCAGCTGCAGTCTTTGCACTGCGTCTTCCGTAATGAACGACGATTGGGACCCCTGATCTATTAGCGCCCTCAAATAGTGGTCACATCCTTTCCAGTTAGTTTTTATTACTGCTGTTGCCAAGAGTATCTTGTTACACTCCATACCCGATGCGAAATGGGATTGTTGCTGCTCCCTCTGATTAGTTGTCTCGTTTGAGTGCAGCAGAGTGTGGTGGCGTTGTTGACATTTTTGACAGGCTTTGCGTGACTGACAATTTGCTGTGACGTGGTTGCCTCCAAGGCAGTTATGGCACAGTTTTTCTGTTAGCACCACGTCTTTCCTTTGCGGAATTGGCATTTGAATAAATCTCCTGCATGTCTGTAGTCGGTGTTCCTCGTTGCATAACTTGCAACAAGGGTTACTTGTGGAATGATAATTTTTGTATACATTTTTCCTTGTGACTACTCCATTTGCTTTCTGCCTGTGTCTTTCGTCTTTTTGGTATTCTGTTTTGTTCCGCCGTCCTTCTAGGTTGTCAAGAGCATGGAACTTGTTTTCTATAAACGTTAGGAATTCGTTTAGTGATTGTAACGCCTTTGGGTCTTTTAATGACTGCTCATACGCTTTTCTTGTCTCATTGTCCAGTTTTTGAGATAGTATGAATACGATAATTGGATCCCAGCTTCCAGTCTCCAAGCTTAAGCCTTTCAGTGCATTTATGCACTCTGTTGTTGTATCGTGTAGTCTTCTAAGATGCGTTGCGGATTCAATTTGACTATCTTTTTGATTTAGTAATGCTTGTATTTGTGCATTAACTAGTAGTCGGGTGTTCTCGTACCGATTTCTCAAGATTTCCCTTGCCTTGTCGTAATTGCAATCCAATATTTGAAGATGTTGGATTATTTTTGCCGCCTCTCCTGTTATGTTGGTCTTGAGATAATGCATTTTCTGAGCATTTCCCAGTTTTCCGTTGTTGTGTATTGCCTGCTCAAACAGATCGTTAAATGATTTCCATTGCCTGTAGTCTCCATTGAATGTCATCAGCTTTAGAGTAGGTAGTTTGAGCTCGTGATTTGTTGTGGTGTCGCTAATCGCTTCTTGATGTGTGCTGTTTTGAGAGATCATTTCATTTATTTTCTCTTTTACGTTCACCATTATTTCATTGTATTTTTCTTCCAGTTGTTCGTACTCTGTGCAAATTTTAACGTATCTTTCACTTGAAGTTGTTTCCGTCAGCTCGACTATATCGCTGTGCGTCTTTGTTATTGTTTCCCATTGATTTTGCAGAACTTGTTGGCTATGTTGGTAATAGGCTTTCGTTCCCTGCCCGTTTTGTTCTACCCTGCCAACAGATCTGATAAATGCCTGTATTTGGGCTTCTTGTCTCCTAATTCTCTTGTCTTGTTCTCCAGACAGTTCGCCTTCTTGGTCTTGGTTGTCTTTTTCCTTTCTAATTGTTGTGTTTAGCTCGTCACTCGCGCCCTGTGTCGTCATCTGTCTCTTCTTTTCTTCCTTGAGTCTCTTCTGCTCTTCTTCCAGGATTTCGTCTAGTTTGGTTTCTAATTTCTGCCTTAGGTTGTCAACAGTCGACTTCACAGCTGCATAAAAGTTCGACTCCGTATATGGTTGCCTGTTTGTACAGTTCGGGTGAGCCTTTATTTTGTTGTCCGTCTCCTTGAACTCCGTCCATTGGTACTCCAGGTCTGCTAGTCTTTCCCTCACGAACTCTTTTGTTCTTCGTAGTATTGGCTCTTTGGTGTATTTTTCACCAATTTTCTTAATCCATTCCGCCCTCTCTTTCTGTATCTCAAAGAGCTCTTCCAGTTCTTTCATACTTGCGTTGATCTCGTTCGACTTTTGCTATTTTCTTCAATATCTGCTGGCTTTGCAGCTTCCGTAATCTCCTTGTAGTTCGTTGTTTCTCGAAGGACCAAATGAACAGCCACCTTACCACTGGTGGGGGGATAGCTGTTTAGTAGTCTTTACTTTAATTGCTAAAGTTCAACTCATTTATTTTACTTTAATTACTTCCTATTTATACATAAATTTTGCTTACTAACATTAATACATTGCGGGTCAATAATTGCAATGTCAACTTTTGGTCGTATGCTGCCCTTTTGCTGAGTCCGCTTGATGGTAACATGTTGTATTATTGCTTCGTGGGTCATGCGCTGGGAGTAGGTCAACATTGTGCCTTGGTGGTGCTGAGTTGGGTTTTTTGGTCATGCACTTTAAATGGGTCGATGTGCAATAATTGTACAGGGAGGTAGTAGCAGTTTTCATCCGATCGTGCTCATCTTCGAACTTAGCCTCAGTTTGATGGATAAAAGCTTACGTACCAAATTTCAAGTCGATAGCTCTTAAATTACTGCCGTAATCGTGTGGACAGACAGACGGACATCCCTAGATCGACTGCTGATCAATAATATGTATATATAGTTTGTCATACCTACAACGCCTCCTTTTATGCGTTACAAATGGAATGTCAAAGTGAATATACCCTCACCACAGTGTGGTACCGGGTATAAAAACACATAAAACAGTGGAATCTAGTTCATTCATAAACTCAATAAATAAATATTCAATTCGCAAATTCAAAAATTCAATTCTCAGTCTACAATATACCTTTACCCCTCAGCTTAGAATCAATATAATGTGGCCCTTTTTGTTGCTTCCAATAGCTACTATATTTGGTATATTCTGTAACTTAATCTCTTAACGCTTCAAATACCAGACGAAACATGTTAAATACACATGTGTTACCAAAATGTTCTATATCATATCATATATAACTGCAATATTCCTTGAGTAATGGCAGCACCTGTAAAGTTATCTAAGTCTGTCATAACATAGGTTGTGCATGTACCTATGCAAACAACCCCATAGGAATAACAACACCTAATTATGCAATCTTCAAACCATTTTCATTCGCTGAATCTTTTTTAAAAATTTGCGTTACAGATGTGCGCAAAATATACGCGGATCTACTCTCCTTGAAAAAGCGAGCCGCCCTAGCCTCACACAATGACTAATATCTCTTATACACATCCACCTTGCGCACACTTCATAGACTGACATTGAAAAATATTTAGGTTATGATATTCACTTTCAACCCGAGAATGCGGTTCCTACCGTGAGTGAGTAAGTGTGTGCCCTGAGACAACTTTAATGAGAGTTCTCACAAAAACCAAATAATATAATAAGGATGAGGAGAGGACATGAGGTAGAGAGTTGATAGGGAAGGTAGCAGCAGAATGAGAACGAAATTTATTACATCTTTCATGCAGAGTGTGTACGTACACAGGTTTGCATATGCAAGTTGCATCAGGCTATACGCAGCAGCAGAATCCCAAAAAGGATGCGAACTAGAATGTAGAAGACGAACGGCTGTCGCCACTCGTAACGCTGATGCAAAGTGGAAATCTTGTGTAATTGTAAATTCCACACTTGCGGAAAGTTCAAATCCTTTTCAGTTAATGAGATGCAGAACAAAAGGAAATCCCGAGCACATAAAATCTACATACGTGTTTAAGTGACAAAATGTGCACCCTCGTTCCATAGCCAAACACCAAATGCCACCCCTACCCCGTAATGTGTGTGCGACACATTTGTGCACCGCCTCGCATTGCCTGACACATCATATATTGCCATCTTGTGTGCCAGCGTTAATGTGGCAGGATTGGGGAGGTTAGGCTTACTCATTCTGTACGGAGTCTCATATTCTCATAATGTCAGTCGACACTCGACACCGCATCCTCCGTCGCTCTGCTCTAAGAGGAGTGTATCAGCAGCATCAGTCGACACCAAAGAGGGATTCATGTGAAATGTTGATTTGAAAAGCTCTCGAAAACTTATTTGCCTAGAGGAGCTATGTTTGAGTCGAATACAACGTTGACGGCGACGACGACGTCTTTTTAGTTTTTTTTTGTTAAAGTAAAACACACGGACTAAAGTGAAGATACAAACAGCAGGCATGGCGTTGGTGTGCCATGATGAGGTAATTAGAAACGTAATGAAATAGTACGAAATAGTTTTTCTTTTTGTTACCATTTCAAGTTGTTGATGCATTCGCTGAGGCCTGCTGATTAGACCGGGAAAGGAGTTTGGATTTGTCCTCATTAAAATTATGTACATTTCTTAAGGTAGAGGCAGGAAATACGAGAGTCACACTTGCCACGGTCATATAGCTAGTTGAAGGTGGGAAATGTGATCGGTAGTTGTCATCACATTTTCCGCTACGACTTTCAGACCACTGGTTAATTTACATTAATTAAGATTAGATTTAAAAATTTGTTACCGGAAATGTTTGACAAAATATCTGGCATTTCTAAATTAAAAACCGAATGTTTTTAGAAGTGTTGGATATCTGAGAATGGCCTGAGTAAGGCCAAGATTATCGAAAATTGCTCAATAGTCATCTGCTCTGACTGAAGGGCGCGCTCCACGTTGCGCATATCCGACTGTGGCAGTTCTGGTTGCCGATTTACAAGGATTTGCTAAGTTACAACAAAACCGCAAATTAGAGATCCCTTACCAATATAAGGACAACACCAAATAGATCACTAAATTGAATGGGCCAACCGTTCCAAATCAGCAAGGGCAAACGAAGTCATTCCAATGTAATATCTATATTGAACATGTAAGAGTAAGCGCTACAGGATCATATTAATGAATGGGTCTAGCTTAAAACAACCATTCGTTTATTTTTTTGTGTGGGCTCGTATTTTTTAGACACTTCGATCGCATTTGCATCTGCATTAAAAAAAATTAATGAATAATTATTTCACACGTGAAGCGAGCTAAAATATTCTCCCACAAATAAATGGTTTGTTTTATCAGTTCATACGTCTAGTCTCTAAGCCAAACGCTGGAAAATAACCCTCACCTGAAAGGCTGCGATTTTAAAACACGAAAGCTAAACCAATATTACCCACCTCAAAAGCCCCTGTCAGAAACAAGGAAAAATATAAATAAACGAAACCAAAAACCGAAAATTCCCAAATATACTTCGGAAGAAATGAAATTTTACACTCACCTTTTACCCCATTGAAAAATGCCGCCATCCGTATTTCCTAACATGGGTAGGTATAGATATAGATACCTACCAACGAAACCATGACCACCACCAAAGTTCGCATTAAGCAACCGATAAGATAAATCTTTATCTATTAAGAACAAGACCAAGATGTATAAATGTGTATAGGTACTAAGGAAAACCTGAACTAACCGAATGGAAAAACCATCTCAACACGACTTTGATTTATGTGCTGACCTCAACGTAATGAAGTTGTGTACTGTCTTACCAGAAACAGGGGGCCGGATGGGGCAAAAAGATACACAGAGCAAAGAATGCCTTGCTCCATACGTATGCTGCAAAACAACCATGAATCCGTACACTGTATACAGTACAGCACCCAGCAATAAAGAAGTAAATAAATTCTCTGTGAAACAGGAAGAATAGTCAACCAGCGGTTGAGCTTGATTCCGGAATGCGAACATTGGAGTACAACCCTCAACCCTAAAGCGCTGCTCGCCGGCACCCTTATTGTGCAGAGTGCAGGCTTGGAACTTAAGTAATTAGTCTTACACTGGAATACCGTTCAAGATATTGCCCACTGAAAGCAATCAATTTACAAGCACTAAATAAAACATTGAAAACAGAATCAATTGTTTGTGCTTCTCGCACACAACACACGCTTATACTACCAAACCGAGAAGGATTCTGAAAATTTCGGTTCATGAAGAATTTCAGAAAATAATATTACTGACTGACGGTTTCTACTTCGGTATTTCTATGCATTGGACGATTAGGACTAATGGCTGGCTATACTATAGCTAGTGGTATCCTAGGTATTACAGTAACGAGAAAGGTATGGCATGTCGGCGAAGGAATTTTTGAAGAATTGCAAAATTATGGTTGCTCTATACAAACTAAAGCTGGGCCATAGACATGCATCGATTATTATCTTTATCTACGTATGTATACCTGGTGCAGTTATGCAAAATGTTCTTGTACCTTGTAGTGGCGGCATTGCCCTCAATTTTTCAAAGAATCCCGCATTCCATTCCCTGATTATGAGAAACCAATTGGCCGGCCCATCCATCAGTGCATTTATGGCACTATAGTTTTTGAATAATCTGCACTCTGGAAAAATGTCAATCGTGAAAATATACGAATACCAGTTATATCTAGCCTTGTAAAGGGTTTAGCAATAAGGATTTCTGAACTTTGACAACGGTGATTGCGGCCATAATTATTAAACGGTTGAAGCTACACCTGTTCAATTTTATTGGCTGTCATTTATTTAGTCTGTCTTGCCAAATGAATAAATTATGAAAGTTGGGCATCTGTTCGAGCAACATTTCGGGCGTTTCTCCCATTTTACGTCCTTTCGAGAGAGGACTATTTAAAACGTGGCGAATAAATTCGACTGGTCTAGTGAACAATCTGCCAACATCCTTACGTCAACGAAGAGCAAGATCTGCCGAAAATATCCCCGCTGTCCGTGAGAGTCTGCATGAGAATCCAAGGCAGTCAATTCCGAGCCACGCACAAGAACACGGCCTTTCGCAGACCACAACTTGGTAAATTTTGCGTCATGACTTGGGCCGTACAACATTTACCTGACCCAGGAGTTCAAAGTATGACCGTTTATTTGCTGACTGGGCTCTCAAGCATTTGGAAGTTGACATCAATTTCGGTCGAAAAATCATATTTAGCAACAAGTCCCATTTCTGGATGAATTGGTTTGTCAATTCAGAGGGGAAAGTAGGTACGATAATTAATATTTCTTTCATATTTTTTTAAATCAAGTTATTTCTGTTAATAGTTATTAAAAAAAAAAACAATTTCAAACTTGAAATGTAAGGACGAAAAAAAATTGGGGAGAGTAGAATAATCTTGGCGATGAAAACTAATGATGAATTTATGTACAGTGGTTAAATACAAGCATTTTGCTATGGGGTCTAACTCGTAATTAAAAAATAAAAATAAAACTTAAAATGAAAATAAAATATTAAAAATCAATGGCAACACTAACATCAAAGTACTATAGCATTTTTCATAGCCAGGAATCTGTTCTAAATTGTCTATAGTGCAAATCAGCAACATTTTGTCTATAGTGTGACATTTTAGGCCAGAGACTGATGCTGAAGACTGTTGTTGGCATTGGGTAACCTTATATAATTTAAAGAAAGTTTGCATATGATCAGCCTTGCACCCATTCCAAAATCCAACAGTGACCCCAAAAAGGGAGGTTGCAGGAGGGCAGCATACCCCTCCCCCCCTTAAGTTAAGCCACCGATTTACGTCGCTTAAGTATATCAATCCAGGAGGAGTACATAAGTTCAGTTACCAGGCTTGTATATTCATGATACAATGGTTCACAATGACACTCAATTAGTGGCTTAGCTAAACCAAGCTTAAAGTCGTCAATATTTGGATCATCCATATCCGAATCTTGTTGTCGTATCGTAACACGAGCTGTTTTCGGTGGTAAAGCTGGTCATCTTAAATTTTACGGAGTAAGTATCTACCCAGGCCAACTCATTTATCAGATTTCATCGAATATCACATTGGCGTTTGGATCGTTTCGCTCGGTACAAAGCTTTTAAAAAATTTGGTGAAATATCTTTGGATGAATTATTGTCGTTTTGACTTTTCGTAGATGCATGTATTATGCATGAAATGTTCAAGTATGTCTTTGCTGTGAAATTCTGTAGAAAAATAGATCTGGCAATATTTGCCAAACCTATCATTAAATTTTGTTAAATAGTACCTACCTAAATCCTTCGACAGCAGTGTTTTTATTCTATGATTTGATCAAATGACGATTAGATTATTCGACAATAGTAGCATTTCGATTTTGCCGTACCTAATACCAAAGCGAGAAAGCATAATTAATTATTACTGAGTTGTACCTCGGTAATAATTATCATTTCTGACAAACCCAATAGGTCAATGGAATGGTCCGATAAGTTGAATTTGGTTTTTCTTTCTCATAAAATTTTTCCCACTCATACCTATGGTCATGACTCATGACCATGAGGTTTGGGTATTATAATAACCGAAAGAATAGGTAAGATCGCGAATACAAGCTGCCGAAATGATTTGATCCGTAGAGATCGCAATAGAAATACCTACCAGAATACGTGAGGAACTCAATGTCGAGCAGCTACTTCTCCGAATGGATCGCTCCATGCTTCGGTGGTTTGTTCATGTTAAACGCATGTCCCCAACTAGAATCCCACGACGTGCTATGGCGTCCTCTAGGTAGACCAAGTATGAGATGGTTAGATCAAGTCCATAATCATTAATTCATATACCCGTATGGGTATAGGAAAGATTTGCTTGGATTTGCTTGGATCGACAAATAATAATATCTACAGCTTTTCTGATGACAGCACTCTTAAGGACCATTCAAATGGGAGCGAACGAACGAATTGATGAAATGCGAACAAACCACTTTTTATGCATTTATAAACAGAAAATTGCGCATTTTACTACTCCAAGATGAGGATAATTAATTATTCCATCAAAACTTATTAAGAAAACAAGTTTATTAACAGTTTAAATAACAAAATTTCGAAATCCAAATTTTTTGCCGCGAACGAAAGCACCCTGGCGCGAATTGTCAGTCTATTCACAATCCACATCATTTAAATCGCGTTCCACAAAGTAGCGAATAAAAAATTCGTTCGAACTTAACCTTATTCCAAGAGGAGGATATCTTGGAATAATAAAATGTGGAATTTTCTGTTTATAAATGCATAAAAAGTGGTTTATTCGCATTTCATCAATTCGTTCGTTCGCTCCCATGTGAATGGTCCTTTATATCCTCTATCTCGAACAGTGGGACTGTGAATGCGGCTACATCACACAGTCAGAGATATGAACAAATTAGTTCTCTAAATAGTGATCAGGACAAATCCTTGAAGTGGGGAAAAGACAACTTGGCTGTATTTATTGCAAACAAGACACAGCTACAACATTTTCCAGGAAAAATGCATCAACAGTTCCTCAGATCCAAATGGATGACCATATCCAATCCATCCCAAGGACTCAATGCACCTTCCAGGAGTCACAGTCAATTCAGGAATCACATGGCTGGACCACATATCCTATATCGCAAGATCGGCGTCCGCTAAGTTGAGCTACCTATTTTGAGCAAATAGGTACTTTAGCTCCAAGCAACTTCTCCTTTTCTACAAAGCACAGGTTAGACCAGGCCTGGAATATTGCTCCCATATATGGAGCTCGGCCCCAAAACATTTACTTAACCTACTTGACAGCATACAGAGACGAGCAGTTCGACTTATTGGAGACCCTACACTCACATTGAATCTGCAACCGTTGGTGCACAGAAGACAAGTCGCTGACCTATGCTTGTTCTATAGGTACTTCCACATGGTATATGTTCCGAGGAACTCAAGGACATTATCCCTTGAAATGCAACTTTTGGGCGCCCCACACGACAGGCTGCTAATGCTCATGACCATACAGTACACTTGACAACCGCGAGGACATCATCTTTCCAAAACTCCTTCTGTTACAGGACAAGCAAACTTTGGAGCTCGCTTCCTGGGGATATTATTTCCAGAAGACTACAATTTGCAGCAATTTAAGTGCAGAACAAACATACATCTGCAAGCATCTCGGGGCGCTGATGAAGCGTTATAGGTTTGCCTTTCCCGGGAGAAGTATTTAAAAAAAAATGGGGATTGCCCTTGATGATTTAGAGTCGATGGCGGAGAATCGAGAGGGTTTACCGGAAATTCGTACCTGCGCGAATATACGACAATATATCGGAGATTCGCACCAGGTGCGAATTTCTTTATCTTATATTGGAATCGGAAATTCGCACCCCCAACAAAAGGCAGGTTTGATGATAAGAGTTGATCTTCTTAAAATAGAACTTCCATTGTTTCTATTGTGATCTGGAACATTAAGTGATGTTCTTGATTCAAATGTTGTCCATTAGTGTTGCATTCTCATAGCACTCAAACATGGAACACTTTTCGTTGCTGAACACAGAAAGCTGAGACTTCAAGTGAAGAGTCTAGGTCGAGAATAGACATCTTTATAAATTCTTTCATCTAACAAAAGCCTTTTGTTGGGGGTGCGAATTTCCGATTTCTTTTAAAGAGTGCGGAAATTCGCACCCTGGGTGCGAGAGCTATGGAGGGTCCACTTGAGCAACCTATACCCACGATCCACTTAATGCACAAGCGGACGATTGAAACTGAATGAATGAATGAATCAAATTTTTAAGTTGACATAATAGCTACAACACCAATTAGTTTGGTTTTTGGTATAATATTTCATTGGGTCTATGATCAACCACTTAATAATCCGAAACCTATTCAAAGCTCTCACACGTCAATTTGCTTAGAGAATTTAATCTTCAAACAAACATTTCTGTGGCTATCTTATCGCAAAAAGCGTGTGTCAATGATGGTGTTAGTGACCCCCAAAAGAGGACAAAAGGCCATCCGTACCCGGAAGCATTATGTATCCTGCTTGCAATAAATGACACTGTCGCCCCTTTTGACAAAGGTCAGTTTGTGAAATTCAATTCGGAACTATGCCATTTCCTTTTATCAGCCTGCCTTGTTATTATCCTTTTTGGCTTCGAGTAATGTGACGAATGTTTGTATGTAGGTACATATACAGATACCTGCTCGCCTACACATCGCTATACGAAAATGGAATAGAAAATTGGAAATCAGAGGCGTGGGAAATATGGGCTTGGGTAATTAATATTTTATGATAATCGCTTTGAGGTGATATACCTAGATAAAACTAGAGTTGTTTACCTTGGATTTTGTTATCGAAAACCATAATATTGATATCGTTAGGTCCATAATTGCTTCCGTCAATAGATGTGTGCATAAAGTGGGCTTGGACCTACCTTTTGATAGTATGTAATTATATTCCAGTGGATAGATAATAATTATCAATATTTACACCATTCGTGTTTTAGTGTTTTAATTCATGAAACTTACTTACACTAGAAAATGTTACTGATTAAAGTTTCATAGACCATCTTAGTTTTAACTATAGCTACGAAATTCGCTCGGTATAATAGTATTTAATTTATTTTAAATACCAAACTTGGTAATACGTACCAACTTGCAATCGTGAAATTGCATATTTTAATTTTTCTATTTGTAAAGGATCATTCACATGAGAGCGAACGAACGAATTTTTAAAATGCGAACAAACCACTTTTTATGCATTTAGAAAAATGCACATTTTATTATTTCAAGAGAAGGATAATTAATTATATCATCAAAAAGTATTAAGAAAACAAGTTTATAAACAGTTAACGGTTAATAACGAAATTTCGAATTCCAAACGTTTTTCGCGCAGGAAAACACCCTTGCCGCGAACTGTCAAAGTTTATTCTCAATACATTTTTCTTTCGCTTGTCCTATCGGGTCACGTTTGTAAGTGGTATTGAAATAAAAGCTAAATTGTCCCCACCAAATAAATATTGAGAACACCGAAATTTCTGAACAGCTAATTCATTTTTTTAAAGTTCCTTCATATCAGTCATTTGTAAAATATTTTGTAATTTGTGAATTTCAGTTTGCTTCTGTTGTCGTTTTTGTTTTTTTTTTAGGTATCTACTGAAAAAATAAAGTTAATTTATTTTATTAAAAAATTAAGAAGCTTATAAAGGGTCCGCCAAAAAACTTTTTTTTTTAAATGCTATAAAAAAAAACTACTGAATATTTTCTCAAATTTCTTTTTTTTTTTAAAAAAAGTGCAATCTTTCCGGTTAATAATGGAAAATAATTTCATTCAAATGGCTGCCTCGGCTGGCCATGCAGTAGCCTACACGATCGGTCCAATTTTTAAGCATATTATCGATTGTGTGCAGCTGTATTTCACCAATGGCTTCACGAATATTGTCCTTTAAAGCGTCAATTGTCTCTGGCATGTCGGCGTAACACTTATCTTTTACGGCACCCCACAAATAATAGTCCAACGGTGTCAAATCGCAGCTCCGCTGTGGCCAAACGACATCAGCTCTGCGGCTGATAATGCGATCTTCAAAAACAGGTCGCAAAACATCGAGTGTAGCTTCGGCTGTGTGGCACGTAGCGCCGTCCTGTTGAAACCAAATGTTGCCAATATCCTCCTCTTCAATTTTTATGAACAAAAATTCGTTTAACATGGCCCGATAACGATCGCTATTGACTGTAACGGCCACTCCTTGCTCATTTTCGATAAAAATGGCCCAATTATGCCTCACGCACACTTTCTGCCACAGCAGCAATTTTCTCGGGTGTGCGCACTGTTTTTGGCTTTTCACGCTTTGGTTTATCGATGAGGATGCCAGTTTCTTTCACTTTTTTCACAAGATAACGATAATACGGAGCTGACGGTGCTTCTCTTCTTCCAAAATCCGTACGCAATTTTCGCACACATTCTGCAACATTACCATAATTTTCAAAGTAATGTCGCAATATTTCCCAGGGTTGTTGTTTGAATTGAGGTTTTTTTTTTCGTATTTTCCTCAAAACTGGATTTTCCTGTTATCTAAATTGTCATAATAAATAAAACCATATCCCAATAGAAAGATAATTACCATAATTATCAAATTATTGTATTGTAAAATGTGCGGTTACCAACTACCATTGTAAATTGTATTTACGAAATAAAATATCTATCTATCTTCCCAGCGTTGTTCAAGCAATCAAGCGTATACACAACCACAAACCAGTAAGAACTAGACCGCCAGCTTCGGCCAAAAATGAGAGTTTCATAGAGCCAGTTTCAAAAAGTTATTAAGTGGTTAAGTATGTGTGCCATGTTAAAATAAATGGTGGGCAAATTTGGTCACGCATACACTGGCACTTAATAACATTTACAGTTATTCGGTGGTAACTTTGAAAAAATTCAAATAAATTGGCCGTTATCGTTTGCTTAACACGCAAATTGCGTGTTCGGTGTGGGGAAATTATTACCAACTTATATTTTTTTAAAAAGCGTACAAATATAAATGGGTTTAAACTGCAAAACTAAAATGGATGACAAAAAAAAAACATCAAACATGATTTTTTAGTTTTGTTGATATAAATGTAGACCTTTTTCTATATGTTTTAACGAAAATTTATTTATTTTCTTTGATTGCTTGTTTTATTAAAGTGTACCTACTGAGTTTTGAAATAAATAATTTAAAAAAAAGGAGGGAGGACATTTTGTTTTGTCAGACTACAAGAAAAATGTGATGAATTGATTTTAACCAACAAATAAATTGGTCATGGAATTTAAGAAAATTTGCATTCTAAAAATGAAATACGTTTTTTGCTCACCAAATCGTAAGTGCGCATTGTCATATCGGCTTATAACACAAGAAATCTGCATGAGGTGTAAATAAGAATTTATTAACATATATGTACACGTAACACGTACATACTTATTACGCTTTCGCTAGGGCAAATATGCGAATTTCAGGAAATATTTTTAATACAATTAAATTTGTCCACTATATTTGAATGTCAAAACTACGTAGAATCAAAATAGTAAAAACCGCGAATGTTATTCAAAATTTATGGATTATTAAATTATGTTATAATTTCATTGTGAAAAACAAAACAATACCTACACAAATAAGATAATTACGTGTTTTAAATTAAAATATTACGTACCTACACCTTTCAGTACAGTTCACTTTTCGCTTTAGTTTACGCGTTACTATGGAAACGAACTTTTTTTTTTTTTAAATCAAAAATGCCACTTTTTTATTTAAATTTGACGGCCTGTGTATACGCTATGCTATGCATTCCGTAGCGCCTATGTATGATGTTTTAAAACACGTTTTCTAGCAGGTTTTGTATTAAAATGTCCATGTTTTAAGTGACAAATGTTGATTTTTAATTTTTGAACAACCAATTCTTTATAAAACCTAATTCAAAAACCACTCATCATATTTTCCTCATAGATAAAATAAAACAATAAACATGCCTATTTATATACGACCAAAAGTAATTTTCGTTAACTTTATTTATTCCAAAATAGCTGTTCTTGAAAATATAAGAAGAAAGAGCTCAAAATGCTTGCAATTTAGTTTTACAGCTTAAAATAATATTTTTTTTGTAATAATGGCATAAAATACAAATCATATCATTAAATACAGTTATTACGCAAATATATTATTATGCTTTTTAATAAAACATAAGTTGGCAGTTAATTCACCACACCACACACACCATTTGCTTAACACGTCCCAATAGTGGTCAATTATTTCAATTATTTGAATTATTTCAAAGCCATCTCAGATTCAATTGTCTTATTTCATCTTTTTTTTCTTATTCACACGTATTCACAGATAGAAAAAGAGGCGGAGCTACTTATTTCAAAACTGGTTATATGAAACTCTCATTTTTGGCCGAAGCTGGTGGTCTATTCTCTCTGGTTTGTGTACACAACCATATTCGTTCAGCGGAAGGATAAAACTAATTATCTGTCAAATCAGACATGAGCTAAGTGTTACCATTCGCGAAATAAGCACTAGTTGAAAAAAAAAAACGTTAGATGGCAGGCGGACTCTTTAGTAGCTTATTAGCTGCCAAAAGCAATTACAAATACTGTCGTTTAAAAGTCTCCCAACCTAGTTCAAAACTGCTCAGCATGTCAGAAACCTAGGTGCCCCAGTCTCCCATAAAAAAAAGATACACAAACATCAACAATCAAAATACATATGGACAAGAAAGACTTCAAAAAACCGACTATTGACAAAACATAATTACATATATGAAAAAAATTTGAATTAATAAATCGAATAGCTTTTACTTGTGAGACTCATAAGGAATTATGTGATTTGAACGTTATCTGGCGGGAAGTTCGTAACGATTTTTTGTGTGAATTGGTTATAGGAGCTTTGTGAAAATTGAAAGCTGGAACACACGAAATTTTAAATTGGGTGAAAATATACAGAGCATTTACTTATATGGACTGCTAGTGAAATGTCAGTTCATACAAATTTTTCCCAGAAAATGACGCCAACATATAAACTAGCGCTCTTGGTTCGGAGCGAAAAATAAGTGAAACAAATTGACGAACCATCTTGGATTTCTCCATAAAATGCTAGAGGCACCTATTGGGCGTGACAGAGTTTATGAGGTGAGACTTTTAAAATTCAAATTGTTGCGTCACTGTTTAAGGTAGATGGCATTGACAAACGGGAGCCAATGCGACAACCATCTTTGATTTCTCCATAAAATGCTAGAAACACCTATTGGGCGTTAGTGAAATAAATTGGCAAGTAAAACGGTTGGTATTCAAATTGTTGCGTCATTGTTAAAGCCTGAACTACATCAAAACAAAAGTGAAAAAAAGTACAAAAAAGTGAAAATAGCGAAACTCATCGAAAACACACGCATATTTACGTGACATCTATGAGCAAAAACTAAACAAATAAAGCTCAGAGCTTTTTATTGTTTTTTCCATCGAAAACACATGACTGTTTGCAAAACATCTATGAGTAAAATCTGAACTAATAAATCTAAGAGCTTTTACTTTTGATACTCATAGGAATTATGTGATTTGAACGGGATCTAGCGGGAAGTTCGTAACGATTTTTTTTACTGTATTGGTTATAAGAACTTTGTGAAAATTGAAAGCTGGAACATGTTCAAGCTTTCGGCACACACAAAATTTTAAATTGAGAGAAAATATACAGAGATTACTATATGATGAAGAAGGACGAATGATTTTATTTAAGCCTGAGCTACATCGAAACAAAAGTGGAAAAAAGTACAAAAAAGTAAATAAAATCATTCGTCCTTCTTCATCATATAGTAATCTCTGTATATTTTCTCTCAATTTAAAATTTTGTGTGTGCCGAAAGCTTGAACATGTTCCAGCTTTAGCCTGAGCTACATCGAAACAAAAGTGGAAAAAAGTACAAAAAAGTAAATAAAATCATTCGTCCTTCTTCATCATATAGTAATCTCTGTATATTTTCTCTCAATTTAAAATTTTGTGTGTGCCGAAAGCTTGAACATGTTCCAGCTTTCAATTTTCACAAAGTTCTTATAACCAATACAGTCAAAAAAATCGTTACGAACTTCCCGCTAGATCCCGTTCAAATCACATAATTCCTATGAGTATCAAAAGTAAAAGCTCTTAGATTTATTAGTTCAGATTTTACTCATAGATGTTTTGCAAACAGTCATGTGTTTTCGATGGAAAAAACAATTAAAAGCTCTGAGCTTTATTTGTTTAGTTTTTGCTCATAGATGTCACGTAAATATGCGTGTGTTTTCGATGAGTTTCGCTATTTTCACTTTTTTGTACTTTTTTCCACTTTTGTTTGGATGTAGTTCAGGCTTAAGTAGGAAAAAAGTGAAAAAATAACAAAAATCAAAATACATGTGGCAATAAAATATGGGTGTGTGTCCTCTCTATATCCTGTACAACGAATTTAGCGAGCATTTATCTGTGCTGTGGAGAGAATTGCGCTCGCTAAATTTTAGCGCGAGCAGGATACTGGGCTTTAAAATAAAAAAATTACTAGTACATGCTAGCTATAACAGGCATAAAACAATAAAACGCAGAGCTTTAGTAGTTCAGATTTTACTCATAGATGTCACGTAAATATGCATGTGTTTTCGATGAGTTTAGCTATTTTTATTTTTTGTCACGTTTGTTTAATGTACTTCAGGCTTAAACCATCGATACTATACCCTCTGTAGTCAATTTCAGACGAATAGCATAAATGGTTTGTGTAGAAAGTGCAAGACTGCCGTACCTTAGTAGTAAGTAAATAATGTTACTTCCAGTCACACAAAGATGGCCAAAAGTGCCTTTAATAATTTCCCTTCAGTATAACAGATTCAATTCAGCACTAACTAAACTGTATTTGGTTTATAGCTATGATAGAATACGAACATTTGTATTAGCTTAGCATAGATTGTAACCGATTGCACATCTTCATTCGACATAACCAAGATTAAGACCAGCTCGAAATAAAGTTAATTCGATTTCGAAACGATTAAATAGTTAGAGTACTACGTTGCATATTTATAGGGCTGCTCTGGTTTCTTTAGTCTTGAAAACCAGCTGCGTGAAGTCGGCACATCATCTATTGTGTCTCGAAAAATTAATTTCAGCGCCATCTAGGCCTACCACGATTTTTACGTACTCTGTAGATGAGTTTTGTGTTAGCTGATTTGATCACACAAGTTCCTACTAAAATTATAAATAAGCGAGCAAAATAGACTTGTAATTTGTCTTATAAGAGATTCTGCGGTACTAATAATCATTTTTAGTGTCCAGTCCAGGCTAACTTTTACGAAGTCACAATGGCGAAAATTTCCATACAAAATTATTCACTGTGACCGTCAAAATATTTAAGCTGAAGATTAGAAATGATTATTGGTAATGCCCAATCGTACAGATAGGTATTGGTCCTGGAGTGCTCCTGTAAAGATTGGTCAAAATTGGACAAAGAGGTGTGACAAAAAACATCTTATATAGGGTGAAACTCGATGACGTTATAACTCGATAATAGCTGGGCCGATTTCCAAAAGTATTTTTTTTTTGTGCTTTGTTCGTATTGCTGTAAGTATATTACGTTTAGGCAGATAGAAAGTTCCAGCAAATCGATTTGTTCTCATTTCTCGCATTTTACGAAAGAACATTATTATTATGTAGGTAAGATCTAAGCAATATAAATCATGTGCACTGGCAAAGCCGGGCGGGCGCAGCAAGTAGGTACGGTTATGATGCATTTTTGAACATAGTTTCTCAAAGAAAATATTGAATGCAAAATGTATATGCAGATTTGCATTCATATGGTAACAACTCCGACACAACAAGCGGAAAATGTCAAACTCAAATATATGAGCAGGTTCAAAGGAGAAAACATCGCATAGTGACATCACATTGTACCGTGTGGCTGCAAAATGACTGGTGGCATTACGAAATTTTTCATAATTGGTATTGGATTTTACATATATGAAAAACAACTGTACAACAACTACAACTTAAATATAAAATCTTTCCAGTTTGTTTTATTTGCATGATCTGATCCGGATAAGATCACGCTGATAATAAAAAACGCCTATTGGCAAATGTATTTTGATTTTTGTCATTTTCCCCTACTCAATTACACCGACTTTCAAGTATTTCACCGAATAGTCAATTCACAATTTGTTTAATGCACCAGACAACGTTAAGTGTGTTCCATCTATATGAAACAAAGAATTTAGCGGGAAGGTGCTAGTACACGGCATTAGCAAGTTTAGAAGTTATAGCGCTTTAAGTGGTAAGTAACACCTCCGAATTACAGGTCGCCTATTTTATTGGGCTATAACGGGAAATATGGTAAGAATAGATCCCCATTTTAAAATTGTAATATTGATCAAGCTGAGGGCAGCTCATTTGAAATCGCCCAGCGGGGAATTAAAGCATCGAACCCTCAGCGACCAAGAAAATAGACCCTATGTAGATTAACAACACATGAGAACATGCCCGCAAATCGTTTACAATACATAGATCTAGGGCTCGCCTAGTTTCAATGCCAAAAACACGAAAAAAGTCTCCGTAAGAAGTTAGATTTCTCTCTCCTTCTGACATAAAATAATTTTTGAATAGAAAAATTAAAAATCAGTGCGTACTTAAGGGATACATATATACTTATGTGTCTATTATTAGTTTTTTTTTTCATCCCCAACGACGTCAAGATATCAGCGTCCCCGTCAAAGTGTTTTTGTGACCACAGAAGCATCACGGAGTATGTACCTACGTAACTACAGTGGAGATAAAGAGTGAGTACCCATGTTTTTTTGTCTTATACATATGTATGAATAGTATATGCGTAATTATAAGTTCGGGCTGAGATCCGTACTACATAAGTTTAAATATTTCGCGCAGTTGCGAATTTAATGAATTGATGTAGATTGTAGATTGTAGGGGGGAGGTGATATAGTAAATTCCAGATCACTGCGGCCACAAGTGGGCCTATTGTGATGTCCTCCATTTATAGCTCATCCATGATGCCGCAGTTTGTAATAAAGGCGGCTAGCTTTTTGGGTGTGCTGGCAGCTATGTCCGCTGCTTCGAGGCAGAATTTACCTATATAACGTTGACGTGTTTTGGTTAAACAGTTGCAGTCCAATAATATGTGTTCCGCTGTTTCTGCGTCCTCGTTGCATAGTCTACAAGTTTTGTCTTGTGCTATGCCCATTGTCATCAGGTGTTTTTTGACTCTACAGTGCCCTGTGAGAAAGCCTGTGACCAATCGAATCTGACTTCTAATTAATTGTAGTAGTTGTTTCGTTTTTTTGTGGGAACTGTTTGGCATGAAGTTTTTGGCTTGTCTGTTTCCTTCGGTGTTCCTCCAGAAATGAAGCTTTTTTCACATTGCACAACAACGAGGAAATACTGTGAGGAGATTCAACGTTGAACGGCTACAAACGCAACAAACCGCCAGAACTTTTGCCGATCGCGTCTCCCTCAACCTCTCGAGAATTCCTGTACAGCCAGCATCAAGTGCTGAAGACCAGTGGCATCGATGCCAAGAAGCCATCAGAAAAGCCGCAACTGATGTGCTAGGTTTCACCCGACCACCACCGCGAAACCCCTGGTTTGATGAAGAGTGCCGGCAAGCACATGCAGCAAAGAAACTGGCCTACAAAGCGGCGTTGCAGAGAAGGACGAGAGCAGCTCGTGCGTGAGCTCTACGAGCAAAAAAGGAGGGAAAAACACCGGCTTCTCCGGAGGAAAAAGAAAGAGCATGAGAAGCGCGCGATCGAGGAAATAGAGAGGTGCTACTCCAGGAACAATGTTCGGAAGTTTTACCAAAAGGTAAAAAGAACGTGTCACGGGAACAAGACCCGAACAGAGACCTGTAGAGACGAACAAGGAAACCTTGTAGTAGAGTCACAGTCAGTGCTGAGGACATGGAAAAACCATTTCTGTAGACTGTTAAACGGCGAAGACGACACAAATTCCGCTGTCAGGCAGAATGAACCATTCAACCTGGGCGATGAAAGCCAAGACTTCCGTCCACCTGACCAAAATGAGGTAAGGATAGCAATATCCAAGCTGAAGTCCAACAAAGCTGCAGGACCGGACGGTTTATCGGCTGAGCTTTTTAAGGCAGCGGGGGATGACTTGGTAGAGAGCATACACCAACTCGTTTCTAAAATTTGGTCAGAGGAAAGTATGCCTGAAGAAGGGAGCCTCAGCATTGTTTGCCCGATCCATAAGAAAGGAGACCCTCTAAACTGCGCCAACTATAGAGGCATCAGTCTCCTTAACATCGCTTACAAAATCCTGTCTTCCGTACTGTGTGAACGCCTGAAACCATTTTTTAACGAACTGATTGGACCCTATCAGTGCGGTTTTAGGCCCGGTAAGTCCACAACCGACCAAATATTCACACTACGGCAGATCCTGGAGAAAACCCAAGAAGTCCAAATCGATACTCATCACCTATTTATCGATTTTAAAGCCGCATATGACAGCATTTATAGAGACGAGCTATACAGAGCCATGTCTAGTTTTGGCATCCCTGCCAAACTTTTCAGATTGTGCAGAATGACGATGGAGAACGCTCGCTGCTCCGTAAAGGTCGGAAACAGTCTCACCGAGACCTTTGATGTCAAAAAAGGATGCGCTGTCATGTGACTTTTTCAAGATCATTCTTGAGAAAATTGTGCGAAACTCGCAAGCCAACACCAGGGGCACAATTTTCCAAAAGTCTGTGCAACTACTTGCATACGCTGACGATATCGACATCATTGGCAGAACACAGCGAGCTGTCACTGGTGCGTTTGCAAGTATATCAGTACAGAGGCGGCAAAAATGGGTTTAGTGGTGAATGAGGGCAAAACAAAATATATGCTGTCAACGAGAAGGGCACACAACATCGACGAATCGGACAGACGTCACGATAGACAGCTACAACTTTGGTGTAGTTCGGGACTTTGTCTACCTCGGCTCCGCTATTAATTCTGAAAATGACATCACATCAGAAATCAAGCGAAGAATTACACTTGCCAACCGCTGTTACTTTGGCCTAAGAAGGCAATTGATTAGTAAGGCCTTGTTGAGAAACACCAAGGAGACTCTATATAAGACCCTCATCATCCCAGTCCTGCTTTATGGCGCAGAATCATGGACGTTGTCAAAAGCGGATGAAGATCTCCTTGGTCGCTTCGAACGCAAAATTCTTCGAGTGATTTTCGGTCCCGTTTGCGTTGACGGGCTTTGGAGGAGGAGATTTAACAGCGAACTCTACGAGCTGTACAGCGACATCGACTTTGTCAGAAAAGTACGTATCAGTCGACTAAGATGGCTAGGACATGTAGAGCGAATGAACACCAACGCTCCGGCCCGAAGAGTCTTCGATTCCAACCCGGGGGGACAACGAAGTAGAGGAAGACCTCGCCTTAGGTGGCGCGCACAAGTGAAAGGGGACCTCAACCAACTTGGAATGCGCAACTGGATGCAGTTAGCCAAAGATCGTGCTGGAGATGCGTGTTGGTTGAGGCCCAGGTCCACCCCGGACTGTAGCGCCATCTAAGTAAGTAAGTAAGTTTTCACACTACTTTTTATAGCGTTAATTGGTAGCCCGCAGAATGGTCTTGGCATCATGAATTGGGATACGGATCCTTTTCTGGCTAATTCGTCTGCTTTTTCATTGCCTTCATATCCACTGTGCCCTGGCACCCAGATCAGGTGGACTTTGTTTGTGGTGGCCAGTATCTGCAGGATTTGGAGGCAGTCCCATACCAGTTTTGATGTTATTTCAAAGGCGTCGAGCTGCCCTGCTATCAGAAAAAATATAAATGTTCTTATTTGTTATAGCCCTGTTTAGACTCTTTCTAATGCAGAGTTCTATTGCATGTATTTCGGTCTGAAATACGGAACTGTTTATGTCCATACTAGCGAAAAGGAACTTTTAGTGCACGGACCGTATACTCCAGCTCCAACTCCTTCATCTGTTTTGGATCCATCTGTATACCATACAAGTGAACTGTTGGCAAATGTTGGTTTGTTCTGTTCCCAGTTTAGACGGTCTGGGAATGTAACCTTAAAGTTGTGTCGGAAGTTATATATTGGTAGAATTGATGTGTACTAAGATAGAAATTTAAATTATTAAAGTAAGATTAATTTATTTTTTTGTTTGTTGTATCCAAGATAAGGTACAGTTATTTGATAAAGATTTTGTAATGAACCTAACGTGTATGCATATGCATATGAATTTTGACAAGAGATTGGATTTATGAGAGCTAAAAGTATATGGCTATTCTGTTTTTTAAAACATATTTAGATTAGGGTAATTATTCGTAAATAAAATGTTCAATGCAATTGCGGAACTATTATTACAACATTTGGAGAGATTCAGATCGTATAGCATGCATTACCTGTGATCCAGCACAGTTCACTTTTGTGTGTATTCGACATAGGGACTATCCCACTAATGTATTAAGGGCGCGTATAGTCAAGGAGCTATGGTGAAAACTCCATTGCTGTAAGAGGGCGGGCACCCTTGACGATGGCATAACACCTCGCCATCGAAATTAAACGATAGGTAGTTAATATAGAAAAAGGACTGCCATCTATTTCTTTCTAAAAATAATTATACGCATACAAACACAACTTTCATCCCCAACAAAATAGCGTCCAAGATTTCTACATAACAAAAGAGGAAAGAGAGCAGAAATATCCCACATTCCCACTTCCCATCCATAACTGTTGAGCCTAGCTGAGTACAATATTCGTGTCTCCCATCAGCTGCTATGTTTAAGGAACTGCCTAACACCTAAGTCCTGTTTTATCCAACACCCTTCCTACTACAAATGTCACCAGCGTGAGTTCTTAAAATGTAACCTTAAACTGATAACTAAATATCTTTATTACATAGTGCCGTGCAATGGTGTTATGATGATGTCGCCAGCATGAAGATTATACCAAACCGTGCGATTAAGCGGATATGAATGATTCTCTTGTAGATTTGCAGACTTCAGAAACATCAAGTTTCAAACCTAAATCACCAGAAGACCACAAAAATCACCTAATCTTATAAACGCACATTTTATAAGCGAAGGCTACTGCAGATTTGCAAGACAAATCTGCTTATAATTAAGCCCTTAAATAAAAGTCTTGGTTTATATATTTTTGTCCATTCTTTAATTTGTCATTTTTTATCACAAATAATTTGAAGCTTTTTATACAATAACATAGTTTTGTCGTTCGTTTTTTTATATTTTGGAAATGATAACTTAAGAGTAGTTTACGCAAATGTATATTTAATTTTTTTTTTCATTTCAATGTACACAAATACTTTCTGTATTTTTAAATTTTCCATTAAATCAAATATTCGATACAGCTCAATATTTCGCTAAAAAGTTTTATCAATTCATTAACATTTTCAGCTTTTTTTTCTTAAAAAATTAAAAATTATCTAAATATTATTACTTACATACTATATTTACAAAAAATAAAATCGGTAATTAAACATTTTGCCCTTCTAATTGTTATGTACAAACAATAAATGCTTGCTTAATGTCCTACACACATTTTCCTACTACATATTATGTATCCCCGTCATAATTTTTTATATTTTTGTTTAGTACCTAATCATAAAAAATACTAGGTATTTACTGTACACACAACACTATTTAAACATAACATACTCTTAAAAATTAATTCTTTTTTCTATTTTGATATTCACTAATAAGTTTAACAATATTTAACCATTGTACTACGAAAACAAATGCATTTCATAATATTATTTAGTTTTTTTCTATTTTCGTTTCATTTTTACAAAATTATGTATGGAAGAGAAGTAATTGTAGGTAATTTATTTTACGTTTTACTTTTATTTATTGTAAAAAAGATATGTGAAATTTATAAAGACTCTTTTTGGATATGTTTGGGTATAATTGAAGATAAATTGGAAGTCTTTGCAAATCGAGGAGTTTGGCTTACCAGCCAAAAGTTTGTCTAATTTCCAGCCAAAAACCACAGTGTTTGAAAAAGAAATGTGTTTTAGGACAAAGAGACAGGTCCACAAAGCTCAATGTGATTCTTCACTATTGTGTTGTATCCTTCTAGGATACATATTTAAAACATTGTTCTTAAACCTATCACTGGTTGAAATGTTATGATTTGGTCCTTAATAAGCTTTTCCACTTTGAGAACTAGACTTATATTATTGCAAAATTTTCTCCCGTTTGATGTTACCAATGGCACATATTGAAATCATTCACAATAATTAGTTCAAAAGATGCACATATTCGAACTAGATTATGAACTTTTTCAACTGCAGGTGACATCCCATAAAATGCGTTTTTGTTGATCAACTTTAGTTACAGAGACTTAAATTAAGGCGAAAATGCTGTTTCTCAGCACAAAACTGCAGTCGTTTTCATTCAAGAAAAGAATTGATCTCAAAAATAAAACTCCCAAATAAATGATTGAGGAAGCTGGGACTGGCTCCTCATTGATATTTTGTGTTAAAGAAAGATTGAACACTTAAAGCTTAATCCACCAAATGCCGAACTCATCGTCATCCCTCTCACTTAGGAAATAAAAGATATACCACAATTGGACCCACAGCCCACAGAAATGGAAAGGCATTCGATTAATATCGCTGCATTTACCTATTGGCTATGCTATGTACTAGAAAAATAATAAATATATAAATAGGACACAGAATACGAAGAAAATAAAGCAATGCTTGAATATTTTTCGGGCGTTCAGAAGTGAGACTTGAAATTGAACATTATTAATTGATGGTGTACCGCGATTTGTAGCTCATACTCACCATCTGTTCAGTCGTTTGGTAAGGGCATAATGGTAGGCTTAATCCTATAGTCCTATACTCTCGAAATAGGGAATTGTTTGGGGCACAGAGGATTGTTTGCTGGGGTTTACGGGTTTTCTAAAATTCAAAACCCAAAAACGCTGCTATATGTTGAAACACTACTAAACCTAAAGACTTTGAGCTTTTTACGAAAAATTTGGCATCCAAATGTGCCTTACAAATTCAGCACAATGAATCGTTTGCAAAATTGATAAAAGATTGTGCACTTCAGCAGAAGGAGCAACGATTATCTTAGGGAAAATAGAATCTGTAGAACATCTCCATGACAATGGAGGACTGGAATCCAAAACGTCACTCATCTTGATTGGGATGGGACTATGAACCCTTAAACGCATGGGCGACCTGACACATATACCCCAATGAGATATAATAAAATATAGGCTCGGATACACAGATGTAAGAAAATATTTTTCCATTAATTCAATCAGCAATTAGAAAAGTGCCGGTGTGGTCCTAGAATTACATACACTTTATTGTGAACCAGCTTTATAAACCAACCAACAATAGACGGAAATTAGACAATAAACTAGAGGTTATATGTTGTACCAGATGGTGTGTGTAAATTTCAGCCATCTACGTCAATTAGTTCTTGAGATAGACCAAAATAGACAAAATTGGCTTAGTTGATTCGGACAGACATATCGTAGCGAAAACAATAAGGCTCCTTCCTATGGAAACGGAACCTTAAAAAAAACTCTACGGACATTTCGTACAATAGAGATTCAAATTAAAACATAAACTCGTTGATGTCAGTCTGATTATGTATAGGTACTAATAAAAATTGGGAGTAGCTATTTTAAAAATATTTTTTTTTAATTTGTTGGTTATGATTTAAATTTGGAATAATGTCCCTACTTCGTGGAATAGTAGTTCTTGTAATAAAAAAGTTATCTGCTGAGCGAGGAGAGGGTTTATGGATTATATATATACAACGGTCTTAGAACACCCTAGTAGCCTAGGTACATCTTAGGAGCTATTTAAACGCTTTAACGATGTGGAACAAAAATGGGGACACAAAATCAAGGTTGGCAGTTAAAAACGATTGCAAGACTTCGAGAGAAGGAAGGTATAAAAAAGAGAGGATATGCATCTATGTATATTGTATATGTACTCGTTCTTAATATGTTATATCTATCAATTATATCCTATGGAAAACATGTTTTGTTTATTTTTGTCGTTTTGTTTTTCTTTTTTTTTATAATAATTACAATTGCCGATCTTTATTTATTACTATTACATTAGGAACAGAAGTTGACTGCTCCATTAAATTATCCTTACCGACTACCTTTTATTACAAACACAGACATTTTTCTTTCTTTCAATTACTTTACAAGTAGGTATGTACCTACATTACATTAGTGTCAATTATTGTTGTAAATTACCTACTTAAAGATAGATAGTTTACATTTTCTTATTTTGCTGTCAAAATGTTATTCGATATTATTAAAAAAAATTGTGGACCAGTCTTATTTCGATACATTTTCTCTTATACTTTTTTTTATCTTTTTATTTCTATTTCATTTGCTATTTCACTATTTTAAAATTATTTGCTATTTCTGTTTTCAGTTTAAATTGTCCGATTCGATGCGATGATGTGCTGATATCCTTGCAAAAATAGAACTAAAAATTATTACATACAAAAAGAAACAAAACAAGAACTAAAAATCACCCTAAACACAACTTTCAGGGCCGGGCAATGTGTCCGTAATTATATGATTTCGACTTGAGTTCGTTTTACTCGTTATCGACGATGTTGAAGGATTCGAATTCACCGAAGAGGCACCACCTAGTGATTTGGGTAGTGTACCCGTTGTCGCTGAGTTGGTTAAGTTATAGTCAATTATACTGCTGGCTGATAGGTATTCAGCTATTGAAAGTTCGGCTTGCTTGTGATGACTGCCTATGCTATTGGGCAGGGAAGGTTGAGCACTGCTAGGAAGGCCACTACAACTGCTATTAAGTGTACTATTACTACCACCGCTTGGGCCACTACCAATGCCACCACCACTGCAATTGGTGTAGTTTATGGTATTAGCAAGCGGATGATCATATCTCGTGCTAATGTCGTGGCGTGAATTATGTAGGTTGGTTGGAGCGCAGACTATATTATCTGGAAGCGGTTTGATAGGAAGTGCATCGTAGAG
Organism: Cheilosia soror; assembly: GCA_949372485.1. Lineage (NCBI taxonomy): Eukaryota > Metazoa > Arthropoda > Insecta > Diptera > Syrphidae > Cheilosia > Cheilosia soror. The sequence continues at coordinate 94,109,450 of OX443562.1, forward strand.
TAGTTGTTGATTTTGGTAGGCTTTTCGTGCTTCTGCAGTCAGTTTTAGGGTGTTTTGCCTGCTCGAAGCAGTGCTGTGTTGGTCCAGCTCGTTGTAGTTCATTGATGGAAGTTCCTGGAAGTAAAAGAAAAAATTAATTTTATAAATTTGGAGTTGGGAAAGGAGCTATATATGATAGTCGTGAAAAGTCAAACTATCTGTATAATCGAAGACGGGCAATAGTTCCCTGATCTCAAAAGGCCAAACTGGAAAATTCTTCGCTAAGTATAATACAATCTCCAATATAATGCGAGTGAGACAATATGGCTACAAGAAAACACAATAGGCATATCAGTGCACTACGTAGGCACATGGTGGTCCAAGGATTCTATTCAATAGGTATCGACAAAAATAACTAAGAACAAAATTTAAGATTAAATAAAATAAAATTAATAAAATTAAAAAATTAATAAAATAATTTTGCTGTAAATGGCGCTTTATTTGCAGTCAACGAGTCCCCCCAGCCAGCTCGGTTACTATTAGCTATAGCAGCTGTCTTAATTTTTGCAGAACTGAGATGATTAGAGTATTGTATTATATTTCCCTGGACCTATAATTGCACATAGGGCTTTTCTCCTTAGACTTCTTGTGAGGCCCAATGGCGCGGTGATGCAGGCGTGCCGCACTCAATTTACATATATGTTGAGAAGGTGAAATGGCATTTACCAGTTTTCTATTATTGAAAATGCCTTCTGTTCGTTCCAAAAGTGTAAACTTATACATACAAACGATTGCTTGTATAAATCTTAAATGATGCCCTAAAGATGCACTGCAGTATCAGCTTTGTTGATGTTGATATAAAACAATAATCTCCTGTGAATCTGTTCACCACTTCTGGCGAGATTTTTACAAAAAGCTCTAGAGCAACACAAAAGTACCTTAGAAATCAGGAAAAACAACGACACAGTCATTGCAACCTCTAGATTAGGATCGGTTGTACCTACCCCGTCCAAATTGCATCTTTAGGTTCACTAAATTGCTTTCTATATTGTATACACGTCAACACAGTAAAGTTACGAGCACCTACATATAGATATACGATGCAGTTTACTTTAACGTACATAAGCTCAAAAACAAACCAAACAACTAGAACTCCAAACACTTTGATAGAAAACAGAGGCAAAAAAGTTTGCAACAAAAATAAGGATATACTCACATAATCGGCAGATGAGAAATTTGGTTTTCCTATACACAGAGCATTGGGCCTATTGCCCATAGGCGACGATGAAGCACTTCCTGTTTTTTGTGCACTCAAAATATCCGGTTGTTTCTCAATGCCTTGTTTCAATGTATAAGCAACGACAAGCCTTTGGTGTCCGGCTCCGGTCTCTAATGGCGCCGTCACTGTAACATCCATTCCTATAGAGGATACAAAATAAAAAAAAAATTCAAAATTTGTTCGTTCGCTGCTAAAAGATGCTGTCGTACCTAAATGTTTATCCTTGTCATCACATATACTGCGGCTACCCTGTTCTCGACGTTTTCGCACCGCAATAACAACAACAAAGAGGACACCTATTCCAACGGTGAACAAGGTTCCGGTTAGTAGTGCAGCCAATGGAAGTATCGAGAGTCCTATCCGGCCATCTAAAAAACAACACAGTACATTATGTCTCATTAAAAAATATTTTTTTATTTCAACTAGAAAGGGGCTTTGCGCTAAGCTTATTGGTTCAGTAAGGTGGAAAGGGCCAAATAATCCAACTGTGATTAATAGCTTGCTAAGAAAAATATTATATTAACGGTGGGACATGTGGGCAGTACGAGCTTTGATTGACCTTGTTGCCGACTCCTCACCAACCTCTCTTCAGCTTTAATAGTGTTGTTCAACGGTAAGCTGAATAGCACTCTAAGTACTTTAATAAACTGCTACTAAAATTCGAGTACACACACTTAGCACTGACATGACATACACTACATGGCCATTAAATGCACTGTTCAGTGCAGTTTTCCTTTCATTTATAAAAACAATTTAAATACCCCATTGCACGCTCTAAATGAACTTCCGCCAAAATGGCCAAACAACCGCTAATTTACACAAATTACGTCCAAATTACGCAAATCACACACAAATGCGTTATGCTATGCCTTCCATTCGTCCATTACCCAGCTTGGTTCTATGACCTACTAATACCAGCGATAATTCCACACCATATATCGCCATGACCGACACAATCGAAATACCGCCCCCAGCAAAATACATCTATGCGACGATTAAGGTTGTTCGCTCGTTGTTAGCCTTATTGTAGCAAACAAACCCGGCGGACTCTTACACGCAAAAAATATGTATGTTTATGCTACGCATACCTTTGCTCTGGTAAGTAGGTATACAAGCAATTATACTCACATTAATTAGACCAACAAGTGAAAGTGACTAACTTCATTCATTGTGAGGCCTGTATACACCCACACCCACTCCTCATCGCCTAACAGGATATGAAAATGGGAAAAGGAAAAACAAACAGAAACTTATGCCCTCAAAAAAGTGGAAATTAAAACCGAACCTATTAGGCATACATAGGTCCAAAAGAATTTGGGCAACGACCTATTTGTATAAATTCATCATAATTAAATCAAAATAATTCAAATACAAATGTATGTCCATTTGGACAGAGCAATTAATGGGCATGGTATTATTTAGACTTGCACAGTCTGTTAAACAAATAAAAATTGGAATATTTAATCCAAGGAGATAGTCATCCCAGTTCTTCTGCTGGGTTTTTGTGAAAAAACCTCTCGATATTTTGGCAAACAGTTTCAATGTGTGATATTTGGTCTGATGGAGTGTGGATAAGGAGATTCAAAAGTCTCTAAGTTTTTGAATTCAGATGTGAACAAAATACATATCCCTATCCTAACATAAGTACCCTATTGAAATGTCCCTTTATCTGACTTGCAGGCTTCGAAAAGTCGCTCTTTTCGTTATTAAATTTAAGTAGATGTCGCCTAGCAGCCAAGCCATTCCTAATCCATCTTCAAGAAAATCATAAATCCTCTGTAAGTATACATACCTATACCATCTCACAAATAAGCACAAAACAAAGTTTAAACAAAAATAAATGAAAACATCAAATGAGATCACTTTTAACAACCTGTAGTCAAACGATTTTTCGACGAGGTAATTGTTTATTATGCATGAAATTAATTTTTCACCCCTAATTGATTATATGACTTTTAGCAACTCAAAAGTACCAAGATTAGCATACAAACACCTACGCCCTACATACAGCCTCCTTTATTTTTTAATCCACCTAATTATGAAGTATAAAGCAAAACAACAGAATTAAAAAAAAAACTCAAATCACCATATCCTCCATACTATACACACCACATTTGCACGTACACTTAAGAGCTATGCAAGGATAAGGATGAAACAAAAAAAAATAAAAACTCTGTTTAAAAAAACTCCCTGGAATAATGTACTCCAAATAGATCCATAAAAACTGAACAACGCCTCCCCCAGGTCACAGGTGTGGATTATTCAAGTTGCCTAATTAAAAAATCATTTGCACACAACAGCTGCTGCTCTGCGTCACCCTCAGCCAATTCACAAACTAATATTCAGCGAATTCGACGCAGTATGGGTGGTTTTGGTAGCTAGGTAAAGTAGCCAGTTCCGCTTAATTTGTGCCTTAAATTAATTTTTAATTTGCCTTCAATGGTAATTCCACCCCCAGCCGAAAGCCATAATCGACAATAGCTAATCCAATAATTATAAATCCAAACGCCATCAACTGCTACAGCTACCATCAAGGTGGGGTTCTTTGTTTTTCAATTCCAACTTTCGACGCTAATACTCGTAATGTGAAACAATTGCTCGTTCAGCAAAGTATAAGCTTTCGGAAATCAGGGCATATCGCTTCGAATGGTGTGCTGTTAAGTTTTTCCCCTTTTGACTTCGACTCGGAACTTTCTTGTTGATTATTTATTCGTTTATTATTGTTTCAATGAGTTTATTGTTTTTTTTTTGAATATTTTCACAGAAACTGGTGTAGTACGAACTTAAAATTTAGAATTACTGCGAAATGATGGATGAAAGGTCAGAATCGAATTTACGGTTTGAAAGTTACGATGGGGTGAAATAATGGGATGAATTGATTACATACATATATCTATAATATAGTTATGTACAATGACTTAAGTAATCGGATTTAGTAAGGAAGGATTTCAATTAAAAATATTTTGGAAAATGGCCGTGTACTTAATATGGTCGGTCAAAACTATGAGATTGCGTCAGAAAACTTACACACATTGGGCCTTACCAATAATCATTTTTAGTCTTCAACTTAAATATTTTGACGGTCACAATGGATAATTTTATATGGAAATTTTAGCCATTGTAACTTCGTAAAAGTTAGCTTGGACACTAAAAATGATTATTAGTACCGCGGATTGAGAATAAATTATATAAATATGGTATTTAAATATGGTGTTATGTATATTAAGAATTATGAAATAACAAAATGTTAAAATATTTCACCACGCTTAGAGTTGTGATTCACTGTATAATCTGCACTTGCTTTAGAACCTTGGCGCGTCGTATGAATTATGTACTTATGCGGCCCACAGACACTACACTTGTGTCTGCACCGAAGCACTGACACCGGTGTTCCATTCCGCCACACGTCACACCGATCGATACACCGACACTAAAAATCAAAAACTTTTGATTTTACTCGCTCCGTGTCTGACACCAAAATCGGTGTGCGCACCAGCCCACACACAGCACACATTTCCGTACACCGACACCGGTGCAGACACAAGTGTAGTGTTTATGGGCCGCTTTACACACACTATGTACTTATCTGTTTTTTGCATAAGTACCTAAGATCTAACGCAAGCGCAGATCATTCGATTTTTGGTAGCATATAAGTTAACATGAAATAAAACATTTATAACGTAGACAAAGAGTTTGATTTTTGATACTTTTTTGGTGTAAATATCACACTTTGATTTACTTATTCTTGCATACATTTATTTTGCGTTTCCTTATTTCGCTTTTGCCAAATAAAATAATAGCAAAATCTTTGAAGATTCTTAATTTTTTCATTTTTAAAATTTTTTTTTATCAAACCACATAAACATTAAAAAATGTTTGGGGGACATGCTGCCCCCCTGCAACCCCCATGCTTTTGGTCACTGTAGGATTTGGAGTAGGTGCGAGTTTGAGTATTATGCAAAGTAGGGGGGTGGGCGCAGTAGCGCAGTGGTTAGTGTGTTGGACTACTGTGCGAGGGATCCCAGGTTCGATTCCCGGAAAAACCCAAATTACATCTTAAAGTTTTTTCTACTGCGCCACCTCTCGCGAACGTCTGGCAAACATCCGAGAGTATGACTGTCATGAAAAAGCTTCTCAATTCAGCCGTTCGGACTCGGCATAAAATTGTAGGTCCCTTCCATTCGTCCCAAAAATAGAAACTCACACAAAACGAATGGTTGCGAGAAGCTAGGCCTTGGGTGTCACCCGCCTGTTGCGCCACCTATTTATTTATTTATTTAGGGGGGTGATTTTACTTACGTATAAGAAAACAAATTCCTCTTGAAAGTGACAAAAAATAGATGCTGATATAAACAAGCGGCTAAATAGCATGGCGCAAAATAACGTTTTAGAAATTAAGCAAAAGCAAAAATACCAAAAGGTATATTTGAAAGAAGAGCAAAATATAGACATGGTAAAGAAAAAATTTGAGTCAATCTTAGAGCGAGATGAATGCAAGACGAAATGGCAGTCTTCCACATGACTTCTGCGAAATAGTTGAAAAATATTTAAACCGTCGCGTCGCGAGATAATAGTTTACGAAATGAAAACTGCGAATTGATAGCCACCCATATCACAGCAAACTGTCCACACGCTTCGTAAGTGCTTACATAAGTTCTTCTATAGTGTAAACATTCCTATAAATTACTTCTGTTAAACTTACGTAAGTCGTAAAAAAAGCTTACAAATGCAGTCCATGCCATAAAAAATAAGCTAGTTTCTGCATTTGGTGCAAAAAATTTCGTTGGGGTTCCAATGTTGAGCCAGCAACTAAATAGTTATCCATTTGAAAAACATGGAAAATGTAATTGGGGATAATCATAGGGCTTTGTTAATTGTAACCCCGAAGGCAAGGCGTCCTGGAATCAAAGGTTTCTGAGCACAAAAGACTTTTCTTTGTAGAAAAGGACGTGAGGAGGGCGGAACATCGGCATTTCGGAAACAGAAAGATAGAACACAAAAAGCGCAAGATCGAGGAAATAAAGAGATATGGTACCTATACTCCTCTAGAAGCATTTTTGACGAGTGTCATCCAATTTAATATACAGAAAAAATGCATCGAACTGGAACCAAGATAAAAAGGATTTGGCAACATATACTTGGTTTCGAAATAGCTATCCACAATTATGTATTACCTATGCAGTTTTTATTTATTAACACTGTTGTTTTCTAAAATTCGTGCTGCAAAGGCTTGTTGTAATTCTTGGATTTGATTAAACAACATTTACGTTTGTATTGCATGGTGTAATGTCCACTTAGTCTATAATGAACTTGTACCAAGCATTCCTCTCAAAGCCAACTGGATCGCCCCCCGTAGCAGCTTTCTGATGCTACTTCTTTGAGGATTAGCCATCCTCACCCTTTATGTTTCTTTATTACGTTCGTCGTTTCTCAGGAAAAAATCAAAGATTGTCCACATCGAAGTGATTCATCATATACATAAATTACAGGTCTTAAAACGTCGATTTTCAATTTTCTTTCAAAGCACCAAATTTTTAACTAATTGGTTTGAATTTAGTGCGAACATTTGGTCTTGAGTCTAAATTCCCTTCATTTTTTGGTATTCTCATACCAATCTTGTTTGTTTTGCAGTTCAACATGAAGCGTTGAATTAACTTTTTTTCTATTCTCAAGACATCCGTTTACCATTTCCCTAAACAAATCAGTCAAATTCACGGCAAACATACCCAACCCAACTTGAAAATTTCCATCTCAGCAATTCAAACTTTGCCTTCGTGTGCAAAATTCGAATAAAGTCTCAAAAAATCACTCCCAATTGACACTTTATTTGTCCATTCTACTCCGGCCCCCAATTACGAATCCATGTGAAATCTCAATATTTACCAAGTAGTTAACACCCATCCAAGACGAATTTTAAACACTTGACGCAAATAAACAGACTCGCACAAATATTTGAAGGCCACATGTCCCTGTGTCCCCAAAGAAATCTTCGTCCTAATTTGCATTGGTAAATTTGAACATTTGTCCTCTCCACCTCCTACCCATCCAGCTATCTATCTATGATCATTGCCGTTACACTTGCTTTTGCTTTATCCTCACTGTCGTCGGTCACCCACACAAGAAATTGTATGATAAGGAAAAACAACATACCAGCACGAAACATTGTTTTCTTGGCAATAAAAGTTTACGACAATCCCAATGGAGTCATTATTGCCTTAAAAATTTGTAAAATCGAAGAACAGCAAAACAAAGGCAAAACACTGCTACGCATACACCCACACACACACATACACGCAAATACACCGAAAAATTGTCGAGGATAATGCTGGAGATGGTTCCAATCGAAATAACTGAAAAGCGAAAAACAGTTTATAAAATCGAATAAAATGCAGGAAACCTCCCAACACCCACACACACACATATACCTACAGTAATAACAAAAACATAAAAAAGTCAAACCAGTTTTTGGGGTCAATAAATTTGTTCGTCTGTAGGACTCATCGCAACCTACTTGCCACCCCAAGCCATCCCTTGAAGTGAATATTCGTTTTGTTCGTTGTTCGCTCAGCCCCCATACTCACGTTTACTTTGAATCGAGATATTATTTTCCCCTCGGATATTGAATATAATAATCGGAAGCCACACGTGGATTTCCTTTTTCCCATTTACATTTCGCACATTTTTTAAAGATCGCTTGGGGTGGGCTTCGTGTTTATTGTCTTGATGGTATGCGGTTGTCTAAAAAGTTGCAGCAGGGGTGATTATTTCAGTGTTCTGTATTCTATGAAAGATATCTTTAGTGTTATATTTTGGTTTGCATGGAGAAGAATTACTGTTTAATGATGTTCTATATACCATCGGAGGCAAAAAAGGATTTCTGGAATTGGAACAAGCGACATTGGTAGTAAGTTCGGTAGTATCTTTTATTTGCAGGGCTGCTCTGCTTCAGCAACACACACACTCATAACCTTACCTAACTCGTATCGATGTATGTCACATATTAAACACCTAATTTACTACCCATATATCATCTAGCTGTATCCTAGATGGTAGGTGTAGCCGAACTATGCTTTGTTTTTTTAAATACTCCTCCCGGGAAAGGCGAACCTATAACGCTTCATCAGCACCCCGAGAAGCTTGCAGGTGTTATCTGCTAGTAGATACATTATATTGAGGAAGTCGTGGGGCTATCGCAGTTCTATATATTTTGACACAAAGTGGCAGTTTTGGCGAGAAATATTTTGCCCTTAACTTGTTCTGTTGAAGTACAAGAGACAATTCAATGGCTAACCTGTCGGTCTTGTCATTTTGCTTTATAAATATTCTGTAAGGAAAGTTTTTCTGATTTATTTTTACGCACTGGCGCAACAGGCGGTAGAGACCCTAGGCCTAGCTTCTCGCAACCATTCGTTTTGTGTGAGTTTCTATTTTTGGGACGAACGGAAGGGACCTACAATTTTATTTCGAGTCCCAACGACTGAATTGAGAAGCTTTTTCAGGACAGTTATACTCTCGGATGTTTGTCAGACGTTCGCGAGAGGTGGCGCAGTAGAAAAATCCTTAAGATGTAATTTGTGTTTTTCCAGGGATCGAACCTGGGATCCCTCGCACAGTAGTCCAGCACACTAACCACTGCGCTACTGCGCCCACATTTGGTTTTCAATAGCCATCGAATTTTGGTCTGATTTTATTGATCATTATGTTGTACCCAAAACTTTCATTTGTACTAGTGTCAGAGACTGTCATCGGGGAACATAAATGTATATCAATCCTGCCATTTGCTTCCATATGCAATGTCACAAATTAATTTAAATTTTCGAAACTCTCCATTGGATATACGGTACCTATCTTAGCTACCTAAGAACTGATACCTTATTTATATATAGATATTAGTTCCTCCAAGCACTGCGTACTCTTGAATTACCCAAGCGAGCGTAAACTTTTCAAAACTTGATCAACTCTACACATAATTCTCAGGACTAGCTACTCAATCATTTAATTTTATGCAGATTTTCCATTGCGCCCATCTTGTGAGTTCATTGTGCTTCCGATAAACTTTATGATCCATCTTTCGAGGAATGCTATAAGAGCCCCCCTCGTGTCTATTATCCTCAGGAGTGTATTATCTAACCTGCTTTCGCTCTAACAGTTTCTGTCCGCCGCCCATCCATTCGATTATTCTCATTTCGCTACCATTCCCAGTTGCATGCTTGGGTGTAGGCGGGACTGGGCCAACTTCCTGAAGAAAACACTGCAGAGTGTGCGTTATCGCGCGTTAAGTTCAGACAGAAGCACATTTTATAATACTCAAAGTAAACTAAGAAACCTGAATTATCCTGGCGAAATTGTTCCGTCACAGGAGGCAAACAATATACGAGAGTAACACAAGTATAGGAACATCACACGAAACGATGTAAAGATGGAAAGCTATCACCTTTTTTTGCGAGATAGATTTGCATGGATATTGTTATCTCGCTTTGCGTTTCTTTTTTCTTCCTATATGCTATCAAGCCAAAGGGAGGATGAAATCGCGTGCTTATAGGTTCTTGGGTAAGTTTCAGACCCAATTGTTTTGTTTTCCTTAACTGTTCGTCCTTTTACGCTATGATGCCGGCTGTAGCTACCTGAACCCTGAATACTTTGGATACAATACAATATGATAAAATATCCATCGTCTTACTTTTCTGTTGATTTCCCCCATTCAATTGCTTTTCCAAGTAACTTCAATTTCTTATTTGGATGGCGGATTTTGCAAACGTCGAACAATGTTTTACAGTGATGCCGGAAAGAATAGACGATCAAACAATGGGAGTTCCTTTTCCTTGCTGTTTTGTGTACTCTGAGGCGTTTGTTGTTGTTCTTGAATATTTTTCACTTTTCTTTTTTTTTGTTCTATTTTTTTTACATCACTTTGCCGAGTTATCCTTATTTATATGAAAACAACACCAAAGAAGGTATGTTAAAAAAAAAGGCAAATGCAAATGCAAATAGAATCTTATAGCCTGTGTTGGTGCCGTTTTATTGTTCATTCTTTTCTTTTGAATAAAACAAGAGAATGGGTTGCAAAGGGGCGATGCGATGTGAGGGAGCGAGAACAAAAGTAAAAATATTTCTTGTTCTCGTTTCTCCATATTTATCCTTTCGTAGAGATTTTCTTAGCAATTCTCCGAGCAACGCTGTCCAAGGATTATTCTTCGGTTCAGAACAGAACGTGTAGAAAGTATATGCAGCATGAGAAGTAGGTGTACTCATCCAAGTGCTTTGCAGTAATAAATTGTATTTAACTTTAGCAATTGTTCGCCACCTAGCGCCACCCTATCTTGTTTGCCTTTCTGCCATGGTCTGACCATTTCAGGAGCATTGTGCTTTTTTTTTGTTTTTTGTTTGCTATATAGAGTGCTACGCTTCTGAGTGTGTACAGTTTGACTTATTTACGTTTCCCCGGTGAATACAGGGGTTAAAAAGAAAAATAGGGACACAAAAAATCCCTTAAAGCTATGCAGGTGACTACTGTGACTATTAGCTTTGTGTGTGTGCTGTGATTTTTTTCTGTATGTTTGCATTTTGCCGTCAGCAATTTTTCACGCAGCTGCAATATTTAGAAAAGGGATAAAGATGCAGTCAGCAAACGGATCACGGGTTGATTAACGTACCTACCTAAGCTAATGGTTGAGGATAGGGTTGTGATTCCGCTCTGTTGTATTTCATACGCAGTATGCTATTTTGGATTAAAATAAAATAAATTGGAGTTATTTATTGATGGAGTAAAAACGGGGAGAAAAGATGCCAGTAGCAAATAAAGGGCATTACTCTTAGCTCTTGCTATAGGGCAATTAGTTTGAAAGAGTTCTGATTTGTAGTGGATAGAGGTACGGAAATTGGTGGAAAATCTGATCCACAGTCGGCACCGACGAAGTATGGGTCGCAAATAGGTTGGCTGCGCTTTAGGGGTTGCCTTTAAACATTTACTAGATAGCTCATGATCTTTCTGAACAAGAATATGTTTACTTTCCTACACACTTTCAAATTGTACTCAAGTCGGAATTCTACCAAAATTTGCGACTCTTGTTTAATTCTGATGTTAGGAAAAGTATTGCGACTTTTTCTAACTAATATTTGCATTTATTTAAAATTCGATATCTGAAGTCGGATGTCGGACATCAAAACCTCCGAGCTGATTTTCTAGTTGGCAAATAATTTGACTGTATGTAATAAGTCTGCAGTAACTAAAATCTAATAAAAGAACATACTATAGGTATCAGTTCGGAGCTTATTTATCGACAGGTGTTACAAGTGACTGACTATATTTGTATACAAGTAATAGGTACCTACGTAGAAATCTACCTACAGGTACTAAGACTGCTTTTCATATCTCTATAAAACAAAGTGAAAAAAACTGTTTTGTTGATTTTTTTTACGGTGATCGGCCGATAGGCTAAACAAATTTAATATCGGACAAAGGGGCGTGGCACCGCTCATACAAAAAGAAAAAACATTCAAAATCGTATACATATTTCGAAAACCACCAAATCGATTGAGATCAAACTTACAGATAATCTTAGGTATTGACCGAAGAGTGCTCCTGCGAAGATTGGTCAAAATATGACAAAGCAACAAAAAAATTAAAACAATGTCGCCCGTAAATAAATTAAAAAAAAATAAAAAAAGCAACAAAAGGCCTGGCGAAGCTGGCGGGGGTTCAGCTAGTTATATTATAGATATGTTATGTATAACTTTGGCGAAAAACCATACAAATACAAAAAAAATACAAATACAAATGCATACATACTGGCATATATGGGCCAGCCAGCCCAGCATAGGGACATCCAAAAAATCCAAAGAGCACCCATAAAATTAGTATATGTTTTTTTTTGTAAATCAAGAAATAAATAGTTTTTTGAACGAATAAAACAATTTGTTTCATCAGTCGGTGTATCTCTACCATTGGTATTTGTCGTTTAGCTTAAGGTTATACTTATATAGCCCGTCCCAACTTAGGTGAAAAAAAAAAGTTCCTCGAGTTGGACAACAGCGTTTTCGTTGCGGTTGCTCATAGAGTTGAAGAACGCGTTGATACCCTCGTACATTTAACCAAGCATCACTTGTTGGGCAACGCGTTGAACGCACTTGGTAGCTGACAGCTTATCACACTGAAATATTTCGAGTTTCTCTTTCAACATCAGTATGGTAGTGATCTTCCTAGGGCACAGATCATTGTTTCTTGTTTATTTTTCCCCTTTCTGGATTTTCCTCATGACTTTATTACTTTATTAGGGGTGGATGCGTTGTCCAGCTATATTCTGTACTTGTGCGCGCAGATGTTTTTAGTACTGGTGTTTCCGCAATGCTCTGCGCTGGGTAGATCTAGACCATCGTCTTGTTCTAGACTACTGAGTTGCAATTTAATGATAAACCATACACAGTGCATAAACAGATGTCGGTTGACTGATTCCAATGGCTCAACCAGCACAGGCACACAATCGCACCCAATACAACTCGAGTCAACAAAAAATTTATGAAGTTGAGGAACGGGTTGGACAGATAATGTGCAGCACATTATTGTAAAATCGTTTCTCAACGCGTTGCACAAGCATGTTCAACGAGCAACAAGAGCTCGTACACTACCCGCACACTTCTTTAGCAACGCGGTGAGCAACGATGTCCAACCAGATCAAACGCGTTGGTTGGATAAAATTGAGGGCATCCTACATTAGAGTTGAATGCGTTAAATTCGAAATTAATGAGTTGGGCACTAAGTGAACGGGCAGCATTATACTTAGTTATTCTGATACAGCGAGTCAGAGTGCTATATCGTTGTGTAGATTTCAAATTCGTAATTCCAAAATCTATTAACACCCTAAAGTCCTCGCAATATAACAAGATTGTAAATATTTGATATATGCTAATGTATCCTATTATGTCTAGACAGAATCATAATTTTGGAAAAAGTATGACTTATTTATTGTTGAAATCCCAGTAAAAATGGACAACACATTCACTATTGATGGACTCGGAGACAAAATCGCAGCATCCTGTGAAACTTCAACAATTTAATGTAGATACATCATAAGCAAGTCCGAATGAATAAATGATATCTCTGCAAAGAAGACGCTCAATTGTATTGTCCTCACGCCATTATGCCAGATAATTTCAATAAGTAGGTACTGTACAAAAAGAAAAAAAAACACAACGTCAGAGAAAAAGGTCGTGCAACTCAGCATTTGCCGTTTTCTACCCACGAACACATCAAAATCGACGATGACGACGACGACGATAGTTTAACAAAATTGTATCTCTTTTGTAGTGGCAATCCGATTCAGTTTTAGTGGGTGCTAGTATGCTACAGCCCAACTACTGCTGAATAAACATCATTCAGATATAGTAACGGATTCCATTTGTTGTTCTCTCCTCTTCGTTCAATATACGAGTATAGTTTGCACACTACGAGCATCTAGTGGAGTGATTTACAAAATTACACCATGCTGCCGCTATAAAATGCAGGATCACATCCTCGCCGTATGTCTAACCATACAGAGAGAGACTAAATAATATATCGACAAAAAAGTAACAGATATCTGCTTAGTAAGCATTTTGCTTTTCTGTCAGCATTTGTTTTTCATACTCTCTTCGCTCCTCTCAACCGAGGGTATTCAGGAGGGCGGAACATATAGGAAATCCCCAAACCAAGGATATGCATGAAGACTTCATAAGGAATGCTATAAAATTCGTGGACTAAAATTTTAAGCACAATCGAAGCAATCAATCGCTTCGATCATAATTTAGTAGATTAATAGTTATGGGATCTGATTTTCATTTTTGTGTCCCTTCTTTTATCGTTCTCCCATTGGGCGCCCATATATGTGGGGAGAGACTATCCGACACAATTTCTTGTGGCGAAAACCACACCCTCTAATCGTCTATTGTTCAGCACTTAACGATACTCTGGTGTGTGCTCATTATTGATAAGACACAACGGCTGGGACTGGAAACGAACAGGATCATTAATCGATTGGGATTCCTATGAACGCGCACAGCTCTCATCGCTTCCTTTCTGCTGGCGAACCATTATGACTGTGAATTGTTGAGGGGCGATGATATATTGGTTTTATATTTGCCTGCATTTGTAGAGTATCTTTTGGGTATTTCTTTTAAGGATGTGCTTTATGTTCGTTTTAATATTGGTTAAGATATCAGTAGTTCGTAAGGATGTCGGAAAAAGACACAGCAGTGTGGCAAATTTATGTTTGTATCCTTCCATTCTTCCTCTGTTTTATGGCAGTGTTGCAAACGATGGCACTGACATTGCAGGACATTAGTAGACAAAGTTATGTTCGCTCGTCCCCCTTTTTCTTTTGGGGTACTATCTGTGAGGGGAATCTAACCAACAAATGGCGATTTATTTATATCACACATTGATACGATGGGAAAATGACATTTAAATGATTATGACATAGTCGTGATAAGAATGTTTTGCGTGGTATGCGCGTTAGAGCTGCTGGCTGCCAGAAGCTTCAGCATACCATGCAGCGACAATGAATTATTAATTTCCGCGTTTATGTTCCCCCTATAAAGGATATTTGATTGGCAATTATTTTGTGTGATAATTTTTTTTATTGGTCACGATGTTGGCTGAATGAATTAGCTTATGGTGTTTGCATGGTGATGATGAGTTAGGGGATAGTGGGTTTTAATATTTGATGAGAAAAATTTTCTTCGATGTTGATTGAAAACTCGTGGAAATTCGAATAAATTTGTGTTTACTTTGTACACGGTGATGTCGTGGGTGACACTTATTATGGGATAGTTGATTGATTCTTCATTATTTTTCGTTGTGCTTTTTAGTATGTCGGCGTTAGCACGAATGTGTGTAGTTAATGTGTTTTATGTAATCGTTTTACTATCGGGTAATAACGGAGGAGAGCTATTTGGGAGCTATGTTGTACATGATGGAATCAATGGCTTGCATGCTTTGTTCGGTTTTTATTAAGAGTTATGTGATTAATAATAAATAATTTACTTGTCTTTAGATCTACCGATTAAATTTATTCTGGGTCGTAAATGAAAGTTAATCCCATAAAAGAAGCGACGAGGGAAATGGATAGGAAAATAACTTAACTAAAATTAATATAAGCTAAAGGTAGGTACATTGACATACTGTCTTAAAAATAAATACATAGGAGACACTGTAAAAAGCGATCATCGTCCTAGTCTCCATAAAAATAGTTCGGATTCTGGACATATTTTTGTGTCTTCAAGAGAACAGTTCTTTGTTCGAAAAAAAAAGTCAAAATAAAGCCAATTGACATCACCAAGACGGCTGATAACACGATTTGGGATTGGGTGCGCAAAAGATCGATTATGGCATGGCGCTGTCCATGTTTTCAATTTCAAAAGTCGGTAAACTTAGCTCTGTAACTTCCACCGTTGACCGAAACGTTGTTCCCAACTTAATTTTCCAAGAAAAATGGTCCAAATCCACACTCGCACCAAACTGTTACTCTCTGTGCATGTATTGGCTTCTCCACAATAACGTGCGGGTTTTCCGAGCCCCAGATGCGGCAATTTTGTTTGTTAAATTAGCTGCCGAGATGAAAATGCGGCTCGTCAGAGAACGTGATTTTTCGCCCAAAATCGTTGGCCAATTCGATAACCAAAAGGATGGACCTCGTAAGCGAATAATTCGAGATATTATAGTGCAGAATTCTCCTCAGGCTGGTGTGTGAAATGTCGAGCTGTTGAGATCGATGGCGAGTGGATGTTCGTGAATTGAGTTCTCATCTGTGCGCACCGTACGATGACGGGGACCATGAGTGTTGTCCACGAGCATACAACATCTTTTTAAAATAGGTACGGTTTGAACTACGCAGTACTCACTTTGGATATAAGTTTGCAATATTTACCAACGTTGTTCACGCGTAAAGCGACTCATTTCGTTCGGCAGAGCTATGATACTGTGGGAAACAGCTGTCATTGTTAAAACAACATAGATTTAAAAATACCTGACCCACCAATCTACTGCAGCCTATGTAACCTATCAGAGAGGGAAGATGTTATCCAGATGCCCAATTTTAAAGGAAATACGAAGACAATTTTTAGGTAGCAGTACTAAATCAAAGGAAGAAGTTCTAGCGCTCCTTAACTGCGAAAGTGATATTGAAAAACTTTTTTATTATTATAGATCCGCAATAATCTACAGAGATAAAATCATAAATCAGAACTTTGAAGTTGATAATATCATAAACCAAGCAAAAATTACTTTAATTATTTTAATATATTTTTTACATTCAACTTTGAATTTTCCAAAGCACATTTGTTATTAAATGTTTTGTTAAAATAATTTTGTAACTTAAACAAGAAAATAAAAAAGTAAATCAATTATCTATCAATTATCTATCTATCTATCTGATTTAAAAAGAAACCACTAGATGACCCATCCTTTATAATATTCAATATTCTTGTATATAGGATTTGATCCAAATGCCACCAATAATTGTAGGGAAATTATGATAATTATGCTCCGACCATAAGTACTCATGTTAAAAAAAAACTGTTGCTAGGGGCCGTCGATGTACGTAGGTATGTATATCTTCTTTTTTGTAAACTGTTGTTTTTTAGCAAGAGAAGTCTACTCTTCAACAGTTCAACTTAATGTCTGTTCTTGAATTTCAATTAACTCATTTCATTTAATATTACCTACATTTTCCCGTACACTGCTTTTTTGGGACACCGGGGCGTATACGTACTTTATTGTCAGTGTCGTATTTAAAATGTTTTTGTTTTGTCGTGGCTATGACAATAAATGGTGCAGAGTATTTTTATAATTCATGTTTTAATGAAACAGAATTGTATATGTATATTTATAGCTCTATTTTATTTATTGAAAAATCAGTAGATATACATTACAATCATGACACATATTTTTATCGAGTTGTCATTATATTTTACGCGCGGTCAAGGGATCAGCTTTTTTAGTAATGACACTGACTTGAGCATCAAACAGGTTCAAATGCTCTTCGGGGAATTAAAAATTAAGATGGTGTTTAAGACCTTCATAGATTATCTGATGCCATAATTCTCCGAGATGAATACATTTTAAAGAAATGCATTAATTTGTATCTACTCATATCATTTTTCATATAGTGTACAAACACGAAAATGCGCCTACTCCCAATCCGATCAAATGGATACGTGATCTATAGATCAATTATGAAATTGAAATCATTAAATTAAAATGTACAAACTTTATTTTCACTTCCTTCCATTGTGGGCGTACTGTCTCAAATGCAAGATACAACCACAGCAAGGAGAAAAATGAAAACAGCAGCAATAATTGTATATCGTTCCCAAGCGACTCAATGAAAGAAAATAGATGAATTCATTTCGACACCTGCACCATCTACACCGATAGCTTAGCCAGCACTAGCACAGTTACCCAGCACTTCACTTAAGTGAAACAGATGAGAGAGAGAGAGAGAAGACAATCGCCCGAGCACGCTAATGTGATAACCTAAAATGTGTTCGGGGGAGGAAAAAATGCTAAGTGACATTGGATGATTTCCTTAAGGAATTCCAGGGAGGGGATGCAGTGGTGGCATAAGCGCGCAGGATAGCAGAAGGTGTACACATAAATAACGGATTACAATTCCTTTTTCAAGGGTTTTTTTTCGCTCCTGGTTTCTATCTACAATAATAATTGCTATATGCACGAGAACTCTTACCTGTACGCTTTTCTGCTTCGTTTATGGGAATATTCTCCAAGACAATCGGTTCAGAACGCCCTTTCTGGTTTACACTGTAGACGACAAGATGAAGCGCCGGATTGGGATCAGGATAATATTCCATTGGCGATAAATCTGCAAGGATATTTTAATATACTCATTAGTGGGGTTGCTTACAATAATTGTATGATTATATTCGAGTCTGATGTAAAAACAGTTTTGCAATTCATCCTGATTTGCTTAACCTCATATGTGGCAAATAATTTTTACCCCAACTGCCATATAAACTCTATATTATTCAAAAGGATTAATGGAGATACAGGGATAATAGTATGCCTCTTGTGCAACTGGAAGTATGCCTGTAAGTACAAGAATACACTTCAGCATGTATTTTTAATAATTCTAAGTGGTGTGCTTTTTCTTAAGTTTAATAATGCTGACCACTTGCAAAAGTTGGAACCAATGTGGATGGTGGTGAATTATGATTGAAATACTGTTGATTTTGATGAGTATAATGATATTAAGCAGCATCAATGGTCGAATACATAATTAAAATTTAATTTAGTTTTTTAGTATATGGTCATCATTTACCCGCTCTTACTGTCGATGATACAAATGGAATTTACCCCACACAACTAAGCAGTTGGTACTTACCTATATACAAACCGAAAATAATACAATCGTTTTATCCCACTAACAGCACCCAAGCCAGTACTGCTGTCACTCTTTAACCACTGGCGTTGTTATAGTATTGTCACTTTAGGAATCAACGGTATTAATTTATTTATAGACGGTTGAAAGATGGTTATTGGCGTTCTAAAATACTTTGTCTATCAGGCTAAATAAGACTTTATGACCTTTTACCACTTCCGTTTTTGCAATGATAACAGTTGCTAAGCCGGTTGCAAATACTCTACTTCAGATACTAATAGTATTATTTATATTATTGATATATTCCGGAGCAATAAAGGCGACTCGTTGAAATACATACAAAAAATAAATAGGTGGCGCAATAGGCGGGCAGACACCCTAAGCCTAGCTTCTCGCAACTATTCGTTTGTGTGAGTTTCTATTTTTGGGACGAATGGAAGGGACCTACAATTTTATGTCGAGTCCGAACGGCTGAATTGAGAAGCTTTTTCAGGACAGTCATACTCTCGGATGTTTTTCAGACGTTCGCAAAAAGTGGAGCAATAGAAAAAACTTTAAGATGTAATTTGTGTTTTTCTGGGGATCAAACCTGGGATCCCTCGCACCACTAACCACTGCGCTACTGTGTATTTGTTGAAATACCTATTAAATAAATTTAGCTAAGTGCTAAAGAAACTTCTAATGTTATTCAAAATGGTCGAATTCTGCTCTTTTAATAATTCAATTTTACGATTTCAATTTCCATTAGCTAGATGCGCAAAGGATAGCAAATATCGTTTTTCCTCTTTTTACCAGCTCTGTTCATTTTCCAATGGAATTGCGGGTCGTAATAACTTGATGTTGATTTTTAAGGGTAGGTATGAGTTAAAAGCATTTTCGTTTCAAACATTTAGAATAGATAATCAAATATTCTTCCACTTTTAACAATTGACAGAGAAATCACTTTGAACAGAATACATAAGGTGACCACTTAACGTGGATCGAATTTCGGTACACAAAAATAAAATTTCAGAAATCAGAGTTTTATTCATTCTTTCAATATAGGTCGATTCGATATATGCATTTATGTAAATGTTTTTAAATTGCTATTGTCGAATGTCACACTCATAAGGCATACCATTTTTATGAAGTACCTACCTACCTGACGTAGTAGACCTGAAGGTCTTTCAATGTTTCAATACTCAACCGGGGTTTATCGGTGGATTTTCCTCTGTGATTCTTATGAAAATTAAAAAAATTACGAGGTAACTAGCTGTGTGCCACAATGCTATGTACATTATTTCTCCCTTGCTGTGGAACGTCATACAAAATTCGACGCCTATCGATTCAAACAGACGATATCGCTGTGGTGATTGTGGGAACAAAATTATAGAAAAAAGCTGCGAACCTTACATAGGTAGACGGCTATCTAAATATGATTTGCTTTTCACTGAACATAAAAAGAAAGCAAATTGCGCCTAGAATAGGAGGACATGAAGTTAATTCTCAAAATATCTTTGAGTGATAGTTAATGACGCTCATATAAGAGTCATACATACACAATCTACTTAATGAATGCAGAAAGTTGTAAAAAATTGTAATTGCATGGGTGGGTTAATTCCAAATAAGCAGTGGAAATGTAGATCAAGTGGCGGGAAAGTTAGGTATTGTGTGAGCGAAATTAAATCCATCCACACTGCCTTAAGGGATTAAGATTCACCTTCACACTTTGAACTGTTGGAAACAATCGCTAGTCATATACATACTCGTCGTATCTTCAATGGTAGGTATGTATCTTTTTACTCGATGAAAAAAGGAAAATCTAAGAATTGAGTGAGTCCGAAATAGTCGTAGAGACAACAAGAATAAATCGATAATACGGTTATTGATTTTATAGAAAGCGAACATGAAACCAGCGCAACTCTCCACATTAGGAAAACGCCGAATACCTTTACTTTCAATGCCCTCTATACGAAAACGATCAGATCATCCTACGTTACTAACTTGTTGAGTGCAAAATTAGACCATTGTAAGCTACAGCGACGTATCGGTGTGTATACTCAGCAATCTTAGGTGTAATGCAAGTGAAAATGCATATTTCATTTTTATGTACTAAAAGTCTTGAAATAACTATACACCTTAAAAAAAATAGGTGGTGCAACAGGCGGGTAGACAGTACACCCTAGGCCTAGCTTCTCGCAACCATTCGTTTTGTGTGAGTTTCTATTTTTTGGAACAAATGGAAGGGACCTACAATCTTTTATGCCGAGTCCGAACGGCTGAATTGAGAAGCTTTTTCATGACAGTCATACTCTCGGATGTTTGTCAGACGTTCGCGAGACGTGGCGCAGTAGAAAAAACTTTAAGATGTACATAATTTGTGTTTTTTCCGGGGATCGAACCTGGGATCCCTCGCACAGTAGTCCAGCACACTAACCACTGCGCTACTGCACCCACAACTACATCTTAAAAACTAAATTTAAAATTCATGAAACGATAATGTAGCTTGCTCTATGCCGTGTGCGAGTTGGTTGAAGACTAACTCGGTACCTAACTCGAGGTGCCATGAAATAAAGTCTTATGCAAAAAGGTCCAAAACGTAATTTTTGATTTTTTTGGACTTTATTTTACTTTTGAAATTGCAATAAAATCCAAAACGAGTTTTTGATTTTATTTCATTTTTGAAAGTGGAATAAAGTCATTGGACATTATTGCACTCAGCTATTTAAAAGAAAGACGAGCAGGGGGGGCAGCATGCCCCCCATACATATTCTACTGTTTATGCATTGTGGATTTTATTTCCACTTCAATTTTAACTTTTGAAACATTTTCAAAAGTGCAATAAAGTCCAAAATTACGTGTTGGACCTTTTTGCATAAGACTTTATTTCATGGCACCTAACTCGACTATAGGCAATTGATATAATCGCAAGTTGAGTAATCGACGAATGAGTAAGAATGAAACAGAATTGGAGGTAAGGGTCTAAAACTCTATTGTTACTAGTTGGTTGTACCCGCTTCGCTGGGTATGCAAAGTAATATTTGATAAACAAATTGATTTTATTTAAAGAACTTCTTTGAAAACTACATTGCGTGTAAATTGTCTCTGGTTAATTAATAATCTTCCTTGCTGTGGATTAGATTCAATATACACTTTCTTTTGTCTTGCAACTCTTGATTGTGATAAAGCCACATACAGTTGGCCGTGTGAAAATACTCCGGTCTTCAAATGCATGCCAGCGTGATCAAATGACTGGTCTTGAGCCTTGTTTATTATTATAGCGTATGCTAGAATTTATCGGAAATGGAATCATTGTGGTAATTCATGCTCTTATCAAATTTCGTCCAGGCTCTTCCACAATCAATCGAGTTCCATTGCAGTCCTTTTTTAGGGTTCAAGTTTTTCAGCAACATGATGATGACACCTTGCTTAAGTACAGCACATGAGGTGGCTTGCTGGATGGAGTTTGCTGATTGAGGAATTGAACAGGGAAATTTGGTGCATCATTTGTATCTTCAGTCTTCACTGATAACAGAATCGCTCCTATTCATTTCTAATGTCTGCACATTTGTCAGCGCGGCAATGACTCGTTCTGAAAGTTCCTGCATTGACTTTTGCAGCAGATGGCCAAAAATTGTCTTAATTAAGTCTCCTGTTAATATAATTTCCGTGGGAATTTCAACAACGTCGTCTTCATACATTTCTGCTACCCGCGGAAATTTTGCAATAATGAGAAGACTCATATTTTAATAACCCTCAGGATTTTGTCCACAGAGATTCCTTCACGATCGGTTAGTTTTCTCTTTTATATTTAAATATCGCGAAATAAAATTTCCTATTAAAGTACCTGAGGAGCAGTTAGTAAATCAGTGATCTTAAAATTCGTAGCAAAGTACATATTGCCTAAAAACGGTTTCTATTTTTTTTGTATCTATTGATTTAGAATTTAGATTTATGAGTATAAATAATATTTTACTTCTTTTTACTTCTTTATTATCAATGTACAAAGTTTCATATTGATACGACAAACTCCTTCGTGAGTTATGAAAAAGTTCTCATTAAAATCATTGCCAATAACTCGAGCCCAAAGCAAAATACCTAAATATTTCTTATATAGAGTACACAAACCGAGTTTGAAGTCGATCGGATGAAAAATAAAAATGTTCCCGTACAAACTTTGACCCCCTAAGAAGTGTTGGTTTTATTTGGCAATTTCCTTTTGAAAACACTTGCCGAGCATTACTATAGTAGAGTTTGAACCTTGAAGAAAATTAAAATATATGAAAAATAGGCGGTGCGTATTTGAATAATGAGAAAACACAAACATTGAAAATTTATTCAAATACCCACCGCCTACTTTTATTTAAAATAAGAAAAATAAGAAAAGTAAGGAGCGTTACAGAATCAGTAAGGGTAAATATATATATGATGATATGAGTAATTTAATTTGAATGATCACTACAGGTGTTTGGATCTCCAACGAAAAACGGAAATTTCTTATAATAGAGTAACTATACCCCGTGAAGTAAAGAGGTTCTCCATTTGTGACAGATAATAATCAGTTTGTTCAGATTGATTCCATTCTAGCGACGAAAAAAAAATCTTTTGTTTTTTTTAGTCATGCTCGCTCTTCCTTACCACAAGCCGTAATACATATCTCTATAATAATTTTATTGGGAACGGGAAGTAACAAAGTTTGGGCTTAAATTGAAATCACTTAAATTTAACCTCTGTTGGATTGATATGCAGCCACTGCCTTTAGGTATAATATTCTATTAGATCTACCCTTTTTTCTTTATATCAGTTTATCGCTCTCAAACCAGAGACATTTTTGCCACTTCCTATATCACTAGAGTGAGATAGAAATTCTGAGCAGTTTATCAAAAATATACAACATGTCTATAGACTTCTAAAGAAACTCATATCCACCTGCAACTCTAATCCAACTAAATTTCAATTTTATCCAACACCACCAATATAATGCGGAATCCCCTTTAAGCATTTGAATTGGATTTAAAGTACCAGAAATCAAAAATCTAATCTGGTAAAAGGAAGATTTCCTTTCATCTAAGCGTCAATCCTTTTACAAGATTCGTCTACCCCTTAACTCACTCACAAAATGTGTTAAGAGAATAACAGAAAACTGAAATCCCAACTGACATAGGCAACCTCCAAGAAAAATTATGAAGCTTCGCACAAACTCTAGCATAACTATAATTCGCCTGCCACTCTCTCCTTCGTCATGACAAAATAGAAGCGACAAGGGAATTCCCCTGCCCGGGCCGGATAACAGAGTCAAGGAAATCCACAACAGTACCAGTGAAGAAGGCACTTGGTTAGTATAAACATGAAAAAACTAAGACAACAGCAGCAAACCAACAACCAATATTCCTTGAACTTATCTACGACAACCACGAAGATGACGGTGAAACAAACGACATAATAGGAGAAGTAAGTCCCCTTTGCCAGTACCAGCATTGGGGATTTGTGTAATGTTACTCCACCACTTTGATGGAGTAAACACATTAAGAGCAATAATTGCTCCCCAAGGGATAGACTAACGACACAGCCAAGACACCCGTTGTGAATGGTGCACGCTCCAGAGTCAGGTAGAGGACTGTGTTTCATTTATTTCTGCTCATTCGCCGCCCCCACAACCATTGTTGTCATCGTCGTCGTCATGCATCATCAAAGGATTTGATTTTTCGTGTGGTTCTTTTCCTTTCGTTCTTTGGCGTGCTTTCATCATTCTTCAGGTGGTGAGTGCAGACGGTATTGGTAGCATGGCGCAAGCAGTCCTTCAACGACAAACCGAAATTCGTACACTACAGACTACAAGACGATATAGTTGCAAGAGCTGATGTTGATAATGATGTTGTTTATACTAATGTTGGCGTTGGCGATGTTATTGGAGAAGCGATACGGTGGTGACGACACCCAGCACAACCATTCGAAAGGTGTTCATTTGCTTTGCCAGGGCACACAGTTATCGGTTGTTTTCCTTTTTTCTTAATTCAGTGTAAAACTTTCTAATTGCTGTTTCCACGCCAGTATATTATAGGTAACGGAAGGAGAGATAATGTGTGCACTGCCACCCTCCGATTAATTAGTTAAAATGGATTTGTGGATGTAGGGAAAGTTTTTTTTTCTGCTCTCTATTCGGGTTTCTTTGCCTTCTTACTAAGGACCAGTGATGCCATTCTGACCGGATTCCGGTCATATCTGACCGATATCGGTTTACTTTGACCGGAGAAAATTTTGAAATCCGGTCTAACCTTTTTTTGACCGGAACGAAAAATGTTTTTAACCGGAAAACGCTTTTTTGACTGGAAAAATAAAATTGCTCTATTAACTATAAATAAAGATACCTATATTTATATAATTTGAATAAAACTTAGCCTTAGATTATGAACACACTCTCATGTTCAAACAGAAACCAATTTACTGCGAATAATGGGATATTTACAACATGACACATGGAATTCTGCTCCGGGAGCATTATCTTATAGGCTAATTTTTGGACGTTTTCTTTTGCTAGAATGTTGAAACTAAACATTGAATTTTAATTAATTAAAGTGTGAAATTCGGTAAATCTGAGATTGGAGTTTGGTGAACTACTCTTTTCAAGTGTCAGAAAATTATCCCAGAATACTTATTTAGCCCAATTGACACACTGGCCATATGGCCATACACGTCTTCCCATGACTTTCATTTCCATTGATGACTTGGCTACAAACAAAAACGAGGCGTCGTTGCTATGAAATAAAATTTGACAGGTAAAAGAATATTGAAATCGGAAACACAAACAAATTTTATAGTAAAGCCGAAGCCGACGCTCGTTTTTGACGCCCTCACTCTATGAATGCAAATATCAAATGCAGATTTATATCGAAAGCACAATGGTATCTACGAAAAAGAACCTTTATGCCCTGCCCAGGCCATGCCAGAATTATTTCTGAAAATGGATTTTCTGTGCATTTTCTATGCTATCTACTTTTTTCGTTTCTACTCACTCAAAATCAACCTGCCTCGCTAGACATTGGAAGACGTTGTATGGTCATGCACTAAAAGTGTATTTCAGGACATAAAACACGTCATATAAAATTAAAAATTGATTTCAGTATATTTTAAACAAACGAAATAAAAAACAAGTTTACAAACTCAAAATTCGCATATTATAAAAACGTTTTCTCAACATGGATAATGTTTATAATGTAAAAAAATGGCTAATAATAATTAACTTTTGTTTTATATTTTTAGTAATACATATTATGTTACCATAATCTATTTTTGACCGGGTTTCAGGTCAAAAACTCTGATTTTGACTTTTGACCGGATTTTTTAACCGGATTTAGAAAATAAAAATCCGGTCATACGGTCAGATTTGACCGGATTCACTTTTTTTTAGTGGCAACACTGCTAAGGACGAAGATTGATGAGACATACTACTTGGTTGTGTGTAGAGGTGGCTTCTTAGTTGAGCGAACGATATAGACTGGAATCCATAAATGCAATACGGGCGTAAACGCAGTCAAGGAATGAGGGGGAGGCTCGTAAGAGTGATGAAATGTTAATAAGTCGGGATTTGTTATTAAAGAAACTTTGTGCGACTTACGGTAATTAGGAGAGAAAAGTTTTGCTGAAATTTCGTAATCAAATGTAGCAGCGTGGAAATGTGTCTTGAATTAGTGAAGTACCTAGCTGTTTCGTGTGCTGAAGTTTGGATTGATGATAGTATTTTGTATTGTGTTTTGTTTTTGGCTATATCCATGTTTCTCAACTGAACAGCCTTTCATATATTTAGGGGTTGGTGATACTTATGTTAATTTTATCTTGTAGGTGGAGAGGTACACTTGATTCCTTTGGAGAAAAAAATATTATAATAAGAAAAGAAATGCTCTACAAAGTAAAAGAACTGATCAATCACGTAGCATATGCGCCCGCAGTGATACCCAAGCTACACCTACAGTGCTGCTTAACACCCTCAAACCCGATATAAGAGCCTGGAATCTCATATATAAAAATGGAATTGGGCGAGCAAAGCCGCGGGGAAAGGCTAGTTTCCATATATTATTTTTTCGAAACATTTAATAATATGGTGGACCATTTGTTGGTTTCTTTGTCAAATGCCCTACAAAAAAAAAATTTCATTAATTGCTACTTCATTAAAATTATTCCATACATTTACGGATGTTTCGGACCCTGTTTCACGATAAGCTCGACCAATTTTATTCTTGAGTTCCAATATTGACTATATTGTGAATTTTCCGAGCCCCCTCATCTTAAAATAACATTTTTCGAACAAAATTGTCATTAATTTCGAGATGCTCTAAACCTAAAGCCCAAGCAGAGAAGCTCGTTATCGCTTCGAAGGGGGGGATTTGTCCTCAATTCCTTTAATCAGTTTGACCTTGTAGGCGAATAATCCGACACCTTTATGCAAAATTCTTCTTAGGGTATAGTGCGACTGATGTTGGGTTGTGAAATACATGCCTTAGTAGAAAGCCTGCGACGATACAGCGGAATACTCCCTCAGGTTGATTTTTGCCTTTCTTTGGTGATTGATTTTTAATGTTGATGTAACTGTAACTGTTGATTTCATAAGGGGGTCAGTGCTTCCTTAACAAAGATAAAAAGATAGATATATCTCTGGTACTTCAGTTAGAACTCTAGCTCTAGAGACATTCACCAACAACCGCACAGCTCACATTTGTTTAAAAACTAAAAAGTATAATTAGGAAGAAATAATCGAATGAATAACTCAACTGGTTGACGTTTGATTGCAAAGTTCGATCTTACTAGGTCAGTTTCTGGAGTGCATAATACAAAACGTCATCGGTCGAGTCTCTCTATTGAAAATGTTGCTCCTCCGTAAGAGAGTGTTGCTATGTAACCTAACTTTACCATCTCCGATCGAGATCTGCATAAGTTTCGTCGGAGATTTGGCAAAATGCAGAACCTTCGCTTTTATTTGGCTTTGTTAAGATGAAATAAGGTTGACTCTACATTTTCACATTTTGCTGTTATTACATAGAATGATATGTTTATTACCAAAACCAAATGCAACTACTCGACTATCAGAAGTTTGCAAATGTGTGCTGTCTCGAAAGACTTATTTTTGGAGGCCCTGTTTCACCCCGGCGCCATCATAAGTGAGTATGTACCTACATTTTATTTCAATGGGGCTGCCTATAATAGGTATCTTTTAGAACGTTACTCAACAATTCCCAAAACTATTTCTAAAATAAAATAAAAGCGGTTCTTCAAAATAGCCAACTCACCTGTCAAGTCGATGCGAAATATCGGCACATCCGAGTACGTGCTGGTCGTGTTTAACCGCAGTTTCTTGGTCTTTGAGTCATAAGCCTCTAAGAAGAACTGCTGCTGCAAGCCCCCATCGTACCCAGGCAAACATTCCAGTTCCATTGTTGAATAAATTATATTATCATAGTTCTCCAAATGCATTCCATTGCCATTCGATGTACCATAACCATTGTAGAAGTTCTCCATGCGTGAGTATGCATACTTCGGTTGATATTCATCATTCTGACCAGCTCCGCCCTCCTCCTCGTCGTCGTCATCGTCGTCATCATTATCATCGTCTTCTGCACCACCAGAAGCACTAATCTTCATTGTATTGTTATGGCCAACCAATGGACCATTTGGCTTAACATTACTTCCACCACCATCATCATGAGTGCTACTACTACTTGCTGCCGCCGCAAATGCCGGTGGAGTAATTTTATAGTTTTTCATCATGTTGTTAGTCGAGTGCTGTTGTTGCATAGCCCCAAGTGATTTTCGTATCCGAATCTTATCTAATTTATCAATGTCTTTCCTACCAGTGTCAGAGAACTCTTGATGCTCTTGTTCGTGCTGCAGACGATGCTGCTGATAATGGTGGATCGGTTGCATCGGAACATTACCCGAGGTTACACTTTGGGGCGATGCCACACGATGATGAGTATCACCACTCGGATGCGGTAAGGTAGCTTGCCGTTTTGTGAGATGAATTGATGGTGTGCTGCTGGTTCGCTTCATCTTCTTCGTCCTTGGCTTGGTTATTTCTCGCCTTGCTTTCGTCGTGGCCCTTGTGTAATGAGAAATGTTACCCACGTCCTGATTCGATTTGGATATTTTTTTATATGACTTCGAATTTTTAAGACGATCCTTGCTACTGGCACTCCTTGTCCTTATGTTCCGTGGAACAATGGCACCAGTAGAAGATGCTGCTGCTGCTACTTCGTCATGTTTCGTGTCACGTTTCGTTCTTCGATAATATATTTCACTTTTATTATTTATGTTCTGGCCGAAGATTCCTGATGTGGAACGTTGTTTTTGCTTCTGCTGCTGCTGTTGATGGTGCTCCTGGTCCTGATGTGAAATTGATGCATCAGCCTCGTCCTTGTCCAACGGCATCACATTCGATGGGGTGAAGGATGTTCGCTTTTTTATTTTCAATTTTTTCGTGACCGTCTTTTTTGCTACGGTGTTGGCTTTTTTACTAAAACTGCTGCCACTAGTGATACCAGTGGCCCGATTGCGATTGATTCGGTTGTCACGTAAAAATTCCATGTGGGGATAATTTGATTCTCGTCCGTATGCGGGTGGCATTTGATTAGGATGTATTGTCGTTTGATTCGATGAATTCAATGAGGCCGATGTGACAACGTACGGTCGTAGTGTGCAATTCCTTGGCGATCCAGGCTTGGCTGTAATAAAATAATAATAATACATAAATAATGTAATTCTTTATTGGGAATCTGTTGCACAATCATGAAATCCATCCTTCCCTGTACCTACATGCACAATCATTCAATTCAATAGAATTTCATCAATTCACAAAAGGATAATAGAAGTGAATTTTGTGTGTGGTTTGGGTCTCCGGTTTTGGGAGAAAATTATTATTTATTGTAGATATTTACCTGCAGGTACAACTTGAAATAGACAGGGCTCCGTTTGTTTGCCAATTGAATTTCTACCCCAACAGGCTAGCGTACCGTAGTCTCGTTCACCTTTGGGTGTATAAATCAACTCGCTGACAGTTTCAACTGAAAGAAAATTAAAAAAAAAAATATTTAAAAAAAAAGTATGCATATTATTTGATTTGTAAAACGTATGATGTGGAAATTAAAGACGAATTTTATTAAACTAGCTAGCCTTGTGATCTTAAAGAATTGGTGAACGTTCTAAGAGTCAGTAATTTAGTGGGGTGAAGTGATACTGGTCCTGGACTTCTTAGACATTCATGGTTTATAAAATGATTGACTTTTTACTCAGCAACTGGCAAGCAAGCAAGCAACTTCTATAACAAAATTTCATCATCACTCGAAATTGTATATCTATCCAAACAGAACGCAGCAAAAGACATAGGTATCTAAAGATGGAGCTAGATTATCATCCCATGGTAAATATGTTGTCAGCTTGGTTGTACGTTGCTGTCGTAATTTTAAGATAAATTCAAGACATTCTTAGGGATACAGTGGTGCGACAACAAGGAAGTAGCTCACCGAAAACGCTCAAAAATAGCCGCAATTCAAGTCGGAGTGTAGGAACTGCAAACAACAATTAAGAGGCAGTGCTAACTTTTACTGGCGGGTAGTAAAGCACGTAAATACTTACGAGTACGTATGGTATCGATAGCATTGCGGGTTTCAAGTCAATAGTTTTAGTAGACCCTAGTTAAAATATGCCACTACTGAGCAAATCCGCAATGCTCTTTTACTTTAAGAAAGAATACAACAGGGTTCCTGTGGTTGCACTGTACATCTTTTCCGGTTAAATTTCGCAAACCGAAGTGATACTCTTGTATTTTTGACATCTTCAAGACATTGTTTGCAGATGTAATCCTCTAGAAGTTCAATCTTCCTAAGGGTATACCTTATACGCCAAGTTAATATATACTGCAAGTATCGCTATACTAGAACTATCATTGAATAATTCTGAAAGGTGGGATGACACAATCACCACCATCGCTGGCCTACATTTTTTCGACTTCTGACCACCGTTACAGGTATTCAGTCGTGACCCAATTGTCTATCACTATCACAATTGCCTACCAAGTGCAATGAATTGACTTTCAAATTGACCAATAACGAGTTAAGCCAAGTTCAAAGCATATCGGTCGACATTCCTTGCAATAAACCGTTACCTTTCAATAAATGTCTTATTCTTCGTTAGGGAGATCGGAATTTGTTGAAAAGATATAGTGCACTTCTAGTTCTGATTTGGGCGCCATTTTGCTCTGCGAGAACATCAGCAATCGCGCATTTAGTGATTACCAAGAAATGTTAACGCTTCTTTGTACCAAATTTCTGATTTGGCTTTATTTCACTTTTGTTTTGCACTTTCAAAAGCTGGCCTTTTTTCACGTCACCAAACCAATCTTGCCTAACTTCTCCAAATCAGTGACAGTTACCCCAAGCAAGGGGGTTGCAGGGGGCAGCATATCCCCCATACCCATTTCACTGCGAAACATGCGAAACATGGATATAAAGACAATTTGCACACAACCAGTCTCGCACCTACTTCTGCGAATTACTCTATTTTGCTTTCAATCTGTTTTTCCTAAATTTTAAATTTGGCCTTATTTCGATTTGGAAATGGAAATATGTAAAACCAATTTGGCCTCATTTCAATTTTCAAAGCGAAATAAGGCGAAATTTTGCATTTTGGGGGCATTCTTGCGCACGTAATGAAGGTCAACAGTTCCGCCGCGTCAATCAGCTTATAGAAGCTATCCGAAAGGCTTGGTTGTCAATCAGCCCTTATTATAAGAACTTTAACATATCAATGTCAAACTAGCCATATTAAAAACAAAAGTGAAAAGCTTCAAGTGTTCATAATCGAATTCCCTATAATTTTAAATTTTTTCCGAATTTTCAGCTTACGTTTTAATGTATCTACATTTAAAATATTTAATAAATATTTTTAGTTTATTAGATCAGAAAAGACAATTTTTTTTTTTTTAGAAATCAAACCTACTAAAACTGTTACAAATTCTAGGATCAAAACGAATTTCATTCACCTCGATTACCGTTGTCGAAGGATTTCTTTTAATTGGATTGCTACAACTACTACTACTCCTGCACAAAATGAATGATCTCTTATTTTTGATCGGGTTAAAATGAATTCCTTTATTTTTGCCAATTTACTGCTTTCTTTTCTTCTTCCTCACTATCTAAACTAAAATTTTCAATTGTTACGATGCTATTCATCTCGTAATTTTTTTTGAAAACTGAAATATTTCGAGAAGTAAAAACTTATAATAAATAATTTTCGAAATAAAAAAAAAACAGACTTTTTGACAATTCCATACAAGTGCTATCAATCCCTCGAAAAGATTTTACTACATATTAGTCGTCTACAAATTCGACGGGTCGTCTGTGTTAGGTAATCTGGATTCAAAACCGACATGATTCAAGAAAAGACAAAAGTCGTTTTCGGCAAACGGCAGCGGTAATCGAGGTGATTGTCCTCTCGTAAGACTAAGCTTATTTGTTGGTCTTGTAAAATTATTGCCTTTTCTTGTGTTTTTTTTGCAAACTTTTCCCATTTAAAAACATACTTTTGTAGCGAGCAAAGAATAAATTTTAAATTTGTCTGAAATTTGAAATATTTGTAATTCGAAATAATGTTGTCTTTTGTAATAAGTAATGCTTTTCTTCATTTTTTCTATTATTTCCTCATGAATACAAGCACAATACACAATTTTAGTAAATATGATTTGTTGGCAGAATTTTAAATTTCAAAATGAATACGTTTATTATTATTGTGGATATACATTATATTGCAACCATTTTATGGAGCAAAAAACAATTAATGTTGTACTTCAATAATTGCCTGACAACAATATTATTAAAAGGTGTTCTCTTTTAAATAAAGTAGATAACAATTATTAATAAATACAGTGAGTGTCAAAAGTGTGTAAACACCAGTGATATTTCCAATTATCTTTGGAGATGGAAAACTTTTTTTTTAAATTGTTTCGAAATAGTGTCAAAATTAAAAACTTATTGTTGTTGATACTTTGTTATCAAACTTTTTTCGAACGTTGGTTTTTTTATACCTGTTTCAAATCCCTAAAAAAATGCAAAAGAGCATTGGTGTTTACTCACTGTATGTATGTTATATCATATGATGAAGTTTTAATAGGCATAACGTTCGAAAATAAACCAACAGATGGTCGCTGGACGAGATATTTTTTCTTAATCAAGTAGTATCTATTTTCCAAATAAAATATACAGCAACAATTTCTCTTTGCCAAGGCTAGTAGATACTAATTGCCAATTGAAAAAGTTAAAATCAAATTTATGTGTCTCTGTGTGTATAAAGTTCCAGGAATACTGCAACGAAACCTATCTGAGTTGGTAAATATACAAAAAATAAGTACTCTGTGTCTATATCTCGTATAAACATTCTAAATATAATTTTCCTTAGAAATTGTCTAATGAGTAAAAACAATTTCTCTTCCGAATTTTATTAAAAATACCTTGTCAATAGACAAGGACAACTTACCGTACGTCTCGATGTGGGTGTCATTTGATGCGATTATTGTGCGATGTATGTCACCAGTTGTTGTGGTAGTTGCTTCTTGAATTGTCGCATAATGCCCAGATGGTACTTCAAAATGCTCACCACTGCTCGAAAATGTCCATTCAAATTCAATTTCCGGAGGATCTGAATTCACTCGACATGGTATCGGTACGGATTCCTCAATCGATGCACCAACTACAGTCACTGTTGTTGTACTGCAAACTGGAGCATCTGTATATATATAGGAAAATAGGAGAAGGATATACGAGAATAAGTAGATATTTTAAATATTGAATTAGGATTAGTGTCCAGAGTAGATATCAAAGTGTGTTGTGTACGTGTATATAAATTCAAGGAGACTTCTAATGAATTTAAAATGTCTCCCCTGAAGTCATAGTAGGTATAGGTATAGGTAAGGTAGTTTTTTATTTGCACTTATGTGGATTTGTTGAAAACGAAAATTCATTTCATGATGCACAATATAATAAAGAAAATAAATATATATTTTCAAATGTTTTCACTTAATTGGGGTATTTAGCTTTGCAATTTGTATAATGAAAAGCTACTCATTGATACATCACGCATATGCACACGGTCCTACTCGAAAAGAGGATAAAACTTTTCTGCTTTCGAAAAAGTTTACATAGCTATCAAGCAGACGATTCGATGTAGTAAAGGAGGAGCAAAAATCCTTGATGAAAAATTCAAAACAAATTTTCCATTTTATGGCCGATACTTGTGGTAAATCGTTCGGAAATAATTTTGAATATCAAACGATTTCTTTTGTCCTTGCATGTGCTCGCCTGTTGTTGGATTGTTATGGCGAGGACAAACTCTCCTTCTTTCTGAGTTGAATACGCAGTCAATTTTAAAGAATTACCTATCCAATCCATACAGAAAAGTACATATCTTAAAGTTTTTTTTTTCTGCTTGTGGTATGTTGTTTTCACATCATTGGCAGTGAAGGACTCTGATTTTCTGTTTGTGGCATGTGAGGGGTTTCGTCTTGCTTTTCTATTTCTCGGTTATTGTGTGTGTATGTCGTCTACATTATGGAGGGAAAAGCGTTTTTGTTTACCGCAGGCGGGCGTAATAAATTTTAATGTTATTTTTCGAAATTGAATTTATTATGAGGTAGGAAATTTTTCAATCTGCATGCGGGATATAAAGAAAAAAAACTTGCGAAATGATTTCGACGTTCATAGAAATGTGAATATTTGTCAAGTAATTTGAATTTGAGTGTTTTGCGCTCGTAATTGGATACAAGGACCGACCGAGTAGCAGCTGATGTTTGGAATTTAATTTATGATTACGGAATATGCAGTCACTTGGTTTATTTCTAAAATTTTTAAATTTGGAGCATAGTTATGTTATACTAGAAATTAAAAAGAAACATTTTGTATTTTCTGTGAAAAGATTACCTTTCTATCTGGGTGCACAATAAATTACATATCTTATAAAGTTTCTGAAAACGTCTAAATGGCAAACATACATAAGTATTATTGTTGCATTAAATTTTGGGTATATATGTATGTAGCTGAAAAAAAATTAACAAAAAGTAAAAGCTTTCTCGGATCAGTTATAGATCCTCAACAGTTTGTCAGACGTTAATAATCTGAAGGTGTAATTTATGTTTTCTGTTGGGTTAAACCTGAAACCTATCGCTATACGCTATACATATAGATCAGCAGACTAAACATCTAGTAGGATGGTCAATAGGTATACCTACTTTTGTTTGATATAATATATTGGACTCATACCTGGTATTATCAAAAGCTTTCTCTATATAAAGTTGAACACGTAGCGGTCATTATAGCTGAATGCGCCCCTTAACTGAGATATTAAATTTAGGAGGGCATTTTATCACAGATGCGCAATTGCCTCCAAATAAATTCGAAAACCCCATAAATCGAACAAGGAGTTGAAATTACAATTACAGAAACAAAGGACATACTTTCGCCGACCATGCAGTCCAAATGGTGGGAAATTAAATTCACTTTATTCATCTCGCTCACTCGTTGCCAATGAATCGATGTAAAATTACCGAAATTAAAAATAAACAAGATAATATTTTCCCAGCTATATTAATGGTGTGCGTAAATACTATATAGGTACAATCGACTGTAACGGTACTAGTGCTGTATAATGAATCAATAAATAACGACACAATAAGTGGCAAATTGAATTGTATAAAGCGAAATATCGCACAAGGATATTATTTTAGTCCGTCTTTTGCTGGAACTGAGCACGGAAGAATTAATGGTATGCAGATTAAATGCAGCTATTGAAGTGTTACCATTAATGTGGACAATCAATAGAGTCATGTACATAAAAGAGGTAGGTATGCACTTGAGACTTGAACATGTGCATGACTGAGTTATGCTTAATCAATGGAACTTAATCAGATTTTAAAAGCGTTTTTCCAAATATATTTCGTTATAATAAATAAATTTCAAATTAGTATGTACTCCCAAAATTACAAGAAGATAATATTATTTGAGATATAATTGAGTAAGTTGTTCTTACACTGAGAGAATAAATAGAGTTAACTCAATGAATGGTTGTGAGAAGCTAGGCCTAGG
This sequence comes from Cheilosia soror, assembly GCA_949372485.1. NCBI lineage: Eukaryota > Metazoa > Arthropoda > Insecta > Diptera > Syrphidae > Cheilosia > Cheilosia soror. The sequence continues at coordinate 94,145,173 of OX443562.1, forward strand.
GTGCCTAATGGTCCTGTTGCGCCAACTGTTTACATATTTATTTATTTTTTTATACCCTCCAGCGGAAGTTATATTAACTTTGTCATTACGTTTGCAAAGCCAAGAAGCATTCACCGGAGACACTATAAAGTTATATATTCTGAATGAGGATCACATTCTGAATCGACTTAGCCATATCGTCTGTCTGTCTGTCAGTCTGTCCGTCTGTCCGTCTGTCTGTCTATCTGTCTGTTGAAAGCACGATAGCGGCTTATTTTAGGAGGCATATGGGATCGGTGATGGCAATGCTTTCCTTCATGCATTAACCCTAGATTAAAAAATATGGGTCTCACAGACCCTCTCAGTTGATTAATCAATCTCAGTCATATCATGCGCTGTGGAAGTGATACAAACACATACCTTTCAGTACCTTCCTAAAAATAAGAAAGCTTAGTGTCGCGCAAGTTTCGTTGGTGCATAAAAGTTTAGTTTTCGAAATTTGACGTGCAAGGGGTCTGAGGTGCGTATGTTTATGAAGAGTGTTAGAATTTCTTGTAGTTACGTGGCATCTATGCTACTTTTTTGACATATTGAATATGTCTATAGTCAACTTTTTTGTCATCCACCTACGTAATAATAACAGCCGTAATAAAGAAAACCATTGACAAATGGAGCATTTGTGAAAGAGATATCACGCAAATTGATAGAGCCTTGGTTGGGTTATGTGATAGCGAAGTACCCACTTTGAGGCGATGCCTAAAAGGGAATATTGATGCCATTTTAGGTAATATTGTGCCGTGTATTCCAGAGAACTATGAAAAAGAACCCAGAAAAATTTTGATTTTCTACGATTTCACAAAAATGCATAAGACCAGATATTTCTGTACATCCTGCAAACGTCCCATGAGCGGCGACTATTGCGCGAATTGGTGTCAAGATTTCGCCGGATGAAAGAATTTAATTTTTTTGTCTTCCATTTATCTCTACAAAGTGGAAAAAACTGTTTCCCTCTGTCGCCCGTAATTTGCAACCATTTTTGTTAATTTATTTTTTCCAATGTCGGTAATTACGGTGATCGATTCTATATATAAAAAAAAAGTATAACCTATGTGTTTTTTTTTTTCAAGAAAATTTTTATAGAGAGTAAATAAGATAACTTTGAAGGTAATGGGTCTCACAGACCTATGTTAATGAACGATGTAACAATGAATAGAATATAGTTTATGAATCTAGGGTTAAGGAAGTTTTTGCCACTGTTCCATCTCTCGCAAACGTCTGACAAACATCAAAATATTACTGTCCTAAGAAAGCTTCTCAAATCAGCCGTTTGGATCTAAAATAAAATGTAGGTCTCTTTCGTCCCAAATATTAAAACTCGTACACGAATGTTGGCGGTAGAACATTTATAGGGGACACTGCGCTAACTATTTTTTGTATCCTTCTCTTTACAAAATTGATATTAGCTTTTGTATGACTTGTTCGGTAAGTTTATAATATGTGTATTTATTAAAGTGTATGATTAACTTATAGCGCAATAATGCCTCAAAAGTCACTAGGTCACTTCTTTGAAAACCGCAAACTAAACATTTCCATATCGACACGACTTATGCCATCAAACATTTAAACATGAAAATAATCTGATCAAAAATGCCTATGGTATATACACTTATTATTTCCGCAAAATGATGACCATGTCCGTCCAATTATATATAGCTATCACGCGATAGCACCAATTTTTGAACCAATTTGCGGCGCAGTGAAATCCTTTGCAAATATCAAATAATGTTCCATCGATTTTTTCTCCAAATAGGTAATAAATGTAGTATCTAAACACTATCCATGAAAAAGAGAAAAATATTTCGAAACATCATAAATGCAATTTTAGGGTTACTAAAAATACAACCATGTGTTTGTAAACTATGTAAACAGACCGCCTGGGAAGAGCTTATAAAATAAAAAACTCGCCACCGGAATCCAAACAGCCACAAATGTACATATAATTACTTTATATTTGTTGTGGATATTCAATTTTAGTCGTAATTGAAGCAACATGTTCCTACTCCCAACAATACAAATTACTGCAAACAACACTACACCACCTATGTGAAGTTGGCCCGCACTTTTCCAAAAAAGGTTTAGACTTTTACAGTTCGATAGGCAATCGTTTGTAGTTGTTTGTAGTGAATTTTTTTTCGTTTGTAGTTCCGCCGTTAGAGAGATATAGCCATTTGAAAAATGTATGGGAAAAGTTTGATTGTGTGTCATTCGATGTAGTTTCGTTCAAAAAGGTTTGTAGTGAAAAGCTTTTCGTTTGTAGTTCAACCGTTCGAAAGTTATGACCATTAGAAAAAATTAGAAATTTTTGAAAAAAAATTGAAATGTTTATATTTCGATAGGCAATCGTTTGTAGTTGTTTGTAGTGAAAAGCTTTTCTTTCTGAAAATTCGTATTTAAGAGATATTAAGACATTTGTGTTTGTACCTATAACTTCGAATTTCCAACACGGAAAAATTAATTGAGCATACTGGTTCATAAAGCACATCCCCCTCTTTCTAATGAAATCAAAAACGCATTTTTCAGCAATTGGATAATGATTTATTATCGATTTAAGCAATTAAATAATGATTTACTCTCAATTTAAGCGAAAGGTTCGCGCAACCCGATTTAAGGGGGTGAATATTTTTATTACTGGACAACTACAAACGACAAAAATAATAGTTTTGGTAGAAGGCATATATGTTCTATGTAATAAAATCAAAATTATAAAATTTGTTGCAGCGGTAAGCAAATTATATGCAGTTTAAGCAGACAACATCAAATCGCCGTTATCTCCAAAACTATACCAAATAAAATTATGAAATCTTCTTTTTTCAAAAGTGCACCACCCTACCAATCTAACAAAATACTAATTGTGCCCATCGCCCAAACGGTTAATGATTTATTTGAGATTTAAGCGAAATTTTAGCAAAAAAGTGCGGATATCCATTTAAGCGGTTGAATTTCTCAAAAACTGTGTAACTACAAACGACCAAATTTCACACATCTATTATGTACATCCGTCACAATCGATGGAATGTACTTTAAACATCACCCGCACTACTGGGCAGCTTTTATGGGCGTTTGTGAAGTTGGCCCGCACTTTTGAAAAAAAGGTTTAGATGTTTACATTTCGATAGGCAATCGTTTGTAGTTGTTTGTAGTGAAAAGCTTTTCGTTTGTAGTTCAACCGTTAGAAAGTTATGACCATTTGAAAAAATTTGATCAAATTAGCCGTTATCTCCAAAACCATACTAAAAAAATTATGAAATCTTCTTTTTTCAAAAGTGCTCAACCCTACCAATCTAATAAAATACTAATTGTGTCCATCGCCCAAACGGTTATTGATTTATTTGAGATTTAAGCAAAATTTAAGCTAACAATTCTCGCGCTCATATCTCAAAAACTGTTCAACTACAAACGATGAAATTATACATTTCTATTCTCTACAATACTCTCTACCAATGATATCAAATAGAAGCTAGCCCGCACTACTGGGCAACTTTTATTAGCAATTTAAGCGCCCAGATTATTATCCCCATATTTCCAATTCGAAACAACTTCCATCAGATAAATCTATTTTTTTCTAATGAATCTATCTGTCTCTTTTTAACTAAACTATCTAAAATAATTTCCCACCAACAGGTAACGCCCTAATCCCAAATTATGTAAAATTAAATTGAGTTCTTAGACCCATTTAAGCAGTTGAATTTCTCAAAAACCGTGTAACTACAAACGATCAAATTTCACATATCTATTTTGTACATCTATTTTAATCGATGGCATATACATTAAACATAGCCCGCACTCTTGGGCAACTTTTATTTGCAATTTAAGGGAAGCTTGAAATGTGTATAAACACCCATATTTAAGCGGTCATATATTTCCACTGTAAGGGAGCTGTGGCGGCTGGAATATGCTTTTATCTAATGTAATTACCTATCTCATATCAGCAATGTCAACAAAAAACCTTTCTAAGCAACAATAAATGTTATTTTCGCATTTTAATTTTTGATAAATTCCGGTCGGAGACCAATTTAAGCACCCCTATATTTCAAAAACGGTGGAACTACAAACGATGAAATTACAGACATATAACATGTACATCACTCTTAATCGATGATATTAATTAGAAGATAGCCCGCGCTACTGGGAAACTTTTATTCGCAATTTAAGCGCCCAGATTGTTATCCCCATATCTCTAATACGAAACTACTTCAATCAGATAAATCTATTTTTTTCTAATGCATCTACCTATCTCTATTAAACTAAGTCAGTTAAAATAATTTCCCATCATCAAATAACGTTCTAATCGCAAATTATGTATAATTAAGTTGAGTTCTTAGACACATTTAAGCAGCTGAATATCTCAAAAACCGTGTAACTACAAACGATCAAATTACACATATCTATTTTGTACATCTATCTTAATCGATGACATGTACTTTAAACATCACCCGCACTACTGGACAACTTTTATTCGCAATTTAAGGGAAGCTTGAAATGTGTATAAACACTCATATTTAAGAGGTACGATATTTCTAATGCCAAATGATCATAAATGGAAAAATCGTCTGTTTTCTATTGCACCTACCCCTCTCTCTTTAATAAAATCATCAAAAATGATTTCCCGCTAACAGGTAATATTCTTTCCCAATTTAGGCAACTAAAGCGAAGCCTCATTTTGTCAATAGTATGTTTCGGTAACGGTGCAACTACAAACGATGAAATTACACGTGTCTACCATATGCACCCTTCTTAATGCATGTTATTAAAGAGAAGCTAGCCCGCACAATTAGACAACTTTTATTAGCAATTTAAGGGAAGCCTAAAATGTATTCAATCGCACCCATACCTATTTAAGTGGTCTGATGTTTTCATTACTAAGGATATATAAAAATTAATATATACCTACCTACTATACATATATCCAAAACCCATTTAATTGGCCCGATATTTCTAAAATTAAAGACTTAAAACCATGTACCTAATCCAATTATTTATCATATTTGTACTACCTATGAACCTACCTACCTACATCCTTGAATGTATAATAATCAAATAGAATCTAGCTACCACTACTCTGATGCACATGTTATTTGCAATTTAAACCGATGCGATGTTTGAATATGTTCACGCAACCAATGTTAGGCAAACAGAAAAAAAAACTTTTTACAATAGATAGGTACACTCCCGTCTTCTTTGTATTAAAAAAAAACTAGTTTTATTGCTAAATCTGACGCTCTTTGCAAAGAAATGGAAGGCAAATTTAATTTCAAAGATGCGCATTATCATCAAAGGGTTGCTTTTGTTCCGCCATCCTTACACCGAACCTGTGAGGTATGCGTATGAGTATGACCAAGCAAAGAAATGTAGGCTACGTACATTATTGACCTGTAATACGGATCGTGTCGGTGTGATGTTTACCTGTGAAAGTGATCGAATGCGCGTATCGTTCTTGAAGAAGAACGAATGAAACGAACATACAGAGAATCATTAGCAAAAAAGATGACGCTCCACATGTGCGACAAACCGTGACAATAAAGGAGTGTCCTGCGAAAACCTATACCTGTGATTTGTGTGTGCATCGACCGTACTGCACCGTTACGATATGTTACACTTCATTTGGATGGTATGATGGGGGAGGGAAGTACGACTATAAGTATAGGTATGTAGATATAACAAACGGAAATGATTTAATAAGAATAAGAAGTTTGATTGGTGTTGGCTGGGATTACGTAGGATACCCCGATTCAATTTGAATATACCTATGTAGTATGTACATATATTATGGAAGGGGTATTTAGGTATTATATATGTATATAAGTAGGTAGATACGTCTTGTCTTATTCGTTGGAATTGTAGATAAGTACAGAGATTATTTGAAAGTTCAAATTGCATACCTACTTACATAGTTTCGATTTATGTTTGGACATTGCCAGGAAGTAGGTACCTCACGATCAATTGTCAAAGTTTAGGTACCAATTGGCACAACTGAGTGATAGCCTAGACGCTACTTATATAGGTAGGTACCTACTGCAAATAAATTTTTGCCATTTGTGTCGTCATTGCCTAACCTACTTGTCGGTGCTATTTGTATGACTCGTGATTGTTATGAGACTGTTATTTTTAATTGTTTATGTATATTTTCCACAAGCGATGGATATAAATTTCAAACATTGGGTGTGTTATACCTACATAGAATGAAAAAAGTGGTCGAATTTTGTTGATTAATGGAATTAAAAAATATTCAAAAGTTGTGGTTGATCAACAAACTTTACCTACGTGGAGTGAAAACATACCGGGGATTGTGTCAAACGTCCTAATATGATATGTATCTACATTTTCATCGTCAGCAGTTGCAGTTTTTGATATATTCGACCGCTTAAATGGGTCCCCGAACTCAATTTATACGTTAAAATAATTTGCGAATAAAACATGATCTCTTTGTTGAAAATATAGTTAGGTACTCTTGATTTCGTTAGAGAGAGAGAAATTTATTTTCATTACAAATAGATATATTTCAGCTTTTATAGGTACATCCTTAGTAATGAAAACATCAGACCACTTAAATAGGTATGGGTGCGATTGAATACATTTTAGGCTTCCCTTAAATTGCTAATAAAAGTTGTCTAATTGTGCGGGCTAGCTTCTCTTTAATAACATGCATTAAGAAGGGTGCATATGGTAGACACGTGTAATTTCATCGTTTGTAGTTGCACCGTTACCGAAACATACTATTGACAAAATGAGGCTTCGCTTTAGTTGCCTAAATTGGGAAAGAATATTACCTGTTAGCGGGAAATCATTTTTGATGATTTTATTAAAGAGAGAGGGGTAGGTGCAATAGAAAACAGACGATTTTTCCATTTATGATCATTTGGCATTAGAAATATCGTACCTCTTAAATATGAGTGTTTATACACATTTCAAGCTTCCCTTAAATTGCGAATAAAAGTTGTCCAGTAGTGCGGGTGATGTTTAAAGTACATGTCATCGATTAAGATAGATGTACAAAATAGATATGTGTAATTTGATCGTTTGTAGTTACACGGTTTTTGAGATATTCAGCTGCTTAAATGTGTCTAAGAACTCAACTTAATTATACATAATTTGCGATTAGAACGTTATTTGATGATGGGAAATTATTTTAACTGACTTAGTTTAATAGAGATAGGTAGATGCATTAGAAAAAAATAGATTTATCTGATTGAAGTAGTTTCGTATTAGAGATATGGGGATAACAATCTGGGCGCTTAAATTGCGAATAAAAGTTTCCCAGTAGCGCGGGCTATCTTCTAATTAATATCATCGATTAAGAGTGATGTACATGTTATATGTCTGTAATTTCATCGTTTGTAGTTCCACCGTTTTTGAAATATAGGGGTGCTTAAATTGGTCTCCGACCGGAATTTATCAAAAATTAAAATGCGAAAATAACATTTATTGTTGCTTAGAAAGGTTTTTTGTTGACATTGCTGATATGAGATAGGTAATTACATTAGATAAAAGCATATTCCAGCCGCCACAGCTCCCTTACAGTGGAAATATATGACCGCTTAAATATGGGTGTTTATACACATTTCAAGCTTCCCTTAAATTGCAAATAAAAGTTGCCCAAGAGTGCGGGCTATGTTTAATGTATATGCCATCGATTAAAATAGATGTACAAAATAGATATGTGAAATTTGATCGTTTGTAGTTACACGGTTTTTGAGAAATTCAACTGCTTAAATGGGTCTAAGAACTCAATTTAATTTTACATAATTTGGGATTAGGGCGTTACCTGTTGGTGGGAAATTATTTTAGATAGTTTAGTTAAAAAGAGACAGATAGATTCATTAGAAAAAAATAGATTTATCTGATGGAAGTTGTTTCGAATTGGAAATATGGGGATAATAATCTGGGCGCTTAAATTGCTAATAAAAGTTGCCCAGTAGTGCGGGCTAGCTTCTATTTGATATCATTGGTAGAGAGTATTGTAGAGAATAGAAATGTATAATTTCATCGTTTGTAGTTGAACAGTTTTTGAGATATGAGCGCGAGAATTGTTAGCTTAAATTTTGCTTAAATCTCAAATAAATCAATAACCGTTTGGGCGATGGACACAATTAGTATTTTATTAGATTGGTAGGGTTGAGCACTTTTGAAAAAAGAAGATTTCATAATTTTTTTAGTATGGTTTTGGAGATAACGGCTAATTTGATCAAATTTTTTCAAATGGTCATAACTTTCTAACGGTTGAACTACAAACGAAAAGCTTTTCACTACAAACAACTACAAACGATTGCCTATCGAAATGTAAACATCTAAACCTTTTTTTCAAAAGTGCGGGCCAACTTCACAAACGCCCATAAAAGCTGCCCAGTAGTGCGGGTGATGTTTAAAGTACATTCCATCGATTGTGACGGATGTACATAATAGATGTGTGAAATTTGGTCGTTTGTAGTTACACAGTTTTTGAGAAATTCAACCGCTTAAATGGATATCCGCACTTTTTTGCTAAAATTTCGCTTAAATCTCAAATAAATCATTAACCGTTTGGGCGATGGGCACAATTAGTATTTTGTTAGATTGGTAGGGTGGTGCACTTTTGAAAAAAGAAGATTTCATAATTTTATTTGGTATAGTTTTGGAGATAACGGCGATTTGATGTTGTCTGCTTAAACTGCATATAATTTGCTTACCGCTGCAACAAATTTTATAATTTTGATTTTATTACATAGAACATATATGCCTTCTACCAAAACTATTATTTTTGTCGTTTGTAGTTGTCCAGTAATAAAAATATTCACCCCCTTAAATCGGGTTGCGCGAACCTTTCGCTTAAATTGAGAGTAAATCATTATTTAATTGCTTAAATCGATAATAAATCATTATCCAATTGCTGAAAAATGCGTTTTTGATTTCATTAGAAAGAGGGGGATGTGCTTTATGAACCAGTATGCTCAATTAATTTTTCCGTGTTGGAAATTCGAAGTTATAGGTACAAACACAAATGTCTTAATATCTCTTAAATACGAATTTTCAGAAAGAAAAGCTTTTCACTACAAACAACTACAAACGATTGCCTATCGAAATATAAACATTTCAATTTTTTTTCAAAAATTTCTAATTTTTTCTAATGGTCATAACTTTCGAACGGTTGAACTACAAACGAAAAGCTTTTCACTACAAACCTTTTTGAACGAAACTACATCGAATGACACACAATCAAACTTTTCCCATACATTTTTCAAATGGCTATATCTCTCTAACGGCGGAACTACAAACGAAAAAAAATTCACTACAAACAACTACAAACGATTGCCTATCGAACTGTAGAAGTCTAAACCTTTTTTGGAAAAGTGCGGGCCAACTTCACATAGGTCACTACACCCAGTTGTGTTCGTGTTACGTTACTGTGTGGAGCTTTGTTTTTATTAAGTAGGTACACATGCACCAAATGGAAATTCTATGTTTAAATCCGTTTGTTATTATTCAGGACTCATTCGTAATCAATCATTTTGGGGGACCCAGCAAATAAACCATTCGCACGTTCGTGCATCATGAATGCAGGAGATGAATTGAATGCAATTCAACATTGTGATATAAGTAATGATAGCTTCATTTAGAGGGGCACTGGAGGAGGTCCAATCAAAAGGATTAATATATGCCTGTCACAGATTCTGGACTGGACATTCGTTATACGTTACAGGCTACAGAGTGAGTGCTACTATGTGGCTCCTACATAAGGATAATAATATGATTGGGCCTACTTTTAATAAATATGCGTTCTGTCGAACAAGACAATATCTATTGTTAGTTAGGCATTATTATGCAATTTAGTTGCTACGAGAATATATTATCAGACTTGATGGACATATTAAATGTTTAAATGTTGGCGTTAAAGAGATGACCTTAAATACGCTCGATAGTTTCAAATTATGTTATCAACCTGCTTCTTTAGCTTTTTTTTTAGTACTGGAAAAAGAACAATAGAATTAGTAGTCCACATTGCTCACAGGCAAATTGAGAAATTTTGAAGAAAATATTACATATTTCAAAATTTGATTGATACAAAGGCTGGATCGCACGAATCTTTCTAATTCATTGCAAGTTTTGAAGCGGTTTCGTTTTAGGTGTGAGCGCAGATCCCAGGTTCGATCCCCGGAAAAACACAAATTATATCTTAAGATTTTTTCTACTGCGCCTCCTCTCGCGAACGTCTGACAAACATCCGAGAGTATGACTGTCCTGAAAAAGCTTCTCAATTCAGCCGTTCGGACTCGGCATAAAATTGTAGGTTCCTTCTATTCGTCCCAAAAATAGAAACTCACACAAACGAATGGTTCCGAGAAGATAGGCATAGGGTGTCTACTCGCCACCTATTTATTAATTTTTTTTTTATTTTCTTTAAGTACCTTAAATCTTAGAAGCGATATCCGATGAAATATACCTTACTTAAAATAGGCGGTAGTGTATATCTTATAACCATTGTATTTTTTTTACCATAAAGTTAGTAAGCATTTCTTGAAAACAGCGAATTTTTTCAAGTTTTCACATGTTTTAGCTATATAATAACTTTTGTACAATAATAACTTATTACTTAATATTTTTATATATATTTGGTAACAAAATGTGTTTAGTTTCCGCGATTATCAAATATAATTTTTAACGGTCCAGCTGAGGTCCTAAAAGAAAGAGATTATCCCAAATGGGTAATTAAATCGAAAAATTGTTAGAGCGGTTTTTGTAAAATTATTATTATTGTAAGTAGCTACCCATTGAAAATTTAGAATTTTTTTAGAATCTCAAATAAAAAATATTTTGATGCAAAAAGTTTCTTCAAACAAAGGAAACATGAAGTAAGTTCAAATTATGAGTAGAATTAACTTTAGTTTTGTCTAAATACTTATGCCTACCACTGTATAATGTCGCATTTTTTTCTTTTTCCATGGAAATGCACCATTTTGCACAAAATGGCAGTATTTGGTTTGGGTTTTGCCGAATGTTGTTAAGCCCTTATTGTCATTTTGAGATCTTCATAAAAAAATCTCTATGGATACAAACAAATAAATTTTACGACTGTCTGTCAAAGTTTGAGATTTCTGATTTGCGTAAATTTCCGCTGTTGATTTCCGAGCCTAAATTGTCGCTGAAAACTATGAATTCTGCCGTTTTATATTCCAATTATTAATTAATCCGATGTCTATAGTATTTTTTAAAGCGTGCTTACAACATATACCTAAACATACATACAAAATGTTATTGGAATTTATGTCATTTCCCCACAACTACAGTTTATACGTAGTAAATACAATGTCAAACGACATTTTAACGAAACCCCATTCACAAGCCCCCAGATCTATGTTTCAGATTTGAATATGTCATTTAGTCTGCATTTTAATATTCATTCGACGTGTAACAATATAATGAAACGCTTCGGGGGCGAAATACTAGCCACCCTGCAATTTCGAAACAATGACAGTGAAAATCCCTTCGATAACTGGTTTTCATAAAATTTTAACTGAAATTTGCTACCATTGTGCGTTAAGTGTGCTGTTATGTGGCGGGTAACTGTACTTACAGGAGCTGATTGGGGACAGTCAAAATTGTAAATTCGTGGCCACGTATATAATCCATAAAAAATTATTCAAATGTTGTCTATGATGTATTCAAAGCACGCGTTTCAAAACACAGCAGGAAGAATGCTTTCAATTATTTAAGGCGCCTTGTTATTGGGGACTGATAAAGGTAGGGGTATTTTATATGTAGGTAGTTAAAATCATAGGTGTATGCTGGTTACTCGATGCATCAACGCTGTTTAGATATCTGTTATTGCTTTAAGGGCTAAAAATAAATATCATCGAAACGACTAACAGAAGCTGAGTTAATATTTCTTTTATAAAAGGATGACAGGAATATCTACTGTTAGAAGTATGATACTTTAAATATAAAAATGTAATTTTGCAAGTACTGTCAAATTATAAACATAATTTCTTATTTGCTTATACAGAAATTAAGTTGAAAATATATTTTCGGTATGTAGGTGACTTATGACCTATGAACAGCAAAGTCCAGTTCCCTTCCACCAACTATGAGATTTAACACCAAATTTAAAATTTAATTGCATACTACTGACTGTGCGATCACACATTTTTCTATTTCAAAATAAGGGTATGGGGCATGTAATTTACTCAAGAGATATAAAATGATATAGAACTATGTACATGTTGCTCTGATACTTTTGCATAAATGAAGTGTGTTCGTTCCAGGCAAAGGTTCTGGCCTTATAGTCAAAGCTGCCAAAGAAAGATGTCATTATGTAGGTACGTACATGAACATCTCAATACCTATAATGGGAAAAAACCCCAGCGTATTTCAAGCAGAGCTCCATGCCATTAAAGAATGCGCAAACCTTATATACCTTATATACTTTATAACCTATAAAAGCCCTTAGCTCACACATTATTGATTCCAAATCAGTACTACACTGCTTCGATTTCCTCCAAACACTTAGTTGCAGGAACAAAACCAGTCTATGGTGGGTCCCCGGACATAAGGGAATTGAAGGTAACGAAAAAGCTGATGAACTAGCCAGAAATGGCTCGGAAACCCCTTTCATTGGACCTGAACCATTCTGTTCGATTCCCAAATCAGCTATAAATCTGGCTATAAAAAGCTGGGAGCAAAATAAATGTACTTCATATTAGGAGAACATCCCAGGCCTAAGACAGGCCAAACGAGCTATTCAGCCCTTCAAAGCAGATGCCAGTAAGATACTAAATCTTCGCAGGCATGATATCAAAAACCTAGTAGGCTACCTAACGGGTCACCACGGTCTGCGATATCACCTAAATAAAATGCATTTAATTGACTCACCGGAGGCAAGTCAGAAGTTAAAACAAAAAAAAAAAGGTACGTACATTGAGTATTAGGATGTCCAATTAGCAGATACTGGAATATTATACAGGAACTGAACTTTGACAAAACAAAAAAGAAAGCATTGTTTTTGTCCGGCAACTTTTACGAGTTCTAGGACTCTAGGTCTCTGTATAAGAGCAACATAGATACATAGGTAATGAATGAAGTGTTCAGTCATCATTATACCTAAGCATGGAAAAACTTTTGAGATATATTTATAACTTGGCACATAATGATGTAGGTATCTACCCTTCTTCGAATACAACAAAAAAAAACTACTAGTCTCAACAGGTTCACATCATCGGCCCAAAGCATAGATTCTCAAAACCATTGGTGTACATAAGTCTTATTTTATTTCAGTTATAATTTGTAGTTTTCTGGGTATCTCAACATGGAACCTTTCACCCAATAGTCCGAAACAGAAACCTTATATAAAAGCACTATGATGATTTGCAATACCTAAGACTTATTTTTCTTTTCAAAAAAGTTATTTCTACAACCTGCTACAGCTCACATACACACAAGCAGAGTGGAAAATTAAAACTTTCGGAACCTCAACATGTTGACTGCAGGAGGTTTCCTTCCGAATCGCACATGACCGGAGTTCTAAAACAACGCCAAAACTGAATAAAATAACTTGCACTTATTCCGTGATTTCAAATCTAATTAAACTGCATTCATGCTGCTTCTGTGTTTCATCTCGTAGGTACAAATTCAAAAATAAAGTTTAACAAAAAGCAAGAAAAATACCAGTTTTTTTAATTTACTAAGCATTCAAAATTCTCGCTATCATTCGCACTCCTGTCCTCTGGCAATATATCACACACCAATGCACGATCTGAGTCTGCTACCATTCTACGACTAATGGCAGGGATATAGGTAGTCGGCAACAAAAAAAAGCGTAACATTAGCAAGCAGGAAAAAAAAACATTGTAAGCTTAATTAGACGGAAAGCTCATCAAACGTCAGAACAAAAGCAAGGACCAAGGATATGAACCACCATCAAAATGTATCCTTCTGCTGCTTTTCTTTGGCTTTGCTAGTTTGTTGTGTATGTTGGTTTTTTTTTTTTGTTTGTCGGTTTCCTCGTACTTCCACACAACGCTATGACGGATGCTTATACACTAATAGCTTACATATCCTGGTCCAGGTTGATTTGTTTGTATGTCTATGTAGGTACTGTATATTTGTATACACCCAACATTGTAGCAGCACCCGGGAATCAAGAAACATAAAGTAATAAATATCATAATCATTTGGTTTTGTCGTCAAAGGGAAAATTAAACATTGCACACACTTCGGGCACATTCACATGACTTGCTCACCAACCGACGACAAGGACGACAAAGGCATCCATATACACGAGCAAGAGTTGCTCATTTTTGTGTATCTTATTAAGGAAGGATGAAGAAGGATCCTTAGTATTATGTTTAAGTCATAATAATTAAATCATGTGCCAAGGTGTACATAGTCTTTTTGTGGTGGTTGTGGGAAGAAACGACAGTATCCCAAGGACTATGTGACTCTGTGTATGGTCACGTGCACGGGGCTGCTTTATTTTATAGAAATGAAAGGTTATGTTAGACTTGAAAGATGAACATACACACATGGTATTATAATGTATTGCTTTATATTGGTGTATGTATATTGTATACTGTACCTATATGATATATCCGTTTTATACTTACATCTTATTCGTAAATTAACTAAGGCACTTTGTGTTTCCCCTCTATCGTTAGCAGCCGAACATGCATAGAGTCCAGCGTGTAAGCGAGCAACTCTCTGAAGGACCAAGGATCTTGTTGAAATGATTACTCCCCAGGAAACATTTTGAGTAACAGGCATACCCTAAGGATAGACACAAAGTACAAAATTAGTGAGTGTATAAATGAAAATAAGATATAATATGAGATGGAGTAGTTGTTTCAGTATATGCGCATAGGTTGGATATTCTGTGAAATGGTTTATGGAAAATAATCAGAAAATATCCTGAAAATGCTTGCATCACTTTTGGACAAACCTTCTAAATGGATTCGAGCTTGACGTTATTGTTTTCACATGGTCGGCACACGGAGCTGTTAAAGTGTTTAAATCTGACAATGTGCATCAGCTTTCTATTGTAAGGTATTAAGTGTGTTTGTATGTTCGGACAGATTTGGTAGGACCAATATTTGGGTTAGAAGTTAAGTAAGTTGTAGTGACCTCTCTTTTATACAGATTGGTCAAGTGGTCGGAATATGATTTCGAGAGGTGATTGAAGCTTTTTCAATCAGGATATATTATATATTAAAATATTTTCTGCGAAGTATGTTAGACTCAAGGGTGGAAGAGATTATGAATACAAGAATTAAGAAAAAAAAATTGATTCAGTAAGATATTAGTGAGTATCCGAGGATATCGTATATATAGAGCTTTTCCGCGTAAATGTTGCGGAATCTACTAATGAAATCAATTTGAAGAAAATCTTTGATGTACAGGTACACCAATACCAATGGTATAAACTTGTTTAACTTTGTACTTCGAAGAAAATGTTGATGATTAAGTAGCGAGTGCTAACGATTAGAGTGCCAGACAGAGGCATAAGCAAAAGGTTGCCGTTAGATACACGCTTCTAATATTGTTACCACCAAACGTGTTCCATGTCGCTGTCAAGTGATACTTATCCACATCAATGCAAATCCGTCTAATTAAAATCGAAATAAATGGATAGCAAAGGATTTCAAATCGAATAAGAAGTGCATGTATAATCTCCTATGACCCATTTCGCTAAATATCTTGCTCAACATTTTTCGCATCAGCACAAAAACCAATTAAAAGAATATTTCCTCTCGCTACTCTGCATAAGTGGCAGCACATATGCTATGCATTAGTGCTACTGTTAGCTGCTGGTGTTGAACGTAATTGGTTGCTATTCATAGTTTATTGCGAGGAAGGTATCTAGGGAGTGTGCAAAACCACACCGATTACCACACTTCTCAACTTTTGCTTCTGTTTTCTGTTGCTGGTGCCGGTGCTGCTATTTCTGCTGTTGCTTCCACCGCAAACTATCATAGAAATTGCATCCAAATTTATTTGTATTCTACTTTTGCTTTTCTGCTAGCAATTTGTACGAGCACAGGAGTGCTATAGCGGTAAAGTGGTTGTGACTCTCACACTCAGCACACACAACTGCTTAACAAAGTCCTGTATTCATTCATCATCATGTTACCTGGATATATTCATCTCTGGCTCTAGAACTAGTTCTACTTCCAACTTTAGTTTCAATTTTCCCAACTATCGCATCACAGTTCAGCAATTGCTGGAGAAAAAAAAAACGACCCAAAGTGGTGGAAACACACTTAAGCAAATGTGTGGATGTATGTTCTTTTTTCAGAACAGAGAACAGTTCTCCTTTGAGCAATTATCCTGATGAGTGAAGTCTTTTTTTCTATTTGTTTTTTTTTTCACCCACACACTGGGTAGATATTCAAAATGTCCTTTTACAGCTCTGGCAATTCTCGATATGATGGTGGCTGGTTAGGTATGTTGTGTGGAAAAATAGAAATTGTCCTATTTACATATATGTACCTACATTCGTATACGAGTGTTCACTTTGTGTAATTTGAGTGATGCGGCTCTTCGCTGATACTCCGATAGCTACTGCTACTGCTACCAGTAAAGCTTAGATTCGTGCAGATAATAGTGCAGCCATTCTTCAGCTCTCTTTGAAAATGTTCGCATGCAGCACATGATACTTGTATGCACATTTGGAGTGTGTGAAATGAGCTTTTAGCATATTATCCCATCCGTGCTCTGACGGCGCAGTATAAATATTCGAGGTGATTTTCCTTCCATCCGTTGTCGTAGGGATGGATTTTATTTTTTCAACCTCTTTTTCAATATACCTACTGACACTTGTGCGAAATATGAAATAATATCTGACATTCGAACAGCGGGATGATACGTGGGTCATGCCTTGGATTGGTTCATTGGTACTTTGATTCCAAGTATGGGTATAGTATGAAAGAGAGAAAAGCAGCCATTGGGAGTAAATGAGGAGTTGACATGTCTAAATTATAGAACAGAACCAGTAGGTATGGTAAGAATTTAATTTTTCACATGGCTAACATAGATTACTCAATGTGGGAAAGCTAACAAAATTTGCAAATTTTTGACGAAATTGTTACGAATTCAATTAAAAATTAAAGCATATACATATTTTATAGGGTGAGGGCTTCGAATTTCCAGACCGTTTAAATATGTACGATTGACTTCAAACTCGGTTTGTGTACTCTCTATGAAAAACAAAGAAAACTACTTTCTCTGATTTTGGAAATTCAACCCCTAAAGGGGTAAAAGAGGGGGTCAATCAATGTTTGTATGCGAAATTTTAATTTTTCAGCAGATTGACTTCAAACTCGGTTTGTATATTCTCTATGAGAAATAAAGAAAATGTTTTCTTCGATTTTGGAAATTCTACCCTTAAAGGGGTAAGAGGGGGGCAAAGTTTATTTTTCATCCGATCGACTTCAAAAACTAGTTTCTCTGATTTTTCGTTTTCGTAACAACATAGTTTGTGGCCCTTTTCTTAAGTCACGAACCGTTCGTCGTATCAATTTTAAACTTTGTAATGCGTCCCAAAATCTTTCGCCGTTAAACATGCTTATCGCTTCATCTAACTCCAGCGTAAGTACTCCAAAGATATTCAAGCGGAATTCAGTATACTAACTTCTCCTTAGGTACTTTTTTTTTGGTAGGTTTTCTGCGCGATATATAAATATAAAAGAGGGAACTAACTGACTGTAAACGAATATCTGTGTACCAAATTTTGAGGACTGCGCGAGCGAAGCCGCGGGCAAAAGCTAGTCATTGCATATATTCAAAAAAATGTTAAGCTTGGCACTCATTCTGGGCGGAAGAGTATGACCGGCGGCATAACATGATGAGGATTCAGGATTCTGCCTATGCTACAAATAGCTCAAAATCTGAGTCTACATTTGGGTAAAGGGAAAAGGTATACATTCATTCCAGTCAGTCCCACAATTAGTGCAATGAGAATCAGCCAATCAGTAAACTGGAAATTGAATGAAACGGGTCATTCGATGATCCTACAGAAATATTTTGGCCATGTTCCTGTCACGGACTACATAAAACCTTATCTAGAGTTTGCAAGACCCTTATCTAGCTCTTTTCCAGCGGGGAAGAATGGAGAGACGGATTTGTACCTAGTATATAAACCATAGCCGTATTTACAGACGGATCTAAAATGGACACTGGGGTAGAATCAATTGTCTTCTCCGAATTGCTGGGTATATCAAAATCGATTATAGCAGTGTCTTCCAAGCAGATGTTCTGGCAGTGACAACAGCAGCCTGTGAGTCTGTGGTAAGGGCAATACCACCTAGAGAGAGCCATAACTGCACCAGAAATAAAATCTAGGCTTGTGAAGTGCTGTCGCGAAGAACTCAAAGCTCTTTTGTACACAGCACAAGGTATCGCTCTGCTGGATTCCGGGACATGAATTCATTCCAGGCAATGAGAAAGCAGACGAATTAGCAAGACAAGGTTCGGCAGTTTTGTTTCAGAACAAGTTGAGAAGAGCCACAAGAGAGGCGATCGCTAGATATGGGCCACCTTAAATACTTGTAATGTTGTAATACCACAAGACAAGGCTATTGCCGTCCTTCAACGAAACCAAAACCGAGAATATAATGCGGAAGAATAGGAAATTCCTGCCCACGCTCGTAGGTATAATAACGGGGCACAACACTCTGTGGTACCATAATGAAGAAAATGGGCTTAACGGAAGAAGAACTCTGTAGAGGCTGCGGTTATGAGGAAGCTCTTGAGGATACAACCCACTTCCTAGCCCCGGTCTCCAACACACCAGGTATACATTGCATTGTTCTGCTACTGGGGTCCTTCCAAAGAGATGGAAGAGGTAAGAATTTGTCTGCATCCATCAGTAGGACTATGGTTTCTCGAGTGGTTTCGGAAGGCTCTGCGACACCTTCCCGTCGCACTATCGCAAAAGTATAAACATCCATTTGTAGCAAGGTATATGTGTATGTATTGTATATATTTTCACTTCAAAAAATACATTTTGGCTAAAAACTATTCCTAAGGACGTGGCTATAAACGACATAGCCTATAGCAGTCTCACAGTCTTAAGGAACATTTAAAAAAAGTTTCATTGAAATATGTCCAGTAGTTTTCGAGTTTTTAGCTGACAACGAAAATTGCTACAGTTTTATTGCGGCATTTATTTTTTAAACTACATATTATTTTATGTACACCAGCTTTCACCTACGATGGTTGGTACCATAACATAACTGGGACATAACAAAACAAATTGGTCGTATACCTAAAATAGCTGAGAGAGATTTTTAATAAAACACGATTTTATTGTTTTTTTTCCAAAAAATTTTTGAGCACCTTAATGACGGCAATATATTGTTCATTAGATAGCCATACGTACAACAGCTCTTAAAGCGCAATCTAAAGTGCAAGCGATCAGAATCGCCACATTCAAAAGCCACACCATTATTAGGAGTAAATTCATATTTCAAATTAAGACAAATTGCAGTGCAGTTGTGCAGTTTCATAATGGTTCCCCATCTATATTGAAGCAGATCGAGCTTTTCTAATTACACAACGATTTGGAGGACTCCGTTGATTTAGAGGTCCTCGTCCTATCCTAAGACGATGCATGAGAGTACAGGAATAAATAAATAAATCCAATTGGACAATTAATGCTCTAAAGCTCACAGCTTCCAATCTATCATTCAGTAGAAGAATTATTATTATACTCAAACATCTCCAGGGCAATTCAATTATCCATTAAAAGCGATTATCCAATATTTTGCTGTTAAGAATTGTCTTACAGAAATATCTCAGAAATAAAAATTTGAAATAAAAATGGTTGACTAAGTGCAAAGTTTTCGCAAAACTTACACGTAACAATGAAAATATATAGAAAAACTTGAAATTTGAGAGAGGAAACAACTTTTCGAGGACACCTACATAAAACGTTATCGTAGGTATCTGCATGCTCTCCCATACTCGCCAGAAGCGTTCGAACAAGAACATGCATACTTTACACCGCCATCAACAACATTCATCCCGATTATGTGCTCGAAGGTGAAAAGTAGATCCATCCAAGCAGAATCAAAATTAAATTAACAAACAAAATTTCCAGCGACGACAACGATTGTACCTAGCATACAATACAAGTTGACAAGATTTCATAGCTGATGGGGATGGCAGCGGACGGCGAGCGCTCTGTAAAGAGAGAAGAGTTTGCCAAGATGTGCTGACGATGAGTAGAAAAAAATTTCAAAACAAAATGGAAAAGAATAAATAAAATATATACAAGTAGAAATGTCCTTCAGAAGAAAGTTTTCTTCTTGTCGTATTCGCCTGAGCTTAATTGTGCTATCATTATGAAAATTTAAACTCACATCTCTCAGCGACTATGTTGTCTGCGTCTTTTGAGCGAAAACTCTTCTCAAGAGTATTCTAAGGTAGGTATGTTACCGAGTCGCAGGGAATGTACTTTCGAGGGAATACACAAAAGTTTGTTCATCTTGTAGTCCGAAGCGATGTCGAGAACTCCCTATATGTATATTTCATTAAGTGGAGCTGAGGAGAAAAAAACAAGCAGAATTCTAAAACTTCATACAAATTTCTTCCACCTTGCTTGAGTGAGACTTTTTTTTAAGTATGTCCGCCTAAGGATAATAACATACATGCGAATGATGAGCTCATACCTTTAACAATGAGTTGTTATGTTTGTAAAAAAAAAGAAAAAATGTATTTGCTTAAAAGGGCGCTCTCGGCACTCACACTTCAATATGTTCCGAGCAGAAGTTTGCTGTTTTTTAAGCGCGCCGTTTGTTTGCATGCTTGCCTTTCATATTCAAATATGTTTACAGTGAAAGGGTTGAGCATTCGAAACAACTTTGCCTTTTTCGTCCTTAAATTAACGCTGAAATGTGTTTTTTTTTCTCTACACGGGATAAAACGTGTTAGTTAACTTTATAAGAAGGGGGAGTCGTTATTCTTTTGTACTCTTCATCACGATGGTATAGTATGCTTAGATTCTTGGTCGGTGAGTTAACAAATAATGGAAGGATTTTCACATACGCTCAGTGCACAGGCACAGAAAAGTCGGAAGTATTTGTAGATTGTATATTGAAACTTTTTGTTTCAGCGTTGAAGATGAATAATAATAAAGCCATCTTTAAAGGAAGTGACATGTTAGAACGAGCTTGCAACAGATCTGGGGTGGACTTTTATGCTCAGCATAGCTTTTATATGAAGGCTCTAACCGACCGACGCGACGTCATGGGAATAGTGGTTTAGAAAAAGAAATCATCCAAAAACGACTAAAGTTTAATTTACAAACTCTTGGCAATTATGCATAATTGTACTTAAATTTCGGAAGTTACTTAGTTCCGTCTCTGCATACCGTTTCAAGTGAGGCCTTAAGTTTCATAGTAATTACCCAATAACAATGATGCACTAAATTTGGATTGCAGAATATAGCAGTCGAATTGCCGAAATACAAGTTTGATACCTAATTTTGATAGTTAACTAGCCAACTCTAGAGAAATTTAGGGATAACAATAGACAATAGTGGCGTCAAAGTTATTTAACCATTATATAGAACCATGAGAAGCAGACTCATCAGTTTCGCAGTACATCATTTGATTTATTCATTGAAAGTAATCCATGGAAAGTGATCACCATAACTCACCTTTCTGTTCTGAATGCCCAGACGAAGAAGAAGATACGTAGCACGCAAAGTTCCATTTCAGGCGCTTTGCAGGGGAAGGAGCGAACTTACCAAACACCGAAAGTCTTATAAGACATATATGTTGATGTCAGAAGATGACAGCGACTGGAGGTATGCTCCTTTATATCGAGTGTACAGGATGAATTAAGGAGACTTGAAAGACTTAGACGAGCCGAAATGGCAGACCCAGAGGATTTAGCATGAGTTGCTTACCAGCCCCACGAAGTAATGCCTAACAGCAGTCCCTCGGGGACAGTGTTTAAGGGAAATAGGGTGTGGATTAGTACGTTTAGGCGCACTCCTGGCATTGATTATTCGGGTTAGAAAATCATGCATGTTGGAACCACGGGCTACCGCATCTTAAGAAGATTACAACCATCCATTGGCACAACCAAAAAAAAAAAAAAAAGATAGCACTATGGGTTGATTTTTCTGTAGTTCTTTAATGCTATACAGCCTAGATTTCATCGTAAAAATTAGAAGAGGCAATGACGATGTCTTGACTTCTATACCCATATTCGGTCTTTATTCTCGTCTCGAACATATGGGATTCTAAGATCCGGGCCAATCTAATCGACGTTTTTTGCCGTTTAGAATGCATTCGCAATTCTTGAAGTTCGGGGTTTCCTACATTAGCCATATTCAGACAAAAGTCGAAAAGTTATCTTTCAAAGCAGATCCGCAATCTGCATAGCTTATCTCTATTTCAAAATAGAGACTATCAAAGAGCAACTTCAAAATCGATGAATATATCATACTAAGTGTCGATTTGAAAATACTGGCGAGTTTTCAAGATCCACAGGGTTACTTTTTGCTCTATAGTGAACCAACCCGGCTTCAAGTAACACCAAGTCGCTGAAGATTGGCTTAGGAGATCCCATAGGTTATAATATTTAGAATCTGTTATGAATTCGAAAAGTTCGAAAAATGTACCCTTCAAATAAACAGGATTTATGTAAAACTTCTTTATAGTAAACAATAGAAAAAGGAAGGAAACATCGGACCATCGGCGATTGAGATAAGCTATTGTTGTTGTTCGCTCATTCTTCTTTAAATTTGAATAGGTAGACGGAATGGGGAACTGATTGAAGAAAGATATACAACACACTACTACTCAGATGCAGAGGCAGCACTACCTATGCTTTTCTCGAAATTCTGTCGTTGGTTTTGTGTGAAAGACATATTTATATGGCTAGATATTCGCATTTGTTTGTCATACAGCTGGTGTCCAAAAAAAATACATTTACGTATTATACCAGAGTATTTTGTTCAATAAAATCAAATGAAATAAATTAATAGGATTAATTTGTAGCTTCAAATGTCGGCCTTTCAGTGATTGGAACATTTTCTTGGATGTTCCAGGAACAATTCTGGTGAAAGATAGTTGAGAATTACAGAATTATTTATATTGCACTAGAGGACCCGGCGAACTTCGTCTCGTCCCAATTTAACGCCTTCAGAGTGATAAAACATAGATAGTTCAAATTTCAATGTGATTTTTTTTTAATGGAATCGAAATCAGTAGAGAGCGATGTGATAAACAATGTTTTTTGATTTGTTTTCCGGCGCAAAAACAAACAACGAAGACGGTTTGCCAATTCGCGAACAGGCAACGTACAGCTGACCGTGAGAAAAACGGGGAAATTCGAGACTAATCCCACCGACATCTAATGATTGCCCATGTTATTTATTGATTGTCATCGCAAAAGCTAATCGAACGGGGAACTGAATCCGCTTGAATTGGAACGGAAGATAAGTCGGAATTCGTGGGATAAGGACTTACTCCCCTTTGAATTTACCCTGGATGATGCTTGAATTACATCGTTCATCAGTTTCTTGACGGACAACCGCGTACCATTGCACAATTTCGGATGGTTCAGATTCCCCAACATGATTATGATCAATCCCACCTTCAGCTGTTAATTATGCGGTGGAGTTCCTGGCACATCAAGCGAGTTTAAATGCCCGGAACCGAATTGAATAACCTTACTTTTTACACGCTAACTTATTTTCTGAAAAAATGATCGAATTATTAATTATCGCATTGAATTTTAATTGATCGTAATGCTTGTACCGTTTGCGGATGTAATGCGCCATATAGGACAATCCGGAATCAGTGTAATAAAACTCAAAACTCGAATCAAATGCAACAAGAAAAATAGCACATTTGCTCAATCAAAAATGACAATGTGAAAAGGACACTTGGCGCCACCTATTACTTATGTCGTTAATTTCTCCACCCAAAATGCACGCAAACCGTCTTTTATAACAATGAATTTTACAATTATCCGAAATTTTTTAAGCTTCACAACGAATTTTCCACCTTTACATCGTCCAAAATCATCAAAGAATGTGAAAATTGCAAAATTTCGTCGAGAAAATAATTAACATTTTCGCATTTTTCCGGAATCTTCCGAGTTTTCCACTAAGAATTTTCTATTTTTCCATTCGAAAAGCCATTCCGGAACAATTGCACACAAAATTTCCAACATCAAAAACCTTTTCCTGGCAATTACGAACAACTGAAAAAGTTGAGCCAAATCGGTCCAGCTGTTCTCAATTGACGAATTACTAGTATACATTTTTCACACCATTTTTATAATCTAGTGTAATAATACTTGTCATACATAGGTAAGGTACACAAATTGTGCCATATTTTTGAATGCAAAATGTATATGGTAGTGCAATACCACCTTTAATCTGGTGTCATAGGAAATTATGAGGCAAATGTTTCTTGCGATCGCAACTATTCCACATCGAACTTTCTCCCAGCACATGCCCGTCGCTGCACTATTCCAGATCAAGATATCGACATTCGGACGCGTAGATACCTCGAGTGGGTTGGTGATGAAATCCCCTTTTCCAAAATCCCCTGTGCTGAAATCTCTTACTCCAAAAACCCTAAGAGAAAATCTTCAAGGACACAATCCCCCATTTTTAGATTTGGTGTTATTAATTCTGTCGTTGCGACACCTAAAAATGGTGTTGAAAAGTGAGATACGTATACACTGTAAGTTGGGTTGGGTTTAGTTTGCTTGTTCGCTTGTAGGAGACTTTGCAATAGGGGATTTCGTCCCGGGAGCTTTTGGAAAAAGAGAAGAAAAATTAGAGATTATGTCCATTAAGGGATTTTTGAAAAGAGGATAACGTAGGGATCTCACCTCGACTGCTATTAAGTAGGGGTCTGAATAAATATCGTTTACTGGATAACATGTCGTCCATATATCGCAATTGAATAAATCTGGCCTTTTGTGTTTTGATTTTGATCAGTTAACATATACTCGTATATTGTACTTGTGTACATTGGACGGTTTGGAAAACGCGTGCCTATTTCCATAGTGACACCAAATTAGGATCAGAAACAGAACACTTTAAAT
This sequence comes from Cheilosia soror, assembly GCA_949372485.1. Lineage (NCBI taxonomy): Eukaryota > Metazoa > Arthropoda > Insecta > Diptera > Syrphidae > Cheilosia > Cheilosia soror. Next base: position 94,170,247 of record OX443562.1, read on the forward strand.
AACTTAATATGCAAACAGATCAATACTCAAAATATATTTTTTCAGGACATTTTCTTCATTAAAATTTCCACTGTAAGTATACTTAAATAGCACGATTGACTTACATTGTGTGACCACGTTATTCTATGTTCCTTGGGATTGGCTTTAATATGACATTCAAAGTACACATCGTCACCCTCTTTAATGTCATCTGGTTTTAGTGTGGATCCCAGCGATAACGCTACTTGTGGTGGATCTGAAAAACAAGAACAATTCAAGAATAAATACAAAAATAAAAAATAAAAGTTAAGTCCGCCTTCGTTCAGTAGTGGGCGTATTATCAAGGCAATTTGAAATTATAATGTCCTTCTCTAATGTTAAAACGCCTGAAGACGAAAAAGATTCGTCGTCGCTGTTGTTCAAATTACTCATGAATGGAGCTGACTTCGTAGAAATATTTCCAAGGATATTGTGTATTTAATTTATTGGTGTCTGGGATGTTATTTTTGAGTTTGATAGGACAATTACAGTTCTATTTATGGGTTGATTGGCATTAAGGGACATGGTCTTGTTTATGCGGATATAAATGTTTTTTTATTAACCCACTTTAATTTATTGAACATTAAAAAATTCGTTAAAGCTTGTATGTCGTACATTGGACGCACGTCTGCGGTTGTTTAAATATACATATAACGTATATTTCTTACTTTGAGTTATATGGCGTTGCCTAAGGAGGTGTAAATTTTGGGATTTTTATTGGTGTTTTATTGCTTGGTTTTTATTTGAGGGCGAATATTTTCAAAGGTGAGTCTTGTGTCTTTCGGTGGATAATTGTTAATTTTTAAAGTAATTTGGCATCAAATAATGACTTGGTGATTGTTTTGTTTTTTTATAAAAAAGGAGCTGTATGTAGGTACTAACTAAACAAGGGGAAACTTGTCGACTGTTCTTTGACTTGAATGTATAGGGACAATAGTATTAGTACTAATACCAACTGGTAGAGTTAAATGAGATGGCGAAGATGAAGGTACCGAAAGTGGCGAGACAGATCAAGCACTGATGGAAGAATCAATGTTCAGTTTTTCTGTAGTACTAGTTAGACTGGGTCAATTTTAAGACAGCTAGATATTTCATTCTGTTAACATGAGGACTGAATCAGTCGAAATCAGATTCCTTTGTTGCATTGTTGGTGTGATCGTATAGGAAATCGACTTGCTATAGAATCTGTGCAGGATGAAATGGTTAGATATAATTTCTCCTCTACAAGTTTATTAATTGAATGAAAAAAAAAAAGAGAAAACAGCCACTTAAATGTTTGCTGTGAGAGCAGTAGCTCCATCTTAATGGATCCACATTAATTGCAAACGGTAACAACTCATATAGACCCATTTTCCTTCTGCCGATAATATCAAAAGTCTTCGAAATACTTCTGTTAAAACGAATTCAACTAGTAATTGAAGAAAAACGCTTGATCCCAGACCATCAGTTCGGTTTTCGGGTCAAACATTCCACAATCGATCAGGTGTATCGAATAACAAACGAAATTGAAAAAGCCATGGAAGGCAAAAAGATTTGCTATAGCGCTCTTCTCGACTTATCGCAAGCCTTTGACAAAGTATGGCACGAACGCCTAAGGTATAAGCTAAGGACAATCCTACCTGACAAATTGTACAGAATACTAGAATCCTACCTTGAAAACAGACTCTTTTGTGCTAAACATGAGACTGAATTCTCAGAATTCAAAGAAGTCTACGCCGGTGTTCCGCAAGGAAGCGTTCTCGTTCTCGGTCCAATTTTATTCCTGCTCTATACATGAGATATACCACAGGATGGAGGGACTATCGTTCGCAGATGATACAGCTATCCTCGCAATGGATGAGTCAGTTGAATCAGATACAAAAAGTTATAGATTCTTAAACTCAAAATTATGACAATTGTTTGTTATATTTTTTATTTAAAATGTTTCTTTCTCAAAATTTTTACTTTACAAATTTTAAATTTTTTTTTATGAAATTGTTATCCCTATCCCCTTTATAATAACATTCTCCTGATTCTGTTCATTCTGTGCACCTTTCCCAATTTTAATTCTCTTGTCAATCCGATCATAATGGAAAATGGTTCACTAAAATAAAAATATTATTATTTTCAACTTTCCCTACCAACATTTTACACGAAATTCCTTTATCACTCATTCATTAGTACTTGCTCGAAATAATTAAAATTCATTAGTAAAACTTCTATGCGAAATTAAAAAAAAAAAAAGTCGATCTCATCTGGTTGTAATCTTACAGCTAACATTTCTATGAATATGTTTAAAATGCTGAACGAAGTAAATCCCCCCTCTTGGGCGTTGGGGTGCGAACTAGTGTGAACATTTCCTGTGTGCAGAAAAAGGCTTTGCATTGCAGTCAACTCTGGCGCACACAAACATAGGATCTCATACAGTCAATGAGCATGAACCTCCTGCACTTGGAAGTGAAGTAAAGTACTTATGTAATTACAATGTAATAAGAGCGCTGTTAAGCGCATAATATTCCGAAGTGGATGAAGAGGTTTTTCCATGAAGAAAAGTTGATGTAAGCGAAAGTCTGGTTGACAGGTAACTGTATTTGTCTATGTATGCGAAGTGTTGGCTTATGTTTATGTACTAAATATCCAAGTGCAATACTCTTCTATGAAGTAGGAAGAACATTTTAGCATATCCAGCAATTCCAAGTAACACTCTCACATCCTCTCTGCGTATATGGTCTTCTATGTCAACGCAGTGAGATGTGAACTTAAAGTTGTATATACATATAAATCAAATTTAATTACGCAAATGGGGATAGGTGGAGTAGCTACCGAAAGAACATTCATTATTATTTCTTTCTCATTTTAGTCTTCATATGTATTCGTGTTTCCCTATTTATTTATTTTTTTAAGAAGTGAATGAAATAAATTCTCTTTCATTTGGGAACCTATTTGATGCAAATCTATATCTATACACACACATAATAAAACTGTAGGAATCTTCTTTGGCTGTTAAAAACTCGAAAACTACTGGACAGATTTCGACGAAACTTTTTTTTAAATGTTCCTTAAGACTGTGAGAATGCTATAAGCTATGTCGTTTATAGCCACGCCCTTAGGAACAGTTTTTAGCCAAAATGTATTTTTTGAAGTGAAAATATATAAACATACGCTACACATAACATTGCTACTGTAGGATAAACATGTAATGGCAACCCTAATTCAGTTAAACATAATGTATGTAATCACATAATCTTTAACTGCACTTATTCATATTCTGTTACATTCTTTTAGTTTGAGTTTAATAAAAGCATTCATTGTATGAAGACGTGTCTCTCTTTTCTTTCGTCGTTGTACCGGTTCGATCTTTTGTAATTTGCTTCGCTAACAGCTACAAATGGATGTTTATACTTTTGCGATCGTGCGACACTACAAACAAAAAAATGTGGACGACTGGGTCGCACGTAACTTTCTCGTTTATTGCGAATCTCGCAGAATCTCAGAGTCATTTCAGCAAATTTTACGTTTAAAATCATACCCACTCAAGGTGTAATTAATACCGTAAATACATACTACATAAACATAAACCTACGTATTTACTAGAACACTTTATTACTTTCAAATTTCAACCCGAACTGACACTTGAAGGTGGCAAGTAGGCGATGAATTTCAAATTATATTGCTATGTACTGAAGTTTTGGACTTTACAAAAATATACCGTGTGTGAATACAGATCGAGATTTGGGTAGTCATTTTTGAGAAATATTCATAAAACGGCAATATTAGAGTTTTCTGAGAAAAAATAAGTACGTGATCATGTTAAGAATGTTTATGTTGTCTTAAATATGTATTTTGATCAAAATCGTTAGAGCGGTTTTTTGTAAAATTATGCTGAACTAAACTGTTAAGCTGAAAACTGAGTACGGCGTATTCTTCAGGATATAAACATACCTAGCAGTTACATTTTTAACTAAATCGAAAATGGCGCATTCGAGATATGTGTACTTTTTTAAAGTAGGTACCGTTTTTAGCGATTGGCATGGAAACCAAAGGACTCATTCATGGTTTTTCAACTGTTTAGCTCAAAGCTGAGCAAATGGTATTACTATGGATTTAAGCATTACATGACAGTAACATTTTTATCATAATAGAAAATGGCGTTTTAGAGATATGAGCAGTTTTTTTTAATTATATTATATTATATTATAGATATTATTAGGGATTTGGGTGGATATATCAAAGGACGCAGTCTTTTTAGAGAAAAACTGAGTTTACACTATCAAGTTAAGAATGATAATAGTATCTTAGAAATAATTTTTTTTAAAAATCGTTTTTACCGTTTTGGAGAAAAAGCCAATTTTCAAAACTGCCGTTGCTGGACTTTTTAGCGAAAAACTGGGTATGCAGTCACATTAAGCATGCTTACATTAACTCAACTATTAGCGTAGACCTTAAGTCATTCATATCTCATATGAATTATAATATAGCTGTATGCGTTTATCGCAATTGTAAGTTATTACCTACATATTATGTTTTTTTGTCATGTCATATTCCTGCGTATTTTATAATGAATAAAGTAACAACTCCTTGATCTTGTACTTTCTGTGTTTGGTTGTTTGTCCCTGTTGCCCTGTTTGTTTTGTTCACAAGGTAAGAGAGAGAGAGAGAGTCACTCTCTGCCGAGTGTGGCCCGCGCCCGAGCGTTGTAGTGTGAGTATGTAAAATAAAGGTAAAAGATATCTGCAGACTGCAGCTGCAAAAAGATGCAATATGCGTTCTTTGTGATGGCATAAAGAAAGGCGAAGTGGCAGTTGGTTCGGTACTACGAAACTAGTAGGATATAAATTTACAACGCTCGCGAACTCACTACGTGAACATGACCGACGAAAGGCGGTCTGGGGTTCCGCCGACATATGCTTATTACAATTATATAAATCATAAATAAACTCTTGAGCGAATTGGTACGGTATTCTTATATCTATCTCAATTTAGAACGATTTTTATCTTTAAGATACTTATACTCTTGTACCTACTCTTCATCGAGAGTTTATTAGCGTGACCTGCATACTGTTTAAATCAATATCCCGTCCATAATTTAAAATAAAGGTCTCTAAATCAAGAAACATTTAAAGTATAATAAATTCTAATAAAATAACTTCCAAGTTTTCCAACTTCGGGTCATCATCTTCATTTATGTGCGTTGTTTTTTCGTTTACCGCTATAAATCAACGACAAACAAATTATTTCATGACAGTTTTGCTTTTGAAAAACTCGGTTGTATCCTGCATCCTTTTGTATCTACAAAACACCGACAAATTATATTAAAACCCCAAAACAATCAAAAGAATGACACAAATCCGCTCTAAAGGCGGTGGAGAATTCAGGAAAAAAACTGAAAACAAAAATTATACTTCCTACAAACCATTCAAAGTGATAAAAATCCAACATTTCATATATTTCTGCATTAAAACCACAATTCATACTTTTGCGAATATATCATACTTAAATCTGTTCCCTCCGCGAAGGCGTTCGTGCGGGCGACAAGACCAACGACAACGGGGCGATATATTGTAATAAAAAAATATTATATGTAGGTAGGTACGCTCTGGTGAAGTGTATTTCACAAAAATAACAGACAAAGCACGACCCACAAAAAAGAAAGAAAGAAGAACCAACAGCATCATAACGTAAACTTTTCGCATTAAATTATATTCACGAGTTTTAAGGAAGATGGTTAAGGGATGAGCGATCTCGCAAGGGTTACAAACGCTCAAAAATGGAAAATATTTTCCAACAGAGTTTTGAATGCTCGATGACGACAAAGACAACGACAACGGAGAAGAATAAGCAGAGAATACTTTGATTTTTCTGTGCATGAAGAGACTCTACGAAGAGCAACTTTCAACAAGAAGTAGGTAGCTATACGCGTGGAAAGTACGCAAAACTTTTTTAACAGGACGGATGGGAACAAATTTTCGTGCACCATGACCCTCGTTCCATCTCTGTACACCTATTTTATTCATTTCCTTTCCGAATGCCGTTGGAAAGCGCAAAAAAATGAGAACACTTCGAGAATGGGGGTTGCCTTGCCGGCACAAAGAAATGTATGCACGTCATCCTATTGTAAACTTTAATCGTTGAGAAAGTTTTCCCTTTCTTCCTTTTTTTTTTTTTTTGTTGAATTGTTCTGCATTCACCATTCTCTGGTATTCGTATTTTTTGATGCGTGAACCTATGAATATATATGACGACAAAATGTGGGTGTATGGCAGACGATTTTCGTGAAGGTCAGCCAATTTAAATAGCCCGCATTGCAATGAAAGAATTTCGTTGTTAGAAAAGTGCACGGGAAAGAGTAAATCAACTGATTTCTGAATTCCTTTCTGCAAATAATGAAGTTGAAAAACAATTGGGAGCTTCTTCCGTATACTAAATTAAATGTCATGTGGCGAAACGTGATGTAAGTACATAATAACTACTTCAGTAAAAAATCGGACTTATTTAATTTGTAATTTCAGACGCACAGGCGAGGTCTGTCGTATTTTAGCCTTATCCCGGCAAGCGGCTCTGCCGGGATCGACCACTTTTCCGCATTACTCGTGGGACCAAAATCCAATAAAAAAAAATGAACCAAAACAAAAAAGAAGAAAAATCCGTAAATACGTCATCCGAAGATGACTTACTTGCCTCCAGTCAGGAGACAGTAATGGGTAGCGCATGCCGAGAGAGGAGTTCCACTCAGGCAGATCTCCCAAAACCATCAACATCCTCCACACCTATCACACAGGACACTCGCACTAGTGCCCAGACGCGTGAAAGTAGCCACAAATCGGCCAGCAACCGCAGAAAAAGTGCGTACAAGAGGGCTATCTTCATTCTGGGTAAGATTACTAAGAATGAGGAGGCCGGTACGGCTTCTCCGCGGGACCTGGCTGATAAAGAAAAATATCAGCGGATCGTCGATGAATTCATAAACTTCCGCAAAGAACCACAGCCAAAACCTCAACCACAACCACAAGCGCGGAAGACGGAAGCCACGAAGCGTAACCGCTCCATAGAGGCAGTCAAGACCGACTCTCAAAGGAGCAAAGTTGCCAGGCTGTCTGCCATCCGCCCAACATCATCAGCGCCCCAGTCGACGCGAACTGTCAGCGAAGTTGTCAGAGACGACCTGCAAGTCGCACTTGTAGATGAGCTATCTACTGGCGGCAAGACAGTGAGCGATACATGGGGCGCGATTGAAAACAGACTATCCGAGATGGTAAACGACTATCTCCTGAACAACCAGGGCGGACCGCTCCCTTGCTTCGACTCAGCCGAGGTCGTACGAGGGTACAGAGTCATAAAATGCGAGGATGCGTTCTCAAAGGAATTCTTAGTGGACAGCGTTCACAAGATTCGTGACGCATGGGACAGCTTGAGACTCAAGTTGATCCTAGCCAGAGATATTCCGAGAAGGCCAAGAATACGCATTTGGCTCCCGAACATGACCATCGATAGTGACAAACTAATCAATTGCCTAAAGCTCCACAACCCAACTGTTCCCATGGATGACTGGAAAGTTATCAAGGCTGAGGAACCCCACAACAACACATTATCGTTCCTGCTACTGATAACCGAAGGCAGCGCGGACCTGATCGAGAAGATTGGCTGCAAACTTCGCTTCGGTATCAGGCACGCCAAGGTGAAGATCTTTCGATCAGCAAGTCAGATCGACGACTTAGATGAAGTCGACGGCGCCAGCAAGTTGTTGGAGGACATGCTGATCGACTCCATCCAACCCACAGCCCAAGCAAACCCAACAACCGAAAGTACCAATGCTGAAAGTCGTACAGATTAACCTGCACCACTCCAAGTGTGCTACGGCTAATCTGATGGTTTTTCTCAGTGAGGAAAACATCGACATCAGCATTGTGCAAGAACCCTGGGTAAAAGGCCACAAAATACAGGGCCTAGGAAACAAAGACTACAACCTTTTCTATAACCAAAAAGACAACAGTGGTAAGCCAAGAACCTGCATTTTAGCTAAAAAACATATTAAAGCTTTTCTATGTCCCAATTTTAGCTCGCCCGATTTGACAGTCGTCAAATTGGAGAATGCGGGAGATACGGACCTGCAAATCGCGTCCGTATACATGGCACACGACCGAAGATCACCACCAGAAGAATTTAAGGAGCTTGTAACCAAAGCAAAGTCCGACCTGCTGATGGGCTGTGATGCCAATGCAAGACATACGCTATGGGGTAGCTCGGAAACTAACGAACGAGGTGAGTCTCTTTTTGATTACCTTATAGAAAACAACCTATCAATATACAATAGAGGTAACACTCCAACCTTTATCTTTCCTAGTACGGATAGTTTTAATGGTTGGGAGGAAGTTATAGATATAACACTCGGTAAGAACAACAACAATATGAAAGTAGGAAATTGGAGAGTATCCAACCTGAAATCTTTTTCAGACCACAACTGGATACTCTTCGATATAGATCTCGAGATCGAGAAACCAAAACCCTATAGAAACCCCAAAAAAGTTAACTGGCCAAAGTTTGGCCAAGTTATTAAAAACAAATTGCACAAATCTCCACCTCAAATAATAACCTCGACCTTAGAACTCGACACAACAGTACAGACTTTCGAAAAAGCTTTTAGCACAGCCTACAAAGTCTCGTGTCCGGTCAAATACAGCAAAAAGACCTTCCCTCCGTGGTGGAACAATGAACTCTGCAGGCTAAGAAAGCTGACCAGAGAGACCTTTAACATATGCCACAGTTGTAAATACTGGCAGCCTTATCGGGACTGTCTTAAAATATACAAGCAATCTATCAGAGTGGCCAAGCAACAGTCATGGATAGATTACTGCCAATCAATCGAAACCCTAAAAGACTCTGCAAGACTCAACAAAATACTGTCCAAAGAACACACCAACCCCTCTCTCCTGAGAAAGGCGGATGGAACATGGACCGAGTCAGCGGCAGAATCCCTAGAGCTCTTACTAAATACACACTTCCCAGGGTGCAAAGACAACGTTCCAGAGTGTAGCAACTCACAACGTCCGCAACCCTGCGCCCCGGAAAATATAACATCCATTATCACTGAGGAGAAAATCTCCTGGGCCATTAACAGTTTTGCTCCATACAAATCGCCGGGCCTTGACGGCATCCTGCCCATTATGCTACAGAGATGTCAAGACTTGACACTCCCATGGCTCATGTCGATTTTTAGAAGCTGTATACTCAATAACCATGTACCTCTCTCATGGAGACAAGTGAGAGTGATTTTCATACCAAAGGCTGGCAGACGCGGTCACGAAAGCGCGAAAGATTTCAGACCAATCAGCCTGACCTCCGTTGTTCTGAAGACCCTCGAACGTGTCCTAGACAACCATTTACGTAGCACAATAGAACCAACACTCTCAAAATCACAGCACGCATACCTCAAAGGAAGATCGACAGAGACGGCCCTCCATGAAGTAGTGCGAACAATCGAAAACTCATTACACTATAAAGAATACACCTTGGCGACCTTTCTAGATATAGAAGGGGCCTTCAACAACGTACATACTGAAGCGATTCTGGAGTCCTTAACGGAATTAGGAATATAAAACCATCTTAGCCTTTGGATTGTTTCTATGCTTAACACCAGGATCATCCAGACAACACTAGGAAATAGCAACATAACCAAGTACGCCAGCAGGGGGACACCCCAAGGAGGTGTCATCTCACCACTGCTATGGCTCATAGTGGTGAACAAAATACTCAACAGTTTAGATAGAGAAAGAATCAAGGTAGTCGGATATGCGGACGATTTGGTGATACTGGTGTCAGGGAAGTTTCTCTCCGTAATTAGCGAAATTATGGAGAATGCTCTGTCGAAGGTTAGCACCTGGGCCAAGTTGCGCGGTCTCGGTGTAAACCCGAGCAAAACTGAAATGATGCTTTTCACCACTAAGACCAAAATACCCAGCTTTACACTTCCTCGCCTAGACGGCCAACCGCTCTCATTATCCTCCAGTGCTAGGTATCTGGGAGTGATCCTGGATCCCAAGCTAAACTGGAAACTGAACATTGAACAGCGGGTAAAGAAAGCGTGTATTGCCTTCTATGCCTGCAGCAGAATGTTTGGCAAAAGATGGGGCCTGCAACCAAAACTGACCCTCTGGATGTACACAGCCGTAGTACGACCAATCCTCACTTACGGGTCAGTAGTCTGGTGGCCGGCTCTTAGAAAAGCCTATAACATAACCAAGCTCAACAAGGTCCAAAGAACGGCATGCATAGGCACCACAGGCGCTCTCCGGTCGACGCCGTCAGACGCCCTCACAGTCCTTCTGCACCTATTACCCTTAGACCTTCATATCACAAACATCACAATACATAGCGCGATCAGACTCAGAGAGTCTGGGTGCTGGTATGCGAGACCCTACGGTCATAGCAACATCCTGCTTACTTTAGCAAGGGAGCTAATACCACCCTCTACGGATTACATTTCCCCAAGAATACTTTTTAAAAAACACTTTGAAGTAGAATTTCCCTCAAGATTAGACTGGCAGGACGGACGGGTGAACGGGGACTCGAATTTAACAATCTACACTGACGGTTCAAAAATGGACTGTGGAGTAGGTGCGGGTGTATTTTCGGAGTCTCTGAGCATCTCAAAATCCTTCAGGCTCCCGGACACAGCCAGTGTGTTTCAGGCGGAAATACTTGCTATCCGTGAAGCCTGTCGCCTAATCAAAATACACACGGACATAGTTCCGAGGCAAAAAATAGACATATTCATTGACAGCCAGGCTGCGATAAAGGCTATCGCCTCAGTCAACATAAACTCAAAATTAGTACTAGAATGCCGAGAGGAATTGGCCTCGCTTGATCAGTTCCGGATTACACTGATCTGGGTTCCAGGCCACAGCAACGTTTATGGAAACGAACAGGCCGACGAGCTTGCCAGGCGGGGTTCAAACCTCCACTGCGCACTTGCGGAATCGGTTCAAATTCCAATAGGAGCAGTCAAAGCAAAAATTTCCGAAGAATTCCTATCGAAAGCCAATCTCAGATGGAGGAGGCTAACAAATTGCGCCATATCCAGAAGTATGTGGCCAAATTATAGCAAGGAAAAAACAACCCACCTTCTGAATAAAACACGTAAAGATATAGCCAGGATAATCGCGATAACCACAGGCCACTGGCCTATAGGGGACCACGCATTCAGATTAGGCATCCCACATAATACCCACTGTCGTAGTTGTAACGAAGCAACCGAAAAAGAAACCATCATTCATTACCTCTGCTCCTGTCCGGCACTAGCTAGGACTAGACACCGAGCTCTGGGTAAACCCTTCTTCACATCCCTCGAGGAAGTTTCGAAGAATAACATCAAAGAACTTATAACCTTTTTGAACTCCACAGGTTGGATCTAAAATCTCCACTTCGACAAGCTTTAACAACCAGGTCAAATGAGTTGTGGTAACAAAACGGCACTTGGTGCTACTTGGGTTTTCATATAAACCGCCACACCTACCTACCTACCTACCTATTTAATTTGTTTAATAAAATTTATTTTTGTGGGGGAGTTGAACTCAGCAGTACATTACCTACCCTTTAGTTCTTATTACAGGCGATACAATTCTCGAATTCGCTTTGAGTTGAGCTTAAGGTGTTGGAGGGACAGTATTTTACACTCATTTGGGACTTACTTACTTACTTAGATGGCGCTACAGTCCGTGGTGGACCTGGGCCTCAACCAACGCGTCTCTCCAGTTAGCACGATTTTTGGCTAACTGCCTCTAGTTGCGCACTCCAAGTTGGTTGAGATCCCCTTCCACTTGTGCGGCCCACCTAAGGCGAGGTCTTCCTCTACTGCGTTGGAATCGGGCTCCGGGTTGGAATCGAAGATTCTTCGGGCCGGAGAATGTCCTAGCCATCTTAGTCGACTGATACATACTTTTCTGACCAGGTCGATGTCGCTGTACATCTCGTAGAGTTCGCCGTTAAATCTCCTTCTCCAAAGCCCTTCAACGCAAATGGGACCGAAAATCACTCGAAGAATTTTGCGTTCGAAGCGACCAGGGACTCATTTGGGACAAAGTGAGAAATTAATCGATACAACTAAGTAAAGATGAACCCAAGCACTACTACGAAGCAGACTCAATTCATTGGTAAACATTTTCTCCCATTATTAGCTACTTAGCAAAAAATAATAATGTAAAAAATGTTCTACTTACACATGACATTCAATGGAAGAGTATCCTCTAGAGCAGAATTTGGAAGACGTGGATTCGAACCATCACATCTAAGCATAGTACCATCATCTTCAGGCATAGGATTAAATGACAGAACTGAGGTTACTTTGCGACCATTTTGTGTTGTTTGTATCTGTAAGAATTCAATTTAATATTTAGCTAACCTTACGTGTCAATAGCAATATAATTTATAACTTACCGTTCCTCGTTTAAAGGGCCTATTATTTTGAGTCCATTTGACGTCAGTATCTGGCACAGATCCATCAACTATGCAAGTCAGATTGTATAGCGTCGCAGATGAAAGAACCTTTGGTTTAATAGTCAAGTTCACTGTTATCGGTCGCACTAGAAAGATGGGATACAGTCAATGTGCAATTATTAATTAAGCTCTGTTCTGCAGGAATTTTATCAATTAAATGAAGATATTCTCTATTGCACTCTTAATTGAAGATTAATATATGCGTACCGTTTAAATAATTCATATACTGATATACATCAAACCAATTAAAAGCATTGTTCTCTCGCTGTGTGTGTTTGGTATCGTGAGTATATAGGTATTCGAAATATCGATCGATTGTACTTCGTTTTAATTGCGAACAATATAAACTGGTTGAAAAAATTGTACATGGATGGTGGTTGTCGGAAATATAGGTCAGACGTCTGTTAATCACTAAGTGACTTTCCCTAATTTGTATTCTCTTATCATTGTTTCCCTTTGATGTGCATTGGAAGTGGGTTTCAGTTTTATTCTCCCTTTTGCAGAAGGCTTGCTCATATCGAGGTCAGAAGCATCATTGCAAGGGGACAGATGATTTCTTTGAATGTCCCAACATTCAATGTGAAACTTGATGTCTTTTAGCATCCTTACCTACTCTATGGAATCTTGGAAATTTCTAAATGGGTAGTGTGGCTGCACGTAAATGAGGATGTGAAGAAATACACTTTTTTTTATAAAAGAGGGGATAATGTGGTGTACATTTTTCTCTGTTCTACTTATCCACAGTTGTCAGAGTGGGCAAATATAATGAGATCTGAGGAAGTAAGAATGGTATATGAAGATGGGTCGATTACAATGGTGATTTATATTTAGATCGATAAATTACTTGATCAATTTATTGACATGACATGACTTTGAGATCGTCTTCGAAAAGGTTGCCATTTTTATTGGATCATATTACGCATGAGATTACGTTAATTGGAAGCATTTTGCCCAGGCTAATAATAATCCAAGAATGAGAGAGCACCAATTGTAAATGATACCGGTGAGGACTTGTTCAGAAAGAGGGAATATTCCAAAAAGCCTATTATTGTCACACCGGCGTAAGGCGAAACACTATAGACTAAGTTAAAAAAAATGTATGAATTTTCAAACGTCAAATAAAATAGTCCATTAAACTGACTTGTCACTAACAGTCCCTATTGGCAGTCCCAAGAAGGCGGTATGGTTGATCTCGACATCAAAAAGCTGAATTCCAGTCCATTTGAAGGCTGAGAGAAATAGCACGCACTACAGCTAATCCCTAGACCTAGAGATGTACCCTGCAGCAAATAGATATATTATGTATGTATGTGTATTAAATCACAAACAAAAGAGAGCGGAAGATTTCGGCACTGTAAATAGCAGCGGAAGCTTATCGCTCCATAAAAACAAGTGATGTGGCTAACGCAAATGAAGTGTATCTTAAGCTCATGTTAAACGTTAGTAACCTTTTGGCTTCGCTATGAGCCTAGGTTATCAATCTCTAGGCCTGACCCTTGGGTTTGGTACAGTATTCAGTAGAGTTACCTTCTTCTCATTTTATAATTTTTAAGTTAAAGCAGAAGAAGAACATAACCTTGCCTCTTTTTATTCCAAACTGTAGTGACAAATTATACCTAGAACTTATTTAAAACAAAATAAAATACCATAGCTACTTACATAACATCTCAATTCGTATGCTCCTCTCGACTGGTGGTACAAGCTTTGTGTTAGACGCCTGACATCTGTATGTATTGTTCAAAGCCGATCTCGTAATTTGTGGTACCTCCAAGCGGTTACCTGTCACGTGCCGTCCCATTGATACACCAGATCCGGCTTGCAGCAGTTGTGTGCCATTGAACCACATTACTGTCGGCTCAGGACGTCCTAAACAAAAGGAAGAAACAAACGAACACACACAAAGGATTACTCACAAGGTACATTTTCATCGTGGTTTGACTTTTGTTTGATGATTGCATTAGCACTTGCGACAGGCGAACTAAAACTACCACCATAAGCTATATTGTCGCCACTGTCATCTGACAGTGAGAGTCAGTGGAAATTGAAAGTGTCACTGGGCATTTAGCACGCGGCTGACATGCAAAATATTAATTAATCAAATCATGACATCCCCCCCCCCCCCCATAGTATAGTTGCTGGCAGAGTTCAGTACGAACAACTGTAGGCGAAGAATCTACAAGGAAAACAAAGGTTATACGTTCGCCTCTTTCAATAATAAAAGGGAGGCTTCGCACAAATTCCGCCTTCGTTCCAGGCGAATGACAAACTTTGCGGCAGGGGCTTAATGCGAATATAATTCGAAATGACACGAATCGGAAGAATAAGACGACCAACTACACGACGAACCATGACGATGATGATGATGATGATTATGGTGATGTCCTTTTTTTTGTGTGTTCGTCTAATGCGCCGCTTTTTCTCTTGCTAATGGTCGTCTGCAATTTGCTATCACTTGTTGTTGCTTGCCCCCATTTTGAATAGCGGGGTTTGGATTTCTGCTCGTTTTATAACTTCCCCTCACCATTTAACATCGATTTATACGTTCACTGTGTCTTCATTTCATCATTGGTATGGGCCGGAGTAAAACCCTAAGCAGGAAGAATGTTAAAAGGATTTCATTTCTCCAGTCGCTCTATAATAGGTATAATGTCAAACCTCTAATGCTGTGAAACTCCCTTCAATGGTGAATATGTGATGCTTCGGTTCTTTATGGAAGGACTGTTGTGTTGGTATTTACTCGTCGCAATATCAGTCACTCAGCGCGCGAGGAAAAGGCAAAAAATTCCGAAGAACTCTCCTGTTCCTGTTATCTTGGGATGTGTACGTTAAATGTGGGTCCCGTATGTATGTGTGTGTGTATGATATGGACCAGCGTGAATGCTTTTATTGAGTCATCACGGGGAGCATTAATGGCTTTGCTTATTGGATTCGACAGGGTGAATGTAATGCAATAAACTGATGATGCCAATATTATTATTACTATTATCATTCTCTGTTGTCTTTTTTCTCTCTTTCAGTCGATTGTAAGATTACCTCCATTGGACTGAGGTGGAGACATTTTTCTTCCGTTTGCTTTGTTGGGTATATAGTTAGTAGAGACGACTGAGTGGTAGGTGGGTCGTCTACTTTGGGCCATTATAGATGAATCTACTAAAGAGGATAATGGAAGCACAGGAAGCCATTTGAATATGCCATTTTAATATGAACGGATGTTTTGTGGCACTGAAATGTTCATGTTTAGCACCCAATAAAGGTGGCGGTGACGAAGGAAAAAAAAACCATATCCAATACAAATGTGGGCGGTGCGAATGCACAGTCCTCGTGGTATTTCGGCATTGTAAACGACTTTATGTCTTGTCCGTGACAGAAGCAGATAAGGCAGATTTAATGGCCTATTAATGAATTTGATTGTAATTGATGTTATGGCGTGAGTCTTATGTTTCATTGCTTTTGCGAAGGAGGCGATCAGTTTTCAATTTTAATGGCTGATTAATGGCATCTTGACAACAGCGAAAGAAAAGGACACTTGTATTTTTAATAGACTTCGATTATGGGTAATAGCATAATAGGTACCTACAAAGAGCTAAGCTTATAGGTAGTTTAACGCAAATTAAGATTGCTTTAATACCTATGAATACTCCCAATCCGCGGTGTACACGGGCCTTAACAATGCAACGTCCCCAGCAGGCACGTAGCCAGGGGGGGGGCTTGAGGGGCTGAAGCCCCCCCCGAAAGTCTTAAACAAAAGCCAAAAACTAAAATTTTCTAACTGATAAGCTCAACTTTTTTTTTTAAATACTTTTTCCGGGAAAGGCGAACCTATAACGCTTCAACAGCGCCCCGAGATGCTTGCAGATGTCTGTTAGTTCCAAATTTTGCTTGTCCTGTAACAAAAGGGGTTTTGGAAAGTTTATGTCCTCGCGGTTGTCAAGTGGACTGTATGCTCATGAGCATTAGCAGCCTGTCTTATGGAGCGCCTAAAAGTTGCATTTCGAGGAACAATGTCTTTGAGTTCCTCGGAACATCTACCATGGAAGTACCTATAGAACAAGCAGAGGTCAGCGACTTGTCTTCTGTGCACCAATGGTTGTAGATTCAATGTGAGTGAAGGGTCTCCAATAAGTCAAACTGTTCGTTTCTGTATGCTGTCAAGTATATTAAGCGAATGTTTTGGGGACGAGCTCCATATATGGGAGCAATATTCCAGGCCTGGTCTAACCTGTGCTTTGTACAGTAGGAGAAGTTGCATCTGGCTAAGGTACCTCTTTGCTCTAAATAGGTAGCTCAACTTAGCAGACGCCAATCGTGCAATATAGGATTGTGATCCTGCCATGTCATTCCTGAATTGACTGTGACACCTAAAATGTGCATTGAGTCCTTGGGATGGATTGAATGGTCATCCATTTGGATCTGAGGAACCGTTGAAGCATTTTTCCTAGAAAATGTTGTGGTCTGTGCCTTGTTTGCAACTGAAACTGAAATGACCGTAATGGGGCTTAATATAAATTCAATTCTTTAAAAATAAGGAGAATATCCCGGTAGGTATACAGTATTCAAACGCTAGGTATGTACACTGTGCAAGCCATAGCTTTAACCTGGCCCTGCCATGTCAACTCCTGCAATTCGCAATTGCCTTAGTGTAGTTAGTGAAATAGCTAATTTCTTCCGCAACCTTTCAAATGCATATTATGTAACTTTCAAAACTGTCATAAAAAAAAACACGCACCAGAGAGCCGAAAAACTCGACTTCTGCGCCTTTGTGAAACAAAATTCATTGAAAGGCATGACAGTATTAATTCCTTTGTAGAGCTCTTCAAATGCATCTCAATAAGTATTGAAAAAATAACTAGCAGAACGTGGGTGATGTCTTCGAAAGTATCAAAACTTTTGGCAGCGGTCCAAAAAAGCGATTGCCTAGTAAGCCTCATTGTATACGAAAAACTTTTCAGTTTAGCGCTGCCTACAGTTTATCAGTTTCCTACAGGACAAATCCTTAGATTTCGTTTCTGCAATCGACCGCACAAAAGAAGTTCTGAATTCTCTTTAAGACATCAGAGAAAATGCCGAAGAGAGGCTTTTCAATCCGCATCAGCGTTGCCGCAAAAAAATGTTCTTAGGTGCCATTGACGGTAACCAAAGGTGCCAACTGGGTGCCACCATCCCTCCCTTCGTACACACACACACGATATGTATGTTTCACTACTTGAAAAAAAAAACATTCTTTTCAGTCATTTATGAAGGCAATGGTTCTACTCTATCTGTCAACGCACGCACGCAGCAAAGCAGCATTGTGAACTGGCTATAAGAGTTAGGTGGCCAGCCGCTGACTGAAGCGCTGACATCTTACCTCGTTTTCGAGAATGCTATATATTTCATACACAAGGGCTGCGTTCTATGTTGTTAAAAATGATTCAGTTCAGTTAAGCGTTCGCAGATGAAAGAGAAAATGACTTGCACTCTCAATCAATTTTAAACATTTTAAGAAATGCTTTTTTTTTTAAATATTATGTATTAAAATGTATCAAGCTCATAAGGTGCCAAATGAGAACTGAAGGTGCCAAGGTGCCAATCAGACTGTAGGGTGCCAAAATGGCATAATTGTGCCACTTCGGCAACGCTGATCCGCATCCTTACTTCCCGAGGACTTATTTGAAGAACTTCATTGAAACAAACAACGCATTCCAATCCGGAAACCTCTCCTTCTGAAGCCTTTTTTGGTGTGCCGATACTGATTTCTTGCATAGATTCGTTAATACAAAATCTTACGGCAAAATTCATGGTCAACGAAGACGTTCTACCATCGATCGTTTCAAGCTCTTCTCCCAGGTTTTGCTGCAGTTTAGCCTGAGCGAAAAGTTGGAAAAGTTAACACTTTACTTTGAAAATGCAATTTCGTTATCAGCTGTGAAAGCTGAGTATACATTCTTTGGTGCGAAAAAAAATCGTCGTGTGACGGTTCTATCAAAGTTTTCCAGTGACCACAGATAGTTTTGAAAGAACCCTTTCAGCTATGAAGCTAGGCCTAGGGTATCTACCGCCTGTAGCGCCACTTATTTATTTTTTATTAGCTATGAAAAAGATTGAATCAATGTCCCGAAGCGTTATGGAGAATGCAAGGTTAAGTTCACTTGCTATGATATCTGTTCATTCGGATATTATTGTGAATCCAGATAAGGTGATTGATCTCATATAAAAAAAAAATCATGACGCTTTCTGCTTTGAAAAAATGTGACTAATAGAAATCAATGAACTGGAATATACATAGTTTTTTGTTTCGTAAGACTTGGAAGCAAGCCCCCCCCCGAACCAAGTTAGCCCGATCTTAAGCAAACTGCTTTGAGTTTCAAATTTTAAAATTTTATGTTGATGTTCCCTTCTCCTTGCGCATTTTTTTGTCTTTAGAGAGTCTAAAGATATCAAATCATTCCTCATCAAATAGTTGCGAGGTAAAGATACATTTTTTTTGGGAAGTAATCCAGCTTAAGCAAATGCGTGCCACTACATTGAAATTGAATGTCGTGGCCAAAATGAGATTAGGTAGCGTCCGTTTTCCGTTATATTATCATTTGCTTGGCTTGCATATTCCTATTATAGTTGACGTTTTACTGTGTAAACCCTATATACACGCCTATCGCGAATAATATTTCCCCCGGAATGTTTCCCATTCAGCAATTTGATTTACATTGCTGACAAGGGAAACATTTCCATCGGAATTTATTCACGATACCCCTAATAATCTCTATATAGGTCTGCGTGAGATTTTCGTGGGAAATCGGCTTAGGACAAAAGTTATAGACTTCAAGCCGATAAGCGATTGATAAGTGATAACCCTAATTTGTGCGCACGCCCCTACCGGCGGGGCTAAAGATCCGATCAAGGAGGAGTTTTCTGGCCTTCTAACGGAGCCTATTCAGAGTGTGATGTAAAAGTTGTACTCGGGGACTTCAGTGCTAAAGTAAAAAAAGGAAAACGTCTTTGGCGGGATAGTTGGTAATCACAGAATCCGCGAAACGATAACAGACAACGGCTGTTGACTAATCGTTTTTAGAGCAGCTCGTAATACGGTGATAAATAGCACTGGGTTTCGAAAGCTAAGGATCCATACAGCAACCTTGGGCTTTCCAGACGGTCGAAAGCCCCAAGTCAACTTTTACCATTCTCTTGTTGCGGCTAAATTTAGAGCTCGGCTGTCCAACGAGAAGAAGCGGTTCGCAAAAGAAGAAATTCAATACGTTGGACGCGTTAACACACAGTAGGAGTAGCTACAGGCAGCGCCTGAGTATGAAACTCTCTTCTGTGAACTCACAGACGGACGGAGCGATCCATGCTTTGGTGGTTTAGTCATGTTAAACGCATGTCCCCGACCAGGATTCCACGTCGAGCTATGGAATCCGTACCATCAGGCAGGCGCCCTCTAGGTAGCCCAAGGATGAGATGGCGGAGAATGGAGAGGTATGGAGCGCCCACTTGAGCAACCTACACCCGCGATCCACTTAATGGACAAGCGGACCATTAAAAATTAATGAATGAATGAATGATTTTTGTTTGTGATTCCAAATAAAGTTGCAGAAAATATTATTTTATGAATAAAAGTAGATATTGCCACCGTCACTCTCCCCATCTTAAGTTATCATTCACTGTTTATATTTAATTTCCCATCTTCCATGTCAACATTCTGCTACATGCCAGTACCTTTTGAACCAGAATTTCAGGAATTTCAACTTGTGCATAAAATATTTTGAGCACTTCGCAAATAGTTAACTAACTCAGAAATCCTTAAACAATTTGCGGAACTCAAATTGGGACCAACTCATACAGTTGAAAAAGTTTCTTACTTTTAAACTCCTGAATGGAAGCACACTCTCTTGAAACATAATTCCCACCTAAGGAATAAATCTGCCAACTCTAAGAAAACCACTTAAGAACTCACATTAAATGCCATCTGACGAAAACTATTTGCAAAGCCTCGAAAACAGTTAAAGCAACCGACTGCATTACAAAAGTTAATTACCAAAGATAAAACTTTTCCACTTTCCGGTGAAAAAACTGCAGTTATACATGGCAAAAAATGTTTAAACGTTCATTGTGCGCTTAAAAGTTAAGTCAGTATTATGTGAGTGAATAAAGTGTCCTAGTACTATACATTTCCTTAAAATACTTTTTTGTTAATTCTGTTCTTTCTACGTAAAATGAACATTCATGCTAAGCCACAATAAGGATCATGTTTGTGTTTACACAAAAGTTTCACCGAAAGAAGAAGACTGGATGTAAAAATCCTGTTCGAAACACAACATCTATTCTATCATTCCAGGAAATGAATTGAGTTACATGTCGCGTGTCACAGGGTTCTTATGCTTTTAGAACTCAGTTTGTCGTTTCACTTATTGTCATTGATACTTTGTAGTTTATGTCGGGCTTGTGTTTGTCGTCAGAGTTAATGTCGGTAAAGTAGACGTAAGTCTTCTTGTGGTTGGGAAGAAGCCGAAAATTGCTGAAATGCGCCAATGATGGAGAGAACCATACCGTGGTGCAATCAAAAGAAAGATGATGTAGTACATGAAAAAGATGATTAAAAGTTGTAAAATTCACAACCACTATTCTTCGAATAGTTACCTAGACATCCTCCTCGATCTTTGCAGGTACTCATTTATTTGTTTTTAAGTGTTCGAGTATTTGCGGTTTGGTTTGAGCCTGAGGTGCGAATGAGGTAGTAATTGTTTAGATCACAAGCCATTCGCTTCGGGTTCTTATGGATATTTACTTAACATTAATTATTATAGGCGATTAAAATACATAACTGTGAATATATTTTTTTGAACTGACAGGCTATCCTTAGAAATAATTCCACATTTTGATTATGGACTTATGTCTCACCGAAGTGGGTTATAAGTCCATAGAAATCGTGTATGCAATTATGTCCCTTCTAACATGTTCTCGTGAATTTCCACTTTTATTTATTCTCAGACGCAAAATTGTATTTTACTTTGTTTTTCTTTGAATATGAGAAAAAGGAAATTAGGCTTTCTTAACTTTTCATATTGCATGTCACCAAAGACATCAAAATAAGCCGTCATTACGGTGGGTTCGATTTGGATCCTCGCTTGCTCAAAAATTTTTTTGGCTACTCCTTTAGATTCTTCCCACGGAAAATTGTATCCCTCATATGGTGTCAGGAATAACCACCTACAATAGTCTGCTTGCCTTGCAGATATGTATTTAAAACTTTGCAAGAAGTGCATCATTACTGCATTTAAGGCTAATTGAAGATACGTTAGGAAAAAAAAGGAAACCAACCATAATAACGATTTATTTGTGATGTCTTGAGTGATATGCATTATCTTGAATGAATAAGAAAAATGAAAAGTGTCCCCAAACTGTTAATATTGCAATCAGTGACCGATTTTAAATAATGGAAAAATAGCATTTGGTCTTATGTCTCAAAATAATTTGGCTTTATCTTGCTTTGCAGAATGTTAGAATTTGGTCTTATATCCCTTTCCAAAGCGTCTGAAAGCCTATTTATGCTACCAATAAAATTGTGGACTTATGTCCCATTTTTGAAAAATAAATTAAAGATTTATATCCCCCTTCGGTGAGACATAACCTATGACCTACTTAGGTGGGTCATAATTCCATATTTTGATTATGGATAAGCCTAATATTGGATGTACCCGCCGGGCTTTACCCATGCCCAGTATTGCTTAGATACACTGCCGATTTATCAGAGAGCTTGAAAACTATTTACTATTTATTAGTGGTTTTTAAGATTCCTATGTATATGACTTTGAATATTTTTTATTTTGTATTGAAAGTGTCACAACCCTTAAATATCAAATTTTCGGCTATATAAAGTTTTAACCTGGTTTACTACGAATCCAACAAAAAAATGGCAATGATAAAAACTGTCATGAGGTGGGGTTACTGGCCGAGATATATATTCGTAGCCATTTCTTTCACTACAACTTTGTCCCATTATGCAATGTTCTCGTTTCATGCATTACAATCATATTGCAACACTATAATTTGGCCAACTTAACAACCTATGTAACATAACAACCCTCATCGGGTGTCTCTTTGTATACGTGTATAGTGCTGTATTGTAATAGTACCGACAACTGTAGAAGGCACTACCAGCATACCAAGGCGATTAACCAAAATGACGATACATCTCTAAGTTTCTCCCCAAAATTTGCACCTCTATTCGACCTCAAAACAGTTAAAAACTAGGCTTCTATAACGACACCGTCTTCCTATTATCCAAATACCTGTTCCTGCAGTATTCCAGGGCAACATTTTCGAAATACCAAAAACACATCCTTGAGTGTGTCCTCATGCATAGTATTAAATTTTGAAAAGGTGCACATGCAAAAAGACTCGCCCCCTGCATCTTTTCAAATTCCAAGCAGTTCAAAATGTCCTCCGGTATACACAATCTACTCCTACTCTTGCACTATAATATCTCTATCTCTCTCTCTCTCTCTCTCTCTCTGTGGCATAAATACTGCATGACCAGGAAGCACATGCATAGCACGCCATCGAAGTCATATCTCTGTGAAAGCATCGGACGTAGCACTTCCTTGTTCGTTGTGATGGTGCCAGTATCAGTGCTGGAAAGCCGGCGATTTGTGGAGCAATTACAAATTGTTCCAAAAGTATGTTTGACTTGCTTTCTTTTCGTGTTGCTGGTAGTGCATGTATCTGCTTTGTGTACATGTCTTTCTGGAATTGGAACTATTCACATGCTGGTTAGGAGATGTTAGAGGAAGAGAGAGGGAGATAGAGGACTAACAAGAATAGAGCTGCTTGCTTGCTGGTGCGGGTATCTACTTTTAATAGCAATGCTCTATATTCGATTTGGTATTTGAATACTCACCTGCAGTGTTGTGTGTCGTAGTTGCTGGGAGCAGTTTTTTAATACCGACTCCTTTCGCTTGTTGTGTAGGTTGTGGATTGCAAAATTATTCCGAAAAGTATAAAAGGAAAATGAGGGCGTGAGCAAAGGAGGAAAATTGCAGTTTCTTGATTCCAGCTCACCATAGAATGATATACACTCTCACATCTGTGTGCGATGATAATTTCTTTACCATTGAGTATGTGCGTCTGTAAAATTGTGAAACACCGAACACAGATGTTTAATCAGAGACATTTGAAATTAATCAAGAATGCGAGTGGGTTTTGGTAAAGGGGACCAACACAAAATGTCTACTAAGCACAAAAGAAGTCGGCTGTGTTGCGAGGGCGGTGGAAATGATACCGACATTATATCCTTTTTCCAGAAATTGCAACATTTTGTTGGACTTTTTAATTCTGATCACGTGACATACTTTTTGAGGGTAAACTAGGTGAGAAGAATTATAGATATGGGTTTCTTTCCTATGAGAACATTATTTTATTTTGGATGCCCCTCTTTCCATGCGAAATTTCGCAGGGATTCTAGGAACTGGAAGCCGCAATGCATAGAAATTGGTATTTCAATTAAAATGAGCTCTGTCTTTATAGGTAGTATTTTGTGTATTTACAAGAATGTGTACCGGAAAAAAATTCACCTTGCCAAAAATACGCGGTGGCGCAAAAGACATCACCCTATCGGAAGGTAGGTAATATAATTTTTATGCATTCTTGACTTTTGTGAAGAAAACAGATACAAAATATACGTCAACAAGACATGCCTATACTCCTAAGGAACGAGGATTGATTGTTTAGATTATTTGTGGAATAATTCGTCGGTGATGTTGGCGTAGCGTGAATTTCGGCGGAGATTTTCCGGTCGTCTGACGCCAACTAGGCAAACACAGATGCCAGATCTGGCCCACCCCAGAGTAGCCATTCTACTGAGAATATGGAAGCTGTTCCTGATGCAGATGTCTCAGGGGACTCCGGAGTAGGTATCGACCATTCGACGCATGTGCTAGCCAATTGTAGACTAAACGGCAGTCTTTACAGAGAATTTTGGTGAAAGACTGTAAGATTGCGACTGGGGAACATATTATTTCAACAGGATGGAGCAACGGTGCATACTGCACGAGACATAACAGAAATTCAAATTTGTAATCTATTTCTTTATTTTGTTTTAAAAAAAATATTTTACAATTTTATAAAATGTTTTTAGGCCTTAATGCCAAGTAAATATGTAATACGTAACGTAGCCACTTTATGGATTAATTTATCGAAATATATCTTGAAAACTGTTAGGTAAAACTATGTATGGCCAATTATTAAGTAGAAAACATATCAGATATAACATAACTCGGAGCGTAGACGAAATTCGAAACATTGATAGATCCAATATTAAAAATATTATAATATTTTAGGCTCTTAATGTTAAACCAAGAGTAGGTTTTCCTAACTACGACTGCTAAAAGTAGGTATGTATAGGTATGAAATATTAATCTCTCTTAGATGCTCAAACTGGTTCAACGAGGAGCACGAAACTACTACTGAACTTTTTTAGGCAATTCTACTCCAGAAATTTTTTCAGGAGTGGCCTCGCTACTCTGGAGTGTATTACAGAAGTATGGAATTGATGGTTCTCTCCTGAGAGCTGTGTTCGGGTAAACGGCATTAAATCAACCGTGGGCGTTGGACTTCGCCAGGGATGCGTCTTGTCTCCTCTCCTTTTCATTACTTATACGGACTGGATGTTATAGCGTATAGTCTTGGCGTAAAACGTTTCGAATTGGGATGATCGCTGATGACTTGGTCATCATTGAGTCCTTTCAGACTGATAGCGCGCTCTCGATAGATTTGTAGCCGTTTGTGTTGAAGCTACTGAGATGAAGGTTAACGTGAACAAATCTGAAGTGATGGTCGTCTCCAGAATGTTAGTGGAGTCCCATTGAAACAGGTGGAGAAGTTTAAGTATATCTCGGAATTTTATTAACCAGTGATGGAAGTACCAATGCTGAGCTTTCCTGTAGGATTGATCATGCTGGGTCAATTTTGAGACAGCTTTGCTATTCTGTGATTAGGAGGACTGAACTTGGTGTCAAAGCTAAGTTGTCAGTCTTTAATTCGGTGTTTGTTCCAACTCTTACCTATGGTCATGAGGTTTGGATAATGGCCAAAAGAATATCTAAGATCGCGGGATACAAGCTGGCGAAATGAGATTCCTCCGTTGTATTGCTGGTGTGACCCGTAGAGATTGCACTAGAAACACAGAATACGTGAGGAACTCAAATTCGAGCCAGCTATAAGTCTAAGGACGGAGCGGTCCATGCTTCGGTGGTTTGGTCATATTAAATGCATGTCCCCAACCAGGATCCCACGACGTCCTATGGAATCCATGCCATCAGGCAAAGTAATATTAAGAAGTAAAATTGCAACGTTACACTTATTTTAAAAAAAATATCCCCCAGCAACTGATACCTCCTGTGGACTACATCCACATCCAGCTATAGACACCGAGCAGAAAATTAACTATCTAACAATAGAACTGTCGTTTCCAATCAGCTTCATTAGCAGAGAAAACCAATTAAATTCGAAGAAATTGCAACCCAAATGGCTACGTTGTAAATACCGTAATTTTTACTCGGTTTCCAAGAATTCCCGTAGAGATTCATTCACATTACCAGCGTGCACCATCTCCATCCAGAAAGTAGCAAACCCTGCAGAAATGAAATGAAAATTCCTTTGAAGACTTAGATTGATCGAACACCAGAAAATGTCGAAGAAACTTCCAATCTGGTTTCAAATACTTTTTACAATCTCCATGGGAATCTATCTGTACAGATGGTGGAATGAGTTTAACCCACGTGACTTACTCCGAATGAAGTTAATTAAAATCAAATTTGTATTCGCCTTGGGATACATGCGCTTACGAACTGGCACTGGCAGTGACAGTACAAATCAAATCGCGTTGTCTGTTATTTGGTTTGGCCAAATTGGCATCCAAATTAGCTTGACTTAGAGCAGATGCTTATCAATTTCGAAAACATTTTAATGCACCTTATCTGGTTTTGTTACACAAGTTTTTTTTTTTTGTACCTAATAATCTCCCAAGGTACAGTGCTAATCAAAGTTCATCCCTTTCATGTTAAGAGTTGTGGCAGAACGAATTGAGAATCGCAATTTGTTATTATTTACCGGATCGCCTTACCTTTTGTGTCAAATTTGAAAGGGTACAAGACTACAAGCCAACTAACACAAATGGTCGGACAGGTATAACAGGTATGGTAAAAGATTTAAGGTACCGTTGGTGTATTGTGCGCTTGATGTGAAACTATGGGTACGGTAAGAGATGGAGTTGGATGTTGGAAATTGTGAACCCTTCTCGTTTTTGACTTAGACAGGGAATAATTTCGATAACATTTATTTTTGGTCGAATAATTAACGCTATGCGGTCGCCTTTGATGCCCGGAAATTGTTTTCCGTCCATCTCTCTGGAACGTATTAAAATGAGAAATTTACAAAATCTCATACTTTCAACGTAAGCAAATTGCTGAAGAATTTATTGTCCTGACAACGAGAAAAGACGGCGTTTGTTAAAGGTGTTGGCAGTTCGTTTTTTTTTTTTCATTTCCTTATATTTTTATCAAAAACATATATATTATTCATATAGGAGTACCGATTTTAATAAGGATGCCATTTTTGTGTTAGATCGAATCATCGCTTAATGAGCGCACACAAGCGCGGGAAAGTAAGTACTATATTATAGAGTGCGGATAAGCGCCTCATTAATTGAGAAGTAGCTTTAAATTTAAAAACAAAAGTTTTAAAGAAGTGTTTGGGGAACTGTCACCACGACTCAAGGTAAAGTTCATAATGAGAAATATTTTGTATCGCAATATTTAGTAGTAAATGAAACCCCTACCTTAAATAAGTCAAGAAGTTTAAGTTCGTGTTACATAATTATTTGATGCTAATGAAATATTTAAAAGATACCTACGCATTTCGTTTGGTGCTGATACAGTATGAAGGGGTCAAAGAACCTGTTCAAAGTAGATCAAGAATTAAGACCATTGGTGGTCGAAAAATTTGTATTCAGTGGTCAGTTTAAATTACTGCCTCTGATATGAAATTTGAAACATTTTGCTTTAGGCTTTGGGACTGGGGTTGTTGTCAGACGATTGCTATGTACCAACGTGTTTAGTTTAATACGGTTTTATTAAGATAATGTATATGTTTTTGGCCATGGTATGAAGTTGTCCATTCAAATTAGTTTAAATGAAAAAGTGCACATTACAATCCTTAGGTAAGTGCTGAGGTAACAATTATAGAACACTAGCTTTTGTCGGCGGCTGCGCTCGCGCATTCCTCAGGATTTGGACACAGAGATTTCGTAACAGTCAGTTAGTTACTATGTTTATACATATCGCGCAGGAAACCTACCTAAGAAAGTACCTAAGAAGCAATTAGTACCTACCTCTGAAAAATATTTTTAAAGCCCTTTTGGATAAAACATTTTAAAAAATCATATCATCAATATTTGTTGGTGAAGCGCTGGCAAATCAACACAGATCATACTATAGAAGATTTAGCCACTATCTTGTTGCCAAATACACCATCTTTATACTAAGGGGGAACTCTTACCCTGCAAAATTTTTTTTTTCTTTTTTTATTAAAAAAAAAAAAAAAAGGGGGATTCCAAATCCTAAAGCACTCAGACGAATCTCGGTCCATTGTACTACCAAGCAGAAACCCCTTTTTTGGTGTAGTGGTGGAGAAACTCTGATATTATTCGTTTCTCTTTATGGTCGGTGGCAGAGTATTGCTGTCCCCCGCCGGGGCTCGAACCAACGCCGCTCGGGTCACAAGCAATGACTCTAACCACTACACCATGACCACCGCCACCTGCAACATACTACGCAACTTAAGCAACCAGTAAGATAGTGAGGATGTGTAGGTAGGTGTAGGTGTAGGATGTGTAACTACTACTTTCTAGCAGTATGACCCCATTCTTATAGAATTCCGCTTGAATATCTTTGGAGTAACTCGGGCCCCAAGCAAAATTTCCAAAATTGAAAAAAAAACTGTTATATCTTTATTTCTTATAATAGAGTACACAAACCGAGTTTAAAGTCGAGCAAGGGGGTTGCATACATATTTCACTGCTTTTTTAGACATAATTTCCCTTATTACCATTTTGCTATGGAAATAAAGTCTACCACGAAAAAAGGTGCAATTCTACTTTATTTCCAATAGAAATGGAAATAAACACGATTCGACCTTATTTCCTTCGACTTTATTTCACGGCACACAAAATATTTGCGTCCACTCTCTTTCACCCTTTCATTTTTCAAAAATCGTCGTTATTGTTGAGTGTATTTACAATGAAAAACTATGTCAAAATTTAATGTTATAGCATAGGTCTAGCCGCTAGACTCTAGCGGTTTAGTGTAGGATGTCAATAAATTGAATTTGTTTTTATACCCTTCACGCTCCACCAGGAAACATACCAATTCTTCACTTTGTCATTACATTTGTAACGCCACGAAGGAGTCACCGGCGACCATGCATAATTTTGTAAGAGACTCATTTTTACCTATTAGCTCCGATTATGGAGTGGATGGTTACACTTTTACTTATATAGCGGAGCTCAAACGACTTCGCACTATGATTGTTCTACCATGACTTTGGCATAAAACTTAGGAACCCCACACCTCACCTCACCCTATTCATGTGTAATTGTGTAGTATAAGTATAGTTCCCACATTAGCGTATCGTATACGTATCATCCCTTCTCGATGTTCCAGGATTGCCAAGTCACTCTTCCGCTACACAACACACCAAACATGACAGAATTTGCAATCTGATAAAAAAAAAAACCTAAAGCCATTCGGCCTACATGCAACTCTATCTGTATTTACATGACCAGATTATATTTTTTTTTGACCGTACATGATAGACTGCTGAAGGGAGTACGTTCTACTAATCATCTCCTGCAAAAAAAAAAACTTTAATGCAACAATTTGCCTTGAACATATAAAAAGCTGGCTATTTCGTTGATCAATGAATAAATGAATGCATTCATCATCTGTAACTATTTCGAGTGGTAGATGGTTCAATTGAAATCGATTTATCTGACTTCCAGTTCAACAAAAAAAAAAAAAATATGTATGCACTTGTATAGATAGTTAAATCAAAATGAAACAATTTGCCGAATGCTTTAATGCTTTGCTCTCGCAGGACTACTTCACTAGATTTACGAAATAAAATCTAAACCATTGATTGGCACTGGTACTACGAGTGCATTGATTTTTTCGTAATCCTTTGACCAAATGTTTTGGTCAGTGTCTGATGGAAGACTCTGGGTGATTGTGCAAATGATTTAAAAAAAAAAACCTTTTCATTCTCGGTTGCGGGAGATTGCAGATCCAGGTTTTGGGTTATCTGAAATTTAATGAAGGTACATACGTGTAAGGTGGCAATTTTTTGTATACAATAGAAACTTTACATACGCAGTAATATTTAAATTACAGCTATCAACTATTTGTGTCAATATCGTAAGTATTTTGCGAATTGTTCTTATGATGCGAATGGCTTACGGAGAGGGAATCGCTATTAGATGGTTTCATTCATTCATTCGTTATCCATTAAGTGGGTCGCAGGTGCAGGTTACTCAAGTGGACCCTCCATAGCTCTCGATCCTCTGCAATCGACTCCAAATCATCAAGGGCAATTTCCAAAGGCTAATAAGCCCTTTGATACACTTCACGTTGACCATTATGGCCCCCTTTCAGCTGGTGTGAAAAATCTAAAGAAATACATTTTTCTGGTAGTGGATGGATTCACCAAATTTACTAAGCTTTATCCAGTGAAGACGACAAGTTCTAGAGAGGTCATTCAGAGTTTGAAAAATTATTTTTCAAATTACAGCCGACCAAAACGTTTAATTTCGGATAGGGGATCTTGCTTTACCTCCGATGAATTTTCGGCATTTTGTAAAGATGTTGGTGTGGCACACATAAAAGTCGCCACTCATTTTCCCCAATCAAACGGACAGGTTGAGAGGATGAACCGGCTTTTGAGTTTTTGACTGCTATGTTGTCAAAAGAATCTGAAGTTGAGCCGGGTGAGCCGGTACGGGTAGAGGAGAGATTATGAATTTGATCTAACCATCTCATCCTGTGTCTACCTAGAGGACGCTTGCCCGATGGTACGGATTCCATAGCACGTCGTGGGATCCTGGTGGGGGACATGCGTTTAACATAACCAAACCACAGAAGCATGGACCGATCCGTCCGGAGAAGTAGCTGCTCGACATTGAGTTCATTACGTATTCTGGTATTTCTAATTCTAATGCGATCTCTACGGGGCATAGCGACATATCTCCGCGGCATAGCGACATTCGGTCATTTCACGAACCTCATGAGTCATGACCGTAGGTAAGAGTTGGAACGAACAGCGAATTAAGGACTGACAACTTAGCTTTGACACCAAGTTCAGTCCTCCTGATAACAGAATGATTTGATGAAAGTCTTAAATTTACCGAACATAATCCATTTACGAGTAATATCTAACAATAACGAATTTATAGAAATTTCTAATAGAATATCGCTCAAGGTATAATGTTAAATGAAAATCAAAACCAAATTCTAATCCGCCAGTAGGTATTAACAGTATAGAAAAGGAAATGCCAACAATATGTATTTCCCAGAATCAAGTTGCACTGAAGGAATCACAAGTGACGGTCAAACTTTTAATTACAGAATGCGAGGGCAATAAAACAACAATCCTATTTATTTTCCAGTTCTCTTTCTGTATATTCCACTTTTGATCAAAAGAAGTTGGCCAATGTTTCTGACAAACGAAAAAAAAAAAACTGTTTTCTTGTTGGTATTTAAATGCCATTTACACCATTTTCATTTTATTTATTCCCCTTTGCGTTCACCAGAAATACCAGATGTCATTCTTGACATTCTTTTGTCGCCTTTGGTTTTTGTTTCTCCGCTTATGTGGTCATTGCATTTGCTGGTGTAAAGGTCCATAGTCTTTGGTCAAAACATTGCAGCGATGAAGAAGGACATATAGAATATTGTTTTTACCGGCGACACTTTTAAATGGGAATTTCATAACACGTTTATAGAACCCAGCCGGAACTTGTTTGTGCCGCTTTGAGTTATGACAAAAGTAGGTGAGTTTCATGATGGTAAGGACATAGGAAAATAACAACGTTCTTATGGAGGACTTTTAAATGCATATAATAGGGTGCGAAGTAGGCACTTAAAGCTCACATTGATTGGTTAGGTATGAGGAGAAATTTTTTATTTCTGCATGTGGTTTATCAGATAGAAATGGGTGGCTCCTTTATAATTTGTCAAGGGATAGTGCTTTGTACATGTATCCTTTTATGCACGGCACCTTAAAACTCCATTCAAATAATTTTTTTTCACTTTATTCAAATACATACCTATGCAGATCAAAAAAAGGTGCACGGCTTTGTTGCACGAAACTTTCTTTTTTATTGCAAATCTCGCAGAATCTCAGAGTCAATTCAGCAAATTTTAAGTTTAAGATCATACCCACTAAAGAAAGATGTACTCACGTAACTGAACCCTTGTTAATTAACAACGTAATACGTAATACACAAACATACCTACGTACCTACCTATTAACTTCAACATATTATTACATACTTTTAAATTTTACCCCGAAGTGTTTCAAGTGTCAGAAAGAGGCAAATAGGCGATGGATTTCGAATTATATTGCCACTGAAGTTCTGGGCTTTGCAAAAATATGCCTTGTGTGAATACAGATGTTGCTCATGTTGTCTTAAATAATATGTATTTTGATCAAAATCGTTAGAGCGGTTTTTTGTAAAATTATGCAAATGTTACAACTTTGGATTCGAGAAGAACTATTACTCAATTCTTTACCTGAAAACTGAGCTCGACAACGACGTATTCTTCAGAATAAAGGCATTACCTAGCAGTTACATTTTCATCCAATTAATCGAAAATGGCGTTTTCGAGATATGAGCAGTTTTTAAAGTACCATTTTTAGACATTGGGGTGCAAATCTAAAGACGTATAATGGCGTTTTTGAGATATGAACAGTTTTTTAAAGCAGGTACAATTATTACGGATTTGTCTGGATATTAAAATACGCAGTCTTTTTAGAGAAAAAAATAGTTTACTATCAAGTTAAGAATGACATGAATGATCTTAAAAATAAGTTTTTGTTAAAATCGTTTGTACAGTTTTCGAGAAACAATTTTCAAAAATGCCTTTGCTGGACTTTTTATTGAAAAACTGTGTATGCAGTCATATTAAGCATGCCTACATTAACTCAAATATCAATGTTGGTTCAATTCGTTAGAGCCGTTTTCGAAAAAATCTAAATTGTGTAATATTTCGTAAAATTTGTATGTGGGAAGTACCGTTAATAATAATAATAGGGCTAGAATAAAATAAAAAAATGCCTCCTAGCTGGAAGCCTACAAACTCTAAATACGAAGTTTGAAACAAATCTGTCTAAGCGTTTAGATTTTCCAGCTATGGGAGAGACATACATACGGACGGACAGAATTGCGAGACCCAATTTTTTGAGTTCCGCTTTAATCGTAATATCAGAATAGAAATCAATATGTAGGTAGGTACATAATATCTTTCTCTTACTATGTATAGGAGAAAGTTAAAAAAAGAAGTCTATAAAGGATATTAGCAAAACATACCTAGTTTAAAAAGATTTTGTAATCAGCGAAAGTCGGAAATCGGACATTCCAAATACCCACATCTCATTAAAAAGACCTTTAGCATTTTAAAATGAAATAAATATGTCACAGAAGAGTAATTGTCAATGATATAAACAGGTTTATAGTGTGAGAGCTAAACATTTTTCCTATAGCAAATTTTTGAGTTAAAGATAAACTTACTTAAATACAATGGTAGCCATAAGTATTTTGACAAAACGAAAGTTAATCTATATAAATAAAAATGAAATGATGTTCGTTGGTAAGGGCATCACGAGAGAACGGCTGGACCGATTTGGCTGATTTTTTTTTTAAAATGTTCGTAATTCTCCTAGCCAGGTTTTTACGGACAAAAAATTTGTCCATGCCCCCTTCTACGCCCACTTTTTTCAATATATCTAAAATTTATTTTTACCCTTAAAAATCATGAAATAATGTTTGTTGATACGTGCATCACTTGAGAACGGCCGAACCGATTTGGCTAATTTTTTTTTCAGAATGTTCGGAATACCTCTAATAAGGTTTTTGCGGAAAGCAAATTTTTCCACGCCCACTTATTTCCACGCGCGTTATTCTATTTGTTTTGTGCCTAATATTCCTGAAGAAGTTCTAAATTCGGACAATTTACAAAAATAATTTTCGTGTGCACTCTCCATCATAACTGATAATAAGAACAACATATTTGCTTGATTCTGTTTTGTTTTGTTTGTTATGATTCTCATAAGTCTTTCTTTTGCTTTGGTTAGTTACTTGAATATCGACGATACAATCGAAATGTAAATAAGTTACCTGGAGATTCAATTTCAACTCTAAATAAAACATGACCAAAATCTATATAAAAATAAAAATTAAAATTCATAAAACTATCTCTGAAAAATATGTCTTTTCCTTTTTTTACTTTGTTTACACATTTTCAATAGCTTTTCACAAATTCACTAAACGATCACAAACAATTTTTTTGAAATTTGGACAGGACAACGTCTGTCGGGTCTGCTAGTTACTCATAATTAGAACTTATTTCATGTAAATTTTGGCATCAATGGAAAGGTCATTTAAATTCCGTTTAAATGATACAAAACTTTTCTTAACCCATTAAGTACCCATTGAAAATTTCGAACTTTTGTAAAAGTCTACTTTTTTTACTTTTTTCCTCGGTCCAAAAAAAAAATTTTTTGGTGCAAAAAGTTTCTTCAAATAATTCTAATAGTGTCTGCAAAAAAAATGTTTCCAAAAATCTCTTCGCTAATATTTTTAGTTTGCGAGTTTCGCCCCATTTTTTTCAAGAATGTTGTTGAAAAAGTCACATGACAGCGCATCACCTTGTCGAAATCCTTTTTTGGCATCAAAGATCTCGGTGAGATTGTTGCCGACCTTTACTGAGCAGCGAGCGTGACGATGTTGGCAGGGATGCCAAAACTAGACAGGGCTCTGTATAGTTCGTCTCTATAAATGCTGTCATATGCGGCTTTCAAATCGATAAATAGATGGTGAGTATCGATTTGGACTTCTTGCGTTTTCTCCAGAACCAGCAGTAGTGTGAATATTTAATCTGTTGTGGAGTTACCGGGCCTAAAACCACACTGATAGGGTCCAATCAGTTCGTTGACAAATGGTTTCAGGTCACATGTTTATACCTGTTACCATCAGCCTATCCTTATTCGTTCAATAATAAATACCATTTTTATTGGGTAGCTCTATTGTCTATAATATAAATCTAGAAAATATCTTACCATATAGTATCACTTATGAGAAACCATTGCTTCGAATAATGCTACAACAATACGGCGAAGGGCTATAGGACCATTAAAATTTATAACAAATCCCTCACCATTTGTCCATTTATCCGTCCGTCATACACGGATATGCCTCCACGAAGCCGACCGAAAGCTCGTGTGTCTATGCATTACGGCACAGTTACCAAATAAACAGGGTGTCCAAGTTTAGCGGTACAATCCTTTACGAGAAGATTCCTGAAGTTCCGCCCAACAAAAAATGTACAAAACAATTGTATACGTGCGGTACCAGTAAAGGTATGTGAAAAAATATGTAATAGGTCTACCACAGTCTACTGCATGTCCGTTTCAAAGTTTCCACTGCCACTAGTGTCAGCATACCCCCCATTCAAGCGGATTAAAGGTATTTAAGTTTCACAGGACTCCATAGCCTCCACGTGTGTTCTACTATTTCAGTAGAGTTGTCCATCCGACACAGTGTACATTAGCCCAGTCACTGTGTAATATGCCCTCGACAAAAAAAAATAGACTGAAAGGAAACAATTTTTCACGATGACATTTACAAGTTTTGAGTAATAGGTGTTGGCATGTTTTTTCACTCTTTTTGTCTACACGCTTTTCACAGCTGGTAAAGTCTGGTTTCTGGTATTACTCGCATAGGAAGGACTAATGCCAACATGGAATGTTGAAAGAACCCAATGCGTTGAGGAAAAACAAAACTGATTTTTTGCTCCTTCCCTCTCTAAGCCCTTCAACAAAAAAAGGGAATCATTTTTCATGCACAGGTGAATGTTTTCACCTGGCCAGCGCGGCAACCGTTCGGTAGGTAGTAGGTTTATTTGTTGTCGTGTCCTGGAATTCTAACTAACCGAGTAAGTAATGACATTGATAATTACATGTTAACTGCCCACTTGTTGGGGCATCACACAGTTGCGCTACATACGGGTGGTGCAGTATTAGCATCAGAACATACCACATATAAAGTGATTATCACCCCTTAATTAGTATGGTCATTGTAAGAATGTATATATGGAAAGGAAGAAAACAGGATGTGACATTTTCCCAGTAGGTAGTTATGTAGTTGCCTGTAATGGAAACCATTTAAAAGGGCTTGTTGTAGGAAATCTGTTTGGGTATAACAATAGTTTAAAAACTATTCTCTCCGCTTTGAAGGGGTTAAATGGAATGTTAAGTTTGTTGCAATTATGAGCGGCATTTAAGGTAATGGTGCCGTACTAAAGGTTAAAAATATTTCTGACGGGGGTATATCTATGCCTTGCCGTAATAGACTTGGCACTGTTGGTGAGTGGGCTAAACTTTTACGGCGACATTCATTTCCGTGCGATTTTTAAAAAGGAAAAGCTACAACAGCCCGGATTTAGATAAAGTAAGCATTAGAGATTTAATTCAATTCGATGAGGATGGCATTAAAGACCACCGACTTCGATTAGAATGGTTCTTCGCCTATAGGCTAAAGTTAGCTACATCTACACTTCAAAAATAAATAAAAAAAAAGAAACTTCGACATTAGCAAATGTAGCGTAAAGTAACAAAGTCTACCTCACTTAAAGGTGCATACGCTGACGTCAAAATTACGTCAGAGCCACATATATATGTGGCGTGCTACATATCGTGTACTAACACCATAACAAAATTACTGTATTGTAACTGACACGGACTTCTAATGACAGATACAAAATTGAAATAGAAAACAAAATGGAATCAATGTAAAAGAACCGAGAGTCCCAAATGAGCGGTTTCAGTGTGTGTGTACCAATAGTTATCTACAGTCTCTGAACCCGACATTCTCAAGGACACTTTTAGTCTAAAAAAAAAACACTAATCGAAATTAAACGAGCCATATTTGTCAAACATTAATTCAAAAAAATAGATTTCATTGTGCAGTAAGCCGCAGAATTAAAAAAAGTCTTCCGATCGAAAGTCTACGGATTGGTTGATACTCTTACCTGTAAATTAATAAATATCGGCTAGTTTCATTGAGCTCCTATTGCGTTGCGGATAGAAAATTTAAGGAAGGGTATAATAGAAGTCAAAAAAGATTGTAAACCTCTTAGAGATCAATACAAGCTCTGTGGATTCGAATATTTCAACTACTACATAGTAGTTAAACTTCCCGTTTATGTTAAAGCGAGTAGAAGGAGTGAAAATCCACAGACCCCTTTCCCTACGCTTAATCCAATGCCTATGCGATGCCTACCAAATAGGAAAGAAAACTCTCATACACACAGTAAAATATATCAACTCCAGGCAGTCCAGCAGCTGTTAATGGGCGAACTATTTCATGGAGCGCACTTGAAAACATCAATTTAATTAATTTTTCCATAAATTTCCTAGTCTATTGTTTTCGGCATATTTAATAAATGGCAAAAATGGAGGAGGTAAAATCTCTTCGTAACGGTCTAAAAGAAATAATGCTGCACACAGAGAGTAGGTGTGCGATGTACGTTAGGTATAGGTACGTATAAGCAACTATGAAGCCAGAACTGACAAAGAGGACAAAAAATCCACCAGAGTATAACTCTAAGCATGCTGCTGGTACTGGTACCTGCTATAGTATAGAAGTGCAAAAGAGTGGCCAAACAAAAAAAAAAAAGGAGCAAAATGTAAGCGGACCAACCACAGAGTTGTATGATGGCGATACTTGGCGACGATAAATTATATTGAAAGGCTTTTATGTGACTTTGCTATGCCAGAGTTTGGGGGGAGCGTTTTTTCGTTAAAGGACATTCTCTGTATAAAAGTAAAATCAAAGGTGATGGAATTTTGGGTTGGGCGGGAAGCCAAAACTAATTTTATTATTCTGGTATGCCGTTATGATATTTAATGTAAAAGAAGAAATAGGAGGCAGGAGGGTATATTCACAGCAGCATCCGTCGTCGTTTTGGAGTAAATGACAAAAATTATGAGAAAATAAAGCAAAATAAATTTATTACAGTATGTGTTACAGTGAAGAGGGATGTATGGAAAATTTTGTTTTCTTATAAACCAGCTGTAGTTAAAAACAAATACAAACTTGTAGATACTGAGAGAAATGTTTAAACAAATGCCTGACTTTTAAATTTAAAGATAACCTTTTGAATTTTTATTTGTTGCAAGTGAAAGCTTCTATTAAATATTTTGGTTATATGATACTTTTCGAAAAGTTCCCGAGTTCTACAAGGTATAAAGTTCTATAAGTTCTACATTAAATGTCAAGATATACACTCTAATTCTCAAAAGTCATTCGATTTCAGCCAACTGACACTCCAACTTTTGATTTCGACTGAGATTCGCATTTTGTTCTTTTCTCCCCACATTCTCAGTTTCGATGAGATCGATTTAAATGTAAAATTTTATTCGAGCGAAAATTTGTGGTCGAAAGCTCTATTTAAAAATGCAGGTTCAATTGTTTGTAAGTACATCAAAAGATATCTTGTTTACTTTTATCACAAAATGTACATGAAGCATATAGAAATAGGAATATTTATTCGTATTTATTTGCCTCTTAGACACATCCTCCAAGAATACATAAATGCAGACTTTTGTCAAATTAACACCAACAGCCATTGAGTATCTTACAGCTAAGTATTTATACAGCTGATTTCGAAAATAAAATTCATCCAATGAAATAATTCGATAATGTAATTCTTTCCCTCGAAACTTACAATGAGAGCAGTCGATCCGATCGAATCTCAGAACAAGCGTGATAGCGTAATTTTGAGATTTCAGTATACCGCTATGTGGCCTTACTTCATAGCAAATTCTATTCGTTTCAATTCAATCGACGGAGTACTTTTCGAACTATCTAGGAAAAGTGTTTGAAATGTTTTCTTGGTATGAAATGTGCCACGCCCCTTCATCGAATTTTTGTCGAACTTAATTCTAAAAGCTATTATTGTCTGAAAGATTTCCAATCGAAAATACAGCTTCATTGTAGACCAAAGAACCATCCATACGATAGAAACAGTTTCCCATATTGTCATCTGCCTTATTCTAAGTTTGGCCAGTTGTGTCCCTCTTCTTTCCATGACCCACTGTCTATAATAATGTTGAGCAATTTTTCGGTTGGACGGCAGGGTTGAATGAGAACGAAAAATACAACACAGAACGCACATAATACAACAATAAATTGCATTGAAGAAACCATACTCCAACAGAACCAAGAGTTGAGGCCACAGACCCTTTTAAGAGAGTTCGCCGTCATATCGGGGGGTTGGACAGAATGTGATTTATTCGATGTGAAAGAATTTTCCGCTCATTTCAAGCAGACTGAGAAAATATCGGGTGGCAAAATGAAAAAAAAAAAAACAATTCAATATGATTTACGATAAACACGACACACAAAAGAGGAAGGAGAACGAGAAAATAATCCTTAAGAGCCTGGCTTGACGCTTAGTCGGCGTGTAGCAAAATAACAACCCACATCGCAAGTGCTCACATAGTGCTATGTTGGTGTCTTTCTAATATACAAAGTGGAATGTTTATTTATATTTTTTTCCAAGTACTTACCCCCACGAACTTCACAAGTCAAGACGATGTTGTCACCCTCGAGAAGGGGACCAACTGCACCAGAAACATCTCGCCCAGATGCGTCGTAAACGAGAATCTGATGGGGAGGAACTGTGTTGTTTTAGGTTTTGATAATGATGAGATCCGAGTTAAAGACAAAGAACAAGAAAAGAAAACAGGGGTTGTTTCAAAAGTGAATTAGTACTCGTCGAGATATACATATATTATATAACAAGTGATGACAGAAGCATGCTTGTTGTCAACAATGTCGCTGCATTAAATTATGTATGTTGTACTTACCAATAACCGTTAAATTAATTCTATGATTACGTGTGGGGGAATTTTGAAAATCTACTCGACATCTGTACACCTAAAGAAAAGGAACAGAAATCAATTAGAAAGCCAGTTGGGTAAGGTTTGTGAGTCGACTTACTCCTTCATCGTCCAGTTGAATATTGTCAACCGTTAATTTGGCAGGTTGTTTATTTGTAACGAAATATGCTCGTGGTCCAAAGGAGTTGGTATCAGACCAATAAAGAGCCTTTTCGAACGGTCTCCCCCGTACATCAAAACTGCAAAAGAAAAATAAAGATAAGATCAGCAAAACATACAAAACACAAGCTGACGAAGATTATTTGACAAGTTTAAAAAAATAAGTTCTTACATCAGAGGGGATGCAAATCAATAAGTCCTGGAAACCACACAATTCTTGCTTGCTTTTTTTAGAGATATTAGCCAATGGCTATAGCAGCAATGCGCTCTTAAGTCGACTATATACATCAACAAAATCTAAGGTTTTAAAGAGCAGTAAATCACTTTTTTTGGACCGCTGGCGCTGCCCAAAGTGTTGATGATTTCGAATACATATCGCCCTCGTTCTGCTCGTTATAGCTATGGCTTGCACCATGTACGTACATCCCTAGCGTTTGAATACTGTACCTGAATAGTCTCTTTATTTTTATAGATTTGAATTTATATTCGAAAGTTTTAGCTTTAATTTTTTACTTAGCTTTCCGAAGCGGGCTTCAGCACCTCAAGCTCTCCTCTCCTGGCTACGTGCCTGTCCTACTGCTTTTTTCCAGCTACCTCAGGACATAGTAATCGCGTTTGCCCAAATACTGATACAATATAGCTATAAAAAAATATATTCCT
Organism: Cheilosia soror; assembly: GCA_949372485.1. Lineage (NCBI taxonomy): Eukaryota > Metazoa > Arthropoda > Insecta > Diptera > Syrphidae > Cheilosia > Cheilosia soror. The sequence goes on from OX443562.1 coordinate 94,210,756, forward strand.
ATTTGCTCTCTAGCTATGCCCACCAAAATCAAAAGCTCTCAACTGACATCCCACTGTATCATTATTCATTACTTACGCAGTGTTTGTGTTATCCACCTAAATGAAAGATGAGCCACATTCAACAATAATCGTAATAATACCTCTCAACACTCCTGCCAGAAAGTAGAAATTCAAATTCAAGTAAAAATTAAAAAAGAAAACATCATCGGACATATTTTTTAAGCCTCACCTGCGTCCACAAACATGGAAATTGTACGCAAATGTCTTTCATTTAGGCTCGTGGACAACTTCCGACAGCGGCACAGGATACACCACTTCATTGCCGGAGTATCTAGCAATCATCCACAGCAAACACATCAACATCATCAAGCATCTGATGACCTTTTCCGCAAAGGTAAACTGTCATAAACATTTACAACATTGGGGTAGTTACTTAAACGCGCTCAAAAAGAGGCCACCCATTGTTGGCGTGAATGGCGAGCGGACGTAGCCACCATAGTAATGATAAGGGATTTCAGTTCTTCTTCATTTTTAATTTTCTGAGGTTTTTTTTTTTTTGTTTTGTACCGCGTTGCGCTTATTTACCATTATCTTGTCGTTGGCGTTTCTCTAAAGAGAAACACATATTGTTCTTGTGCACGAAATAGATGAACGAGGGTTTGACATCTTCGCCACCTGCTTGCTTGGATATGGTTGCGCACTTGCGGGTGGAAGTGCGAAGAAAATATTATTAATTTTTCTTTCAATAATTTTTACCGTCGCGCAACGTCGTCATCTTGTTGATAAGAATTATTAATGAGCGAATAATGGGAAATAATCTCACGGAAGGGAACACTAAATTCAAAGATCTTTTGTTAGACACCCTCTAGCGGGTTGCCTTGCCAATGATTACCCACCACTCATTGCGAAGGAAAGCAGAGAGGATGAAAATAAAAATTGTAGGTTGCTTTCTCTTCATATTTCAAAGTCCCTTAGCAGATTCTTAGATTCTTAACTTTTTTTCCCCTACAAAGAAAATGTACCTAGTCATGGGTTCCTTTCGTGCAATGCAAAATGCGAAAAGAATTCTTTAAAATTTTTGTTCTCTTCTTATCGATGACAATGGTCGGGTGCCATATTATTTTACCACCCATCCTTACCAAGCGCTTTTAGATGGATTTAAATTCAACGATGTTCTATACAATCTTAAGCATGAGCCTTGCTCCATGAAGGTAATTCTAACCGCATTTCTGCTACACTGACTAATTAGTATGATTAAACATTACGCACCTAGGACTCTGCGGAGGGTAGACGACGTGTCGGTCGAACAATTCGCACATTTGTCAAGACATTAAATGAACACTTTTCAAGGAGAAGAAAATTACCGCATACCGTATCGGATGAATAAGTGCTTCCTTTTCTCGCTAACCACCCATATCGGATAGCAGACTAATGTGAGGGATATTTTTTTTTTCCACAGTCGACCTCACATAAATAACCATTGGACCGTTGGGAGCCATTTAAAATTTCCGTTGATAAATTACAAGATGGTCGCAGCAACCACAGGTCGTTGGTAAAAATATGATGACTGGGCTACTATCCAATACAATTGATTTCCCGCCACAATTTTACTGGGCCCCTTTAAATTAGTTAGGGGTATTACAGGCGCTTAAACACACATAATTGCCCTGGCCCTAGAAAGGACACTAATTTCTCTTAAAACGAAAATGTTTGCTGGTAATAAATAATCTGCCAATTGACTGAAGACAAAACTTTTGGACGCTATTATTCTCCCATAATTACTAACTTACGCACCAGCTATCGTGTTTCCTGCGGGACAAGGGAACATTTCCGAATTCTCTTTTACTGAAAGCAACAGTAAATCGTAATGCTGTGCTATACATAGACAGTTGGGTGTATTTATGCGGACCGCGGAGGTTGTGGAGTTTCATCGAACGAAGAAACCATTCGAAAGTGATTTCGATTCCATTTCCTCATCGTTATGGAATGTATCGGTGGGTACGAGTCGTGTAGGTGGAAAAGAAGAATCGAAAAACCATAGAGAGGACGAACTAAATTATGTTCCGGTTTCACAGGGTTCACGAAAAAAGAAAAATTACCCATGTTATGGTCCCCTGCCAAGGACGACTATATATGTAGGTGGTACTCAAACTCATCCACTCGTGGAATATCTGGCACACGACTTGAACAGTGGGGTCGAGAACGTATGTCTATTAGATTTCGATATTTCATCGGAAAGCAATAAAAATTGGAAAAAAGAGAATTATTGCCAATTTTGCAGGGGTCCAAGGGAGTATTTCCATTTTTTTTGTGGTTTTTGGTCAAAGATACTTATTGCTATTTTGAGATCCCAGTTTTTAAGCTCCTTTTAGCAGGTAGCTGGTATAGTGGTGTATGTATATGTATACGTATAGTATATGGCAGGCGACTAAGGCAATCAATGATGATTTGAATCTTTAGCTTGGGCTTAGGGAAAGAGCGGGAATATAGCAATTTTGTATCGTTAAAATTTATAGCTTATTTACTTTGAAATCTATATGTGATGTATTATTTTTGTTACGTACCTAGTGAATGAAGTGTCTTCTGTCTCTTTCTTTTGTATCAATGGCATAGCTTTCTCTTTATAAGACCGTCATTTTTTACTTTGGTTGCTTGATGAAGTTTTTGAATTTTTTCAAAACTAAAATTCGTTATCATGATGCTAAAGCCGAGTTAATTGCGGTAGCGGTGACAATAGTCCAGTGGTTAGAATCATTGTTCCACCACAACATATCAAATCATCGGCCGGGCTGATGATAACACTTTTACTTGTTCTTGTTTAGATGTCCTTATTGCAACGTGCACCAAAAGAGAGAAAGATAGAGTGAGAGAGACAGAGAACATTTTAGCTTTTCAGATTTTTTGAAACATATATAATTCCTTTGGGGCATTGAGGTTGAAATTTTCATTGCTGCGGAATTAGTAGCCATATTGCTGTCAGATGTCATAAAGGGTAAGTTCAATTCTCGACAATTTGTGGCTTACATTAGTTCGGTATGTATACGTATAGTTCAAACAGTTTGCCGAAACAAATAATGCATAACAATGTAAGGACTAAATGCGAAAACATGTGTGCGGATAACGGCAACTACTTTAAAAAAAACTGCTTGTATCTGGAAAGCATCATTTTTAAATTCATGCATTCTCCACAAACCGTAGTAGTACATACTTTAGGCAGTGCCGCGGTGGCCATGGTGTAGCGGTTAGAGTCATTGCTTGTGACCTCGAGCGTCATTGGTTCGAGCCCCGGCGGGGGGACAGCAGTACACTGCCGTCGACTATAAAGAGAAACGAAAAATGTAAGGGTTTCTCCACCACTACACCAAAAAGGGTTTCTGCGCTTGGTAGTACAATGGACCGGGATTGGTCTGAGTGCTCCAAGATTTGGAAAATTTCCTTTTTTTTTTAAATAAAAATTAAAAAAAGTACTTACTCAGGTACTCACTCGTAGCTTTTCAAAAAAACCACAGCAATATTTCTTGCCATATTGTTTGCAAAATTTTACGAAAACGGCTAACATTGTTCATTGTAATGTTCAAAAGATAAAAATTTCCACAAAATTGATTTTGAAAATTCACTAAAACTCGCAAATTTGAATTTCTTTATCCCATTTATATAAATGAAAAGATTTACTTCAACCTATGTATATGTACCTATCTTGAGCATCACCTACCTATTTCATTCAATACAAAAACAATGGCCAACAACATCTGCTACTAGATAATTTGCAGGAGACAGAAGGGAACTGTGAAAATTTTTACAAGAAATTTCCACCTCGAAGCAGAGGTTTGGCACGCTTGTGGTGGGTTGCGGTAATTAGCTCGTCGGAGGGGTGGTGCTCTCGTCTGCTTATCTTATTGTCTGCAAAATGATTTTTCGTGCCAAAAAAAAATTTAAAAAAAATGTCTGCGTTGACGTAGTTACGTTTTCGAAATGTTCACTTCTATTTTTTTTAATTGCGCCTGCTAATTTATTTATACTATTGCTGTTCATGCTCATTTTTCAATTGAATTATTTGACATTTTATAAAATTTACCTATCAAAATCAATATAGGGTCAGTTCTATCAAAATTTTAAAGACCGATATTTTAAATACATAATAACGATGATTTTATTGGACTTAATTTTAACTTTACACGAATCTTCTTCTATTTATGTAAAAAAAAAAATATTATGTAAAGAAAATATAACCCAAAAGCACCCATTTCCACGGTAAAAATACCAATAATTGAGTTCAACACAAACAAACTGAATTAAAAATAATCACACGGAAAATAAATTCTAAATGAACAAGTTTACATCCAGTTTTCCTTTACACAACTTCTTGCAACTAATTGAAAACCTTTCAATAACTAACGACTAAGTTGTTCCCCATTGTCATTTTACCCCTGTAAGCCACAAGAACTCAATAAAGAACTTTGCAATAAGTGACCACATACTAAACAAAAAAAAAAACAAATAGAGTTGCTCCTTTCCATCAGCACCTGCTAACCATGGAATGACAAACAACACAATCATCTAGTTTAGAACATCAATTTTCTTTAAAATCCCATACCAACACACACACACATACCAACTCTCAGTCAACAAACAAAAACCTCAACAAGATAGTCGACAAGCAAAAGAAACACTTGGCACAGCTTGCAGTCCGATGACAACAAGGACCAAACGACTATTCGATCCAAGGCTAAAAACTAATTAAACTTTTATTGTGATTTAAATGAAATTCCACCAAGAGCGAAAGGGGATAAATACAATCTATTACACAGAAAAACACAAACCCATCATCAGGACGACAGACAACGACTACAAGGAGCAACAGAGATAGAAATAACAAACCGAATTGACTTAAAAAAAAAAACATCACAATACCACGAACAAAAAAAGGTCATGGTTATTAACTTGCACATTTCCAGCTTAAAGGGTGGAATGCTCTTTCATCTACGGGAAGACTATCGAACGAGACAGAGGCAAACCAAGCGAACTTGCAAAAAGGACTTTACTCCGAGGAAGACACGAAGCAGCTAGAAGGGCAATAAAATTAGTTTCTTTACGCTTTTTACCACAAGAACAAATCCACAGGATCCTAAAAGGATGAGAGCGAGTGTAGAATGTCCTCTCTCTTCCTCGGTGGGAGCAAATGGACAGGAAAAACCATAAGACAAAGATTTCAGATCGAAATTGGTAGTGGAAATGGTTGTCTTTTGTGGCCTTTTTTTCCTCTGGTTTGTTCATTTTACAATCCCAAAAGGGGTTAATTTGAAAACTTGAATAGAACGCGGTGGGTGATAGTGGTGGTTCTGATCCTTGGGAGCTTGAGAAAATTAAAAAGATAGAAAACCGCTGTGGCAGAATGTATAGCGCCAAAATAAAAGAACACCGCTCTAGCCGTGATAAACCACGTACTTTGACTTGAGTACTACATCTTAGGATAGAAGCATTTGAGTAAAAGTTCTACGATTTCAACTCTACGAGTACATACAACAAGGCATAACTTTGTTTTCCCGCTTTTATATGGATAGATAGGATTTTTGTTTTTCTACCACTCTTTTTGTTGCATCCTGCCTTGATCAATACAAGCGAAAACTTCTGTTGAAGTTCAAATAAGCAACCAGAGATAAACTAACGGCAAAGTTAAAAAAAAAAAATTAGAACGACGGAAATGCATCGTAGATAGATTAAAATCTGTGGTGGTGTTACGAAGAAGATTTACTATTCCTCTTTTCTATGGAAATCCTTTGCAATTTTGCAGTCCCCGCTGAGAGTGTCTGGCTGTGCTAAGATGCAGTTTTTCTTTAATAGACATTGTCACAGGATATTCTGTGGTTTTAGAAATTTGCCACAAAGCTTAAGGTCTGGTGGCGTGTGAATATGGTTTCGAAGCACGTTCTCGGAATCCGCTCACGAAACAAAAATTGGTTTATCCCCGCACACTACGTTATATCTATTTGTGGCATGTAATCAATTTAAGGAGATTGCAAATGGATTTTCAGAAAGTGTGAATGCGTTCATTTTATTTTCATTTCGTTTGAATGATTTATGAGGTCAAACTGGAGTTTGTTCGAGGAGATTTGTTGTTGGTACACTTTCCAAGAATTTGGTTTAATCCTGAATTCGTGTACGTAAGGTAAACGATTTTTTTTTTCGATTTTCCGCTAAAACAGTACAATTAAGAAAATCAGGATTTTAGGTATATCTCGGAAATAATTTTCACTTCATTGTGCCAATACTGTCATTTCTGTCATTTTCAGTAGCAATTTACTCCCGTGAACGTTCGTGTGGTTGACCTCCATACACACAATCTTATTTTTAGGAACACGTCCCACGCATTAATAGCGTTTATTACGACACTCATGTAATGGTCGAAAATAGCCTTAGCTTAGGGTCTAATTAAATAAATTAATAGTAGGCGCAACAGATCCGTAGCCACCCTAGGCCTAACTTCTCACAACCATGCGTTTGTTTGACTATACATTTTTTTGGGACGAATGGAAGGGATCATTCGATTTTACGCCAAATCCGAATGGCTGAATTGAAAAATATTTTCAAGAGAGTTAGACTACGAGAAGTGGCGCAGTATTAAAAAACCTTAAGATAAAAATTGCTATATTCCAGGGATCGTACGTGAGACCTCTCTCATAGTTGCTGTCCAGCTCTTAGCCCACATCTTAAGGACCCCAACTTAAATACATACTATGAGTTGTAATAAATGACAAAGGACTGAAATTGCTTTGTCACTCAAGATATAACTTTCGCTCCATCACCTGTCGCACAATGTACATTTTCTATTGTCCATTTTTGAACACATAATATAATAATTGAAATTATATATCTTTTTTTCTTTAAAAAATACACCCTCATTTATTTTGAAACACAAAAGAAAATAATGCCTACGTGTTTCCCCTTAGGCGACAACATAATAGCAAAAAAAAAAAATCTAAATGGGAATCATATGTTTTTGTAGAACAATTTTTTTTCTTTCCCTTTTTTATACCACTTTGTCACACTTTTGGAATAGGCAATAAAAATTTCATTTTCTGCAAAAGGATGTGCTTTACCTTTGATATTTTATGTATTACTGTTGAATCGACTATTTGCAAGGGTTTCTTTCTCTAGGTGGCAAAAGTCAATGTCTCTATTGTAGAAGAGAAAAATAGTTATACGCTATAGCTGACAATTTTCTTTTTATATATATAGGGCACTTCTAAAGGTTTGGGGTTGAATGTGCACATAGCTATGGGTGAGCTGTAAGTTATCGAAAACTGTTCGATTCGAGATCAATGAAGTGGAAAATGTGGAACATATGCGACCATGGGGGCAGCAAAGATAACCAGATGCACAATATGTCTGACAAGGTACAGGCTCAAAAAGCAAAAATTTCCTTTTTAAAGACAGTTTTTGAATGGTTCCGTTATTATTGAATTATTTTCTCCGTTCGATGAAAGAAATTCTTTCTAAGCTAACATTTATTAATTTAATTGGTTATATCAAGAAAATAAATTAGGGTCCGCCGTTCATTGGAAACTCGTCGAAATCGAAACATTTGATAAGTGGGGCCAGCACTCTAACTCTTCGTGTTTTCAAAAAGGTTCAAGAACGGCCTTTTATTCAGAGTAAGTCTATGTCAATTGGAATTCAAAACGGGTGCTTAATTCCTTCTTTTTTTGTGTTCTCTGCCTCTCTAAGTACGTCGTTAAGTAAAAGAATACTTAACATGATGCTTCACCTGTCAGGCATACTGTATTTAAAGGGTACCTAATAAATTCAAAGAATAACATTGTATCATCCCATATAAGAAGTATAAAAAATCCTAGAGTAAATACTCCCACCACTTTAACAAAGTGTAACCGATTTAGGTCAGGTCGACACCAGGGATGGCAAATTTCCTCGTCATTTTACCAAAATTATGACCAGAGTCGTATACCTACATTGAATGCTTGCTCCATTTTAACATAGAGGATAGAGGTCATTTTCCAGAAAATAAATTCATATGAAAAACTCCCAAAACCCTGGTGGGGTTGGTGTCAATGCGCGTGTGAGTGTAAATAATTTTTGCAATTTTACTGGAATGTGACAAAAATCAACAGTCAAGCGTATACCGTGTATAGTATACAATGTATATACAACAATAACAACCAAAAGGAACCCAACAGGATCCCTTATAATTTAAAAAAAAAAAGTACATTTGACTCACCGCTACGGCGAGAAATTCCTATTCTAACTCCTTCCCCATGCCCCATCTATGGAATTGAACATTTTTGAAAAGACAGTTTGTATAGTGCAGCGTAACGCCTCCAACAATGGATGTAATGAAATTGAATTTTCAGACGTTTCTCCCTTCTTCGTTTCTATTGCCTTTGACATTGACACTTTATTGCCTCTCATAACGTTGTTAATATAATGAAAGTGTATAATGTAGGTAGGGTAGGCGTACTGAGGCGTTTTCCCAATCTATGTTACAGCTACCCATGTGTATAGGGAAATGGTCCCTAAGTGTTGGCACGTTTGCCTGTTTTCTTTTTTTCATCGGAATTTTTTAATTTCGCCAGAAACTTGGACTATGTACATATAATATATATTGGCAGCGACCACATGAAAGATGCCAGAAGTCAAAGAGGGATGCGTGTGTGCAAGTTTCGATATTCAGAGCAAACCACATCAGACAGTCGAGAGAATGGTAGGTATACCAAATTACATATTGTTGGTTCGTATTCAATTGGAATAAACACGATACTGGGCTATACATGTTGCAAAATGTCACTACGCTGAGTTATCTGCAGGACGAGCAAAGTTTCAAGGAAAATTTTAATTAAAAGGTAAAACTATCTTTAAATCGCAAACTTTGATATGAATGTGATTTCCAGAGTTTTGCTTGGCAATGTTTTGACGAACCTGCAAGGTATGCCTAAATTGGCAATTATTGGCTACACAAATGCTCTTGTTAACATGCTTTTAGCATTTCTTGGCACTGCAGGACATTCATGCATTCATCAGGTATTAGCTTTAAGAGAAAATTTCGTATTTGTGTCAAAATGTTTTGAAAAACCACAGAGACCATAAAGGCATAAAAGTCTGGAACATTGGCACTAATCAAGAAATTATGAACAAACCAATCAAACTTTCAGAGTTTGGCTTAGTTTCAGAAACTGAAACTTCGCTTCGCTTTTGAACTTACATTTTTAGCCCAACTTATTTCTAAAACCATTGCCACTAAAAGACCTTCAACAGAAGCAAGGTTTATTTATACTCCTTTTGTCTCTCCCCCCCTAAACTTTCGTCTAAATCCGCAATATCCTTAATCCTTTTCTCTTTCATATTTCTACCCGTGAGGTATTTTTTTTATACCTAAATAAAAGATAATCCGCGTTTATCATAGATACTCGAGAACCATTCGTCCGATTTCTATGATTTTTTTCTGATTTATAGATGTGTGACCAAATTAGGCCGTAGGGTAGGTGGGAATTGTAGAGGATTAAAGAGGTCGCGGGGAGTAAGGGGGTCTTAAGAACCGTTAGCCGTATGAACTTTGAAAGTTTATATGTTGAGAGATAAGTAAAAATTATTACATGGCTCATTCATCGTTTTTCAAAATTAGTCCTATAAGAGTTCAAAAAAAGGAGGTGCAACTGCAAACTTTTCTATTTCGACCTTATTACGCTCAACTTACGATTATTCACATAAATCTGTGTATGTTAATTTTAGATATGCTTTTTGTAGTGACCTATGCTTAGAACATGATCACACAAGTCCATTACGTGCCAAAGAGTAACACCTATTGTCTCTCTATAAAAGAGCTTGCTCCGCATTTCTGCAGTCAGTTGATTCTGAGATGTGTAGCTGAGCACATTTAGTTGCTGCCGATCATTGGTCATCACACTTTTAATTATTAGACAATATTTCACCGAGTATTTTTAGCTAACATTCGTCTTTCTGGTCCATCCAGAGGTTGAGATATAATCAATTGAAAAAAATATCTTATTTGGCCAAGTCCGAAACAAATTGGATTGCAGTTGTGCTTAGTGGTAGTTTTACATTGCGTTCCAAAAATTGAATAGGTATTATTACTCGCACGACTGGCATTCAAAATGCACATTGTACGTACATGCTTGCTCATGTATGGCGTAGTTGAATTTGAAGTATGGAATGGAAATGCATAAAACAAACTATGTAGATATATAATATAATATATATGTAGCTATCTTCGGAACTATTCGGCCATTGCCAGATTTGACCTCCGACAGCCACATGCATGATCCAGTGTAAGCTGTAAGCCTTAAGGCTTAACTACATTCGGCAAAAAGTCAAAAAGTGCAAGCTCACACACAAACGCATTAGAGCCCTCTATTGTCGAGATCATTAATTGGCGCAAACTTTTTTGTGCATGTAGTAGTTTTTATTGCGCTTTTAAAAAGTGGGTCACTTGACAGTTAGAGGCAGGGATGCCAATCCTACAGAGTTGTCTGTATATCTACAGAATTTTTGCCTAGCCTACTAAAATACAGAAATCAAACGAAAATATACAGAAATTTCAAATTTCAGTAAAAAAATGAAAATAAAACAGTATTTGAGAGAAAAGCCAACACGATTACAACGCAATGTTGAATTTATGTACCCAAATAATATACTTTATTTATAATTCGGATTACACAAATCGGAGTTCGTAGAATGTTCGGATAAGCGAAACATTACTGTAAATTATATTTAAAAATAAGATGAGTTAAGTAGATATTTCCCAATCTTGGGAAACTTAAGCCAAATATAGGGCACTACGATCGTAGCAAAACTGCTAAGCGATTTCCAACAAGTCGTACCTTTGGTACGATATGAATGTGACTGCAATTTTTGATAGAGTATGGACAGTGTACAAGTGGTATATTTTCTCAGATATTTCTGTATTCGATTACGAAAAATGTGATCGAACTAGTTTGTCCATTAGTCTCGAAATTTGCAAATTGTCGCTTTTCTAATAAAGACTATTTAACAATTATGTTCATTGCTTGTCACATAAAATAGCGCCTATTTCCGACAGTAAATTTAAACGGCATTTTTTTGTTTTTTAGAAAAGTTTCACAAACCACGAGCATTATCGATTTCAGCGATTAATAAACGATGAGTATGTGTAAATGCAAGTTTAATACAATTGAAAATCTATGTTTTTTGGCACCCCAAATTCACATTCTAAACTCTTTTAATATGTTAAAAAAAAAGTCTGGATTTCTACGGAATTTCGTCAAGCCTAAATACAGAATTCTACAGAATTTTTAACTTTCATCTACAGACTTTTGAAAAAGTTGAGAGAAAAATACAGATTTGAAATTGTGTGGAAAGGGAAAACACTTTTTCTACTTTACTTTACTTTGTGCCGAATGTAGTGAAGCCTGTAGGCGTATTTTGTTTATAGCTACTTGCGCCCACTAAATAAATTACATGTAGGTACATATAGTTTATGAAAAGGCATTTCGTTAAAATATTTTGTAAGCTTAAAAAGAAGACAAAATATAAACAAACGTGCATTTATATGATAACTCAAATAAATTTTAATTTAATTTAAAAGAAAAGAAACCGGCGGGCGGAGCCCTTACTTACTTACACTTGGGTTTCTTCTACTTAACAAGAAAAGGAAAAAAAACGCACAGATCGGTATAAGGTTCATTTTACTGAGAAAAGTGGCTCACTTAATTGACATTTTTTGTAAATATGCAAAAATGACAAGGACAAAATAGAGTGCTGCAAAAAATATTCATTTCAAATAGATTTCTCTGCGAAAGGAGGCACTAGAGGCTAGACCATATTATCCTATACAATAATCATAAAATAATTCCTTCAAATAATTTCAATCTTTAATACAATAGGTAATGAGATCGAATTTCTGAGGCTTTGCAAAATATTTTGTGAATATGATGTTCCATGAAGATATAGCATTTACCGTTTGAAGAAAGCACTTTTAAAGCATCTATCTACTTATTTGTTCTCTTATATTGACTTACTTTGATGACAATTATATTCACGAAGCCAAAAAAAATATTTTACTGTTCAAGTCGCCTACCTACTACTAATGAGTACATATTTATTTAGATACTTCTACTCTACTTGTTAAAACATTCTTAGCCTCAACTCACCTACTAATAGGTACTCGTTCCTTTGAAGTATAGAAATGAAGTAGAAATTGGTATTCGGAATTTTCCCTTTTGTCCTTTTGAAGTTCTTTGAATTAATTTGTAAAACTGTTTCAGCAAGAAACACACGGAATGCAGGCATTTCCGTTTGCTGCACATTTAAAGAATTCCCACTACACTGTCAACATATCAACAAATAAATTACACCTTTGTGTTAAAATGTTGGAATTTGTATAGGGGAAGCTTCAGAACACCGCAAAAAAAAAGAAAAAAAAAACTGAAAAGAAATGAATATAACTAAATTGAAGTTCCCGGTATCTTAATGTTCCCACCATCACGAAATGGCAGTAAACTAACCAAGAATGGTCGGGGTGGATGAGGAGATAAGGTTACCCACCTATTAGTGTTACCCACTACTTGCGTGACTAAATGTAATTTATTCTCGTAAATGATTTCAAGAGTCACACCAACAATTTCTATCCCTATATCATGCCGCCGCAAAACTTTGCTTTTGCATCATCGGCGGCGGCAGCATGGCAGAAAGGTGAAGAAAAATGTTTGAAATCTGAATCCTTTCCGGCAACTGCTTCATTAAAAGCTCCTCAAGGAAAATTGATTTCGTTTGTTTTTGTTCTTTTTCTTCTTTTTGTTTGTATGTAAACAGATTTTATATACATATAATAGCACTGTATAGGTGGGCTGACACAGACAGTGTATATATTTAATTCTTGTGTTCAGGTAGGAGAGTGTGATAGTTGATATAACGTACGACGTTCGTACATACCTATAGCAATATTTTCAGGATAATATCCACTTAGACCTTGACTAATTAGGCGGGTGATATTCAATTTCACGTAGTTATAAAACTTTCTGGTGGTAATCTTTTTTGGGAGTTCATTTCCATCCTAATTAAACAGGCGAATACGGGCAATTTACTGAAAAGTTTCTGAGATTGTTGGTATAATACAATACTGTATAAACATAAACAATAATTGTGAAGCTGGAAGTTGTATAAAAGTATTCGAAGGTGTTTCAAAAATCAGATTATGCAGACAGTTCACAGTCCACACCCATGTGGAGTGCTGTAGAGTGAATAAAGAGATGTATGATTTGCAGGTTTATTAAAAAAAATTACAAATTTTTAATAAGTGTGGTGTATATTTTGGACCCTCCATAGCTCTCGATTCTCCGCCATCGACTCTAAATCATCAAGGGCAATCCCCATACGGGTAGATTATGGATTTGATCTAACCATCTCATCCTAGGTCTATCTAGAGGACGCCGGCCTGATGGTATGGATTCCATAGCACGTCGTGGAATCCTGGGCGGGGACATGCGTTTAACATGATCAAACCAAGCATGGCCAGCTCCGTACGGAGAAGTAGTTGCTCGACATTGAGTTTCTCACCTATTCTGGTATTTCTAATGCGATCTCTACGGGTCACACTAGCAATACAATGGAGAAATCTCATTTCGGCAGCTTGTATCCGCGATCTTATTATTTCGGTCATTACCAAAACCTCATGACCATAGGTAAGAGTTGGAACAAACACTGAATTAAAGACTGACAGCTTAGCTTTGATACCAAGTTCAGTCCTCCTAATAACAGAATGACCAAGCTGTCTCAAAATTGATGCAGCCTAACCAATCCTACAGGAAAACTCAACATTGCTCCTTCCATCACTCGTGAATAAGACCCCGAGATACTTAAACTTCTCCACCTGTTTCAATGGGACTCCACTAACATGCAGAGTGCATTGAACAGGCGTTCTGGAGACGACCATCAGTTCAGATTTGTTCACGGCATTTACCTTCATCTCAGCTTTAAAACAAACGGCTACAAACCGATCGAGTGCTCGATGAAGTTCAGTTTGATAGGACCCGAGGTTCTAAAGTGATTTTTAGGGACGTTGCCATATGGCATCAATTGTCTCAAGTAGCACCAAAATAAGGAAGAAAATTATTATTTCTGTTTTAATTTCTTATTTTTCAAATTAATTTAAAAAAAATTTTAAAGAAAAAAGTTTATTTTTTTTTTAAATTTAGCTTTATTTTAAAAAATAAGGAATTTTGAAAATACAGTGGTGGTCCAGTATAACGAACAATATAATGTCCAGGCGTATTCGTTAAATCGAAAAATTTGTAATATCGAGCACATTTTACTTGTACGAAACGTTAAATAAAATGTACAAATATTGTTTCTATTCATTCGTTTTATTTAATTTATTCCTAAAGTTAAAAAAAAACTAATCTTTTCAAAGTAAAAATAAAAATGTCTGGATACTATCATTAATTTTTTAAAAATAAATCACAAGAAAAACGTTTGTTTTCGAGAAGTTTGAACGCAGCAATTTACAGCTTTTTCCTGATGACTTCTTAGGAAGGCGTTTGCGAGTTATATACATTTACAAAATATAGATTTTAATGATTTAATTGAAACTTTCAGTGCAATAAAAGCTCGAAAGCACCTTTAAATAAAATCTTTCTTCATGTTTTTTTCGTAAAATTTTTAAGGGGTGCTTGGTCTTAATTTTTGTTTAATTTTTTTTTGATTATGATTATAACGCAGGGGTTGAAAAATTATTTCAAATAAACGGCCGCCTTATGCAGTAGTTTATTTTTTTAAGTAATCTTCGATACATTTTTTTTTGTAGCTTTCGGGAGCTTGCATAAATCGCTACCCTACACCGAACGTGCGCCACAATGCTTATCAACACTTCCAGTTTTCTTTCACTCTACACTCGGACCTGTTTGCTCGGTATAGGACAATCAAATTGACGATAATCATCCGACAACTATGTAAACTAAACACAGTTCGTACAAAATTTGCTGTTTCTATAGAACAATTAAACAGTTGTAATGCGTTGAGATCCATTTCGTAAATGTGTTAATTCAAACTAACATTTGACGTACGTATGTTTGAACATCATGAATGATCTTAGCTAAGACCAAGAAAGTAGGTAATACTTTCAACTAAAAAAGTATAGAAAATCGGCAAACGTCGGATTTATCCTCTAAATTTTTTTAAAATGAATCAAAAATAAATTGCCGATTAGTCAAACGACTAGGTGCAATCAATTCGGGATGACAAAAGTCAGTCCCATTGGGAGTTTTTTTTAGATCGGGTTAAAACCCCTAACTATTGCAGAAGCATCCTGCAATGTCTTTCGATGATTTTTCCTTCCAGGGAATTCCCATTAGAAAAATAAAAAATGTTTAAACATCATGCCATTATTAATAGCTGCTGCCAACAATAGAAAGCTCGAATTGGTTCACCTTTTTTATATGTAGGTATACTAAATTTACCCAATTACACTTATTTCCATGTAGCCTCATTTATTACACAAAAACATTTTGCTATAGGCGAACTATATCATCAGATGAGGTTTCACCAAATTGGACAACTAAGTGGGTATTTTCATTAAACAAATCTACCCCAACTACATAGCTTTGGCACTATTTTATACAAGGACTCCCGCTGAAGAGAAAAATTATATAAAATACATAGCACGTATATCCCTACACAAATAATCATGATGACACTGACTATCCCCATTCTACCCATTTCAAAAAAAACTAACTCCAGCTTGACATTTTGTTTCGGTTGACCACTTGGAGAGAGTTCGCCAACCATGGCATTCATCATTAGCCTGTTGTATCCATTCGACCACTGTCAGTGGCCAGACACAACCTCCTCTGCTTCGCTGGTCGGACCAAAATTGTTGCCTCTGATGATGATTAAGCTCCATATGGTTCTCAAATAGGCAAAAGTTATTCCCTTGGCCTCATATATGATTTTCTACATCTACTCATAGGTAAACCTGCCGACTACAGACATACAGCCAGTGCTATCAGCTGTGAAGTTGACTCATCCTTCTAACAACTGTGAACCGTATTTTTGCACAACGTCAGCGTGAAATTAAAAGAAAGCGTGGAAAGTTGCCGTTGCAAAACGAGGACATATCCCCACACCGCACACCAGCACCGCACATGCATTGCTATTATACGAGTACGACGATGGTAGAGGACACCCACAAGGTCCCCTTTGGGACAAAATAACCAGAAAACCTCATGCTAAATTGAAATTTTTCTAATTTACCTGTAAAGTGGTTTCCCAGCGCTTTCCCTAAACCACAAAACCATATAAACTCTATCATCCTTTGCTTCTGGCTCGATGTCACATGGCAGGGATGCTGTCCGACCCAGTACGGCTTCCACAGCAACTGTAGACACTAAAAGCACGAAAAAAGAGAACAGAAAATTTATGGAAATGTTAGTGCGGGTTTAATATGAAATGCAAAAAAAAAAAAAAAATAAAATAAAAAAAAAATGTTAGGTAATCCTTTCGAAGTGAGAAGAGATCTCCTTTTATGCTTTGCCTGTGCTTTATTTCGAAATGGAATGGAAAATGCTGAAAAAAGGACAAAAAAAAAAAAAAGCTCAATTGGCAGAAAAACGTGTTCTGGAACATGTGAGTCTGTGGTTAGATTTTTATATTTTTTATTTCAGAGATATAGAGTCGATTAGGATGACCGGAGAGGGGACTTTTCGGAATCGGGAGGCAATTAATGTTTTTTAAATATTTTTTTTTCTTTTCGTTGGCTTCGACTAGGTTGGATTTACAAGTGCAAAAGTGTGCTTATATGGAGGGTGTATTTTAGGTGGGACGATAAGAAGGCAGATTACCATAAATAAGCAATTTTTGATCCATGTTCGAATTAAATGGGGAGCAATTTTATCCATGTTCATAACATCAAGGAAAAAAATAATATAAGGACGTAAGTTAAGTAGCCGAATGTGAGAGATATTTCCTTTTGTAGGAAAGTTTGTTATTAATTTATTACTGTGAAGCACTAAATATTTATAAGAGTTATAACTAGCAACAGGGCTTTCTGCTAGTTTATTTTTATCAATAACAATATGATGAGTTAAATTAAACTTCAACGAATAAATCTATTTTATGATTTTCTTTTTGATATGATAGTCATTATTGAGCACAAATATAAATAAATAATATATCCGCTCAAAAAAAGTAGCCTGAACAACGTTCCAGAATAAGTACATGGAGCAAACTTATTTCCAAATTGCATGCTGCTTGTGTTGCCGAAACAGTGTGCATTTTTAAGAGAAATGTTGGTCAAAATATTGGAAAACTGCGCCAATGGGAAGGTAGGTAGCCATGTTTCAAGTGAAGTTCCAGAGGAGCAGCAACATCTTCTGGTAACGACGGATAATAGTACAGATAATGTTCTCGAACAAGGACAAGAAAAATATGTAACCGTTTGTAAAAAAAACAAACAAGTGAAATTCGTACAAATAGTAGGGTCCGAAAATTGTTAAATACTTAATGTAAGCGTTTGTATCTATTATCACACATTAAACTATTATGTTATCGATGTATAAGGAAACAATGTTATCGAGGTTTGACAGATTATTTACCTTCGGTAGGTAAGTATCTACATAACAAATTTGGATGACGTTCTCAACCTGCTTCTATTCTGCTGTGGGACTATGATTGACGATTTAAGATCGTACATTGCGGTCATTTTCTAATTATTGACGCCTTATGATTAGTGTAACTGAATTTTTATATGAAAACGATCTTTTGCCCGTGGCTTCGCTCGCGCAGTCCACAGGATTTGGTAGTTGGTACACAGATATTCCTTCACAGTCAGTTAGTTCCCTCTTTTATATTTATATATCGCGCAGAAAACCTATCAAAGAAAATACCTAAGGAGAAGTTAGTATCTCTCAAAAATGTATTTAATGCCTTATTGGAGAAAACAGTTCAAAGATTATGATCAATATTTTTGTTAGTGAACCGCTGGCATCTCAACACAGATCATACTTAGCAGATTCAGTCACAATCTATGGGACAAAACATATTTCTTTGCTGACAAATACAGCGATATGATAAGCACCATCTTTACAATAGGGGGAGCTTTTACCCCTTCATTATATTCCACACCTCCCAGATCTTATTACACTCTTGCAACCAGAAAGAAGCACCACTTTCTAGCAGTATGACCCCAATCATACAGAATTCTGCTTGAATATCTTTAGAGTACGTACGCTGGAGTTAGATAAAGCGATAAGCATATTCAACGGCGAAAGATTTTGGGACGCATTACAAAGTTTAAAATCGATACGACGAACGGTTCGTGACTTAAGTAAGAAAAGGGCCACAAACTAAGTTTAAAGTCGATCGGATGAAAAATGAACTTTGACCCCCCTCTTACCCCTTTAAGGGTAGAATTTCCAAAATCAAAGAAATTCTTTATTTTTCATAGAGAATATACAAACCGAGTTTGAAGTCAATCGGATGAAAAATAAAAATTTCACATACAAATTTGACCCCCTCTTTTGTCCCTTTAGGGGTTGAATTTCCAAAATCAGAGAAAGTAGTTTTCTTTATTTCTCATTGAGAGTCAGCAAAGTCAATCGGATGAAATATGTACAGTCAAACTTCTTTATAACGAACCTTCAAGGGAACAAAAAATTGCTTCGTTATAAGGAAGTTTTATACAAAATTCGTTATATAGAAAATTTAATTTTTTTTAACACTGTAAGTGTTCTTTTATTACACCTTAACGCTTTTTCTACTGCGTCACCTCTCGTGAACGTCTGACATACATCCGAGACTATGACTGTCCTGAAAAAGCTTCTCAATTCAGCCGTTCGGATTCGGACTCGGCATAAAATTGTAGGTCCATTCCATTCGTCCCAAAAATAGAAACTCACATAAACGAATGGTTGCGAAAAGCTCGACCTAGGTTGTCTACTCGCCTGTTGCGCCATCTATTTATGCCTTTAAAATTATGCTGACCCAAAGATTCAGAAAAACATTTAGCCTTTTATTTGATAATAGAGCCCGAGAGCGGTAAATTCCTTTTCCTGTTTATCTGAACCCATTTTAACATAGCTTTATCCACATCACCGTATTTTGTTTTTCTTAGTTTTTTTTTTGCTTCTGTTTGAACTTGCTTCGGAAAACGTTAACATTTTTACCTCGTTCTTTAAAATTGTCGACAATGTACTAATTCTACTACATACCTTGAAAATTCTTGCCAAAACGGGGAATTCCCTTTTAAAATTAGTAACAAAAATCATAGTAAGCTTTGTTTTCAAATTTGACATTTCGTTATAAAGAAACATTTTTGCGTTTGGGCCAAAAAAAAATAGTTCCTTATAAAGAGAATTTCGCTATACAGAATTTCGTTATAAAGAAGCTAATTCATATGGGATATTTTTGAAGGGGAAGGGGAACAAAATGAAATTCGCTATAGAGAGAATTACGTTATAAGGAAGTTCGTTATAAAGAAGTTTGACTGAAAATTTCCCCATACAAATTTTTGACCCCCTTTTTACCCCTTTAAGAGTCGAATTTCCAAAATCGGAGAAATGTATTTTCTTTATTTCTCATAGAAAGTACACAAACCCAGTTTGAAGTCGATCTGATAAAAAATACAAATTTTCCATACAAACTTTGACCCCCCTTTTACCCCTTTAAGGGTAGAATTTTGCCAAATCTGAGAAATTAGTTTTCTTTATTTTTCATACAGTGTACATAAACCGAGTTTGAAGTCAATCGGATGAAAAATAAAAATGTCCCCATACAAACTTTGACCACCCCTTTTATATAATAGAAGACTACGACAACTTATTGAACTGCAGTATATATTTCAGTGGCAATAATTTTGCAATATTTATCCGTTCCATGCCCATAGAGCGAAGAAGACATCGAAGCATGGACAGCTTCTTGATCGAACTAGTTGTACGCCAGCTTCACCACTACGAAGGAATCACATTTCTTCAGCTCGCAACCGTGATCTTTGCTTTTTGTCAATTCTATCGAGATTTTGCTTTTTAAAACCAATATTTTTTACAACCACCTTCGCGATCTCTCCATAATAATTTAACACGTCCATAACAAAAAAATAAAGTCTTTTTCAAGGGTGTTCGTCAGTCAGTTTAATATTTATCATATCAAGTTATTTCGGTAAGTAAGAGTAAGTAGCACTAAAAAAATAGTCTCTATTAGAGCTCTCCTATTACTATACAATATTGCATGTTTAAGAGTACACATCATAGAAGTACTTAATTTGATTATGATGTTCAACTTCCATCTTGTCAGTGTTTTCATACGAACAGTGTAATTAACCCATCTATCAACATAATTCACTTGAACTCGGGCGCGCAAATAATGCACCGCCCTCAAAAATCAGGGTCACAATTTAATTTACGAAGAATTCCTCATACAATTACGTTCAGTCTTGCGCTCGATAAATTCATAAAGTTCAGTTCATATCAAATTACCATTTTCCCTAAACGTGCCGGTGCCGTCCCTATGTTAGGTCTGGGCGGGAATGCAAACCCTAATTTCATAGAGAACTTCCACATCGCCAGCCATCATGACCTTCTACAGTATTTAATCGCCTCTTGTGAACAAAATTCCATTCCAAAATGCACTATTAGATGCGAAGCCTCGCTGAATCACTAAGTGCACGTAGCGCTTGGTGGGCCGACATCGGCACTCCCTTTCTGTACGTACACAGAAAACCTCAAAAGCTTCCTTTAGAGGGCTCCCCTTAACCTCAGCCCCTACAGTCGTCGCCGCCGCGCGCCGCTGCTGCTTAAAACAAAAGAACCCTCCAAGGTTTTTATTTTGCATTCTTCAATGAAAATCACCGACTTAGAGAATTTGTGCGATGAAGAAGGCTGGGGGGGGGGGGGGGGTCGATCGTAGGAGGTGGTGGTGGTTCGTGTGCATAAAATGAAAATGAAAAGTTTCATTTAGTGTAAACGCAACTTGAGAACAGTGGTCGAGCTATCTTCGA
This sequence comes from Cheilosia soror, assembly GCA_949372485.1. Classification (NCBI taxonomy): domain Eukaryota; kingdom Metazoa; phylum Arthropoda; class Insecta; order Diptera; family Syrphidae; genus Cheilosia; species Cheilosia soror. The sequence goes on from OX443562.1 coordinate 94,231,748, forward strand.
TATCTTCCCCGTGATATTCCCGCGTACAATGCAGTTTGCTCTGCTAACGGCACGCGGGCGGGTGGAAATGACTGCATTAAGGACGATCGAATCCATGGGTTAAGTTATGCAAATTGCATTGGAAAATCCCCCAAAGAACTGCTATTTGCTGTTGCAACACCACCGTCAAGCTCCACGAAAACCAGCACACTCAACCTGGGTAAAATCGTGCAATCTTCAGTGTTAGAAGGCAGTCGCTGGAAAACCAGGTCACGTGCTTACTATTGTTACAATCCAACTCTCTAGCTGCAGGTCGTCGTCGTCATCGCAGTCGTCATCATCAGATGAAAATGCTGTTAGGTGTATGTGCGGGTGGGTTGTGCTATTTAATTCACCTTTTGCCACACATTTCGTGAAACGAATGTTAGCCGCGACCCCATTACATATAGCAACATGTAGATTTGAAGAATTCCTTTATTTAGCTCTGCGTTGTACTTGTTTTCATGATGGGGTTGCGTTTCGAAAGTTCAAGAACGAAATATGAGGACAATTTCAAAATACAGATTTGTTGACTCGGATTAAGACGAATGCGACTACAAGTGAGCTGAGAAAATATAATTAATGCAATACTGATATTAAAAGTCAATATGCGCTTATGGTCACGGTGAAGATTGGAAGGTTGGCTTAGTTTTCAGTCCAAGTCAATTAAATGACAATTACAAATTCGTAAAGTGAAAAATAAACACCGCCTCTTCTTGTTTGAAGTGAATATGGCAACTAAACATTTGAACTAAAGTTTAAGACTGTAGTGTATCCAGATGTTTAGAAATCAAACACGTCTGTCGAGTTCTAGTTTCCAACTGACTTTATTGTCTGTACAATGTAAAGAGAGGTAATCGCCTAATACACTTATTATTATATACATATGTATTGTACATGTTTGTATTTGACTTCACTATTACATTTGCAGGCATACTCTACATCCCCCTCTTTAAGTAAACAACTTGCATTTTTATTATGTAATGCCACAAAGAACTCTTACATTAAACAAATTCCCCAAAAATTTAATTAATAATATAAAAAAAAAGTTTAACTAAATTAATATGAGAAACAAATTCAAAACAATTCGAAATTAAATAAATTTTAAATACAAAAATTCAAGATTTTGTTAAAGTCATGTACAATTATTCTATACAATTCAGGATGATGTGTATCTGTCCGGTTTTTTAACGATTCGTCCGGATTTGGTTGTTGTGACATACGCTTCAGGAAGTGTTTGAGGGACAGTCACTGGTATCTCTGTTTGTTTACTAGCGCCTAAACTGGACTCTGCATTCTCCGGTACTACTGTTGGTGTGTTTGGCTGTGTTTGGTCCCCCGCCGACAGTTTTACTTCACCTGGAACGTAAGGAATTTCTTTACTTTTAGCATGAATCAAATGGTGTGAATTTCGTCGAAATATGCCCCGATCTGTGCTGATAATGTACGACCTAGGAGTCCCCGCTAATTGCTGTATTCTTCCCCATTCCCCAATGTCGCGAATCCAGACTATCTCGCCGACTTGAAATCCTTCTCTGGAGACGACGCCCTTTCGTTTGTTATAATTATCAGTCTGTTGTTTCCTTAGGATGTGTTCCCTTTCCCTAACCGGTTCCAAATTATAGTTTGTACGCAATTTGTTCTCATTGATTGGCAGAGTTGTTCTAATTTGTCTTCCCATTAGCATCTCGGCAGGAGAAAATCCGTTAGAAAGGGGTGTTGCTCGATACTCCATTAAAGCCAGGTACGGATCTATGTTCTTTTTTAATAGTGACTTTACCACCTTCACGGAAGACTCGATGAATCCATTCGACTGCGCGTACCTCGGCGAAGAGGTTTCATGCTGGAACCCCCATTCTTGCGCAAATTTTGCAAAAGCAGAAAGATTCAACTTTTGGAATTGTGGCCCGTTGTCGGACCGTACAACATCTGGAACACCATGTCTGCAAAATATGGATTTCATATTATTAATAATAGCATTAGATGTTTGATTTTCTAACAAAGCTAACTCCGGGTATCTAGAAAAATAGTCGCTGACCAATAAGTAGCATTTCGAACCGTAGTAAAAAAGGTCGACTCCTACAATCTGCCATGGGCGTTCTGGCAATTCACTTCCGATGAACCTCTCATGTCGTGGGATGACCTGTTGAATACAAATAGAACATTTCTTTATATACTCCTCTATATGTTGTGAGTATCCAGGCCACCAAACGGATTGTCTTGCTCGTGCTTTGCATTTAACTATACCTAAGTGCCCTGCATGGATTTTCTCTAGTATGTCGGGTCGTAATTTCTCAGGAATAACAATGCGGTCACAATACATAAGTAAGTTATTATTGGTGGACAAATTATATCTATCGTTGTAGTATAGACGCAGCTCTGGTTGAAGTTTATATTGGTCTGGCCATCCCTTTAAACAGTACCATGAGACAAGTTGTAGATTTTTATCTGACTTTTGAGCCTCGATGATTTTTTGGAGTTTGGTCTGTGTTACTGGTAGACTAGAAACCGTTTGGTTTAAGAAGATTTCCAGCTCCTTATCCATGTTGCCGACATCTCTTTGCTCATTGTTGGGCAATGGTTGACGCGAAAGGGCATCTGCGGCTACTAAAAATTTACCGGCGGTATAGTAAATTTCATACGTAAATTTCATCATTATCATCCTAAATCTTTGCAAGCGGGGAGTTAAATCATTTACGTTTTTACTTGAAAAAATGGGTACCAACGGCTTGTGATCCGTTTCTATATAAAAATGAATACCTGTAAGTAGGTCTGGAAATTTCTCGAATGCAGCCCATGTAAGTGCTAAAGCCTCCTTTTCTATTTGGGCGTACCCTTTCTCAGACTCAGTGAGCGTTCTCGAAGCGTAGGCAACCGGCCGCAGATTCCCCTCATCATCCACTTGCAAAAGTACCGATCCTAGCCCATAGGATGAGGCATCCGAAGAAAGAATTGTTTTGTGTTTAGGGTTGTACAATTTTAATATGGGTGCCTCAGCTAACATCGCCTTTAATTCTTCAAATGCAACCTTTTGTTGTGTATCCCAGTGATACTCGACGTTGTCTCGTAATAACTCGTTCAATGGCTTGCAACGTTCTGCCAGATAGGGGATAAATTTACCCAGGAAGTTGACCATCCCCAAGAAACGCTTCAGTTCGGTCGTATTAGTAGGCTGTGGATAGCACTCGATGGCCTTTACTTTTGAGTTGCAAGGTTGGATTCCATTTGCATCAATGCGATGACCCAAGAACTTAATTGATTGGATACCTATTTCGCATTTATCTTTATTTAAAGTAATACCATGCTCATGCAATTTTGCTAATACTTGTCTCAGAATACGATCATGCATTTCTACTGTAGAACTAAATACTAATATATCATCTGCCTGACACACTACTCCTGAAATATCTTGTAAGATATTTTGCATGCATTTTTGATATATTTCTGGTGCAGAAGATATACCAAATGGTAAACGTAAAAAACAGTACCTTCCGAATGGTGTTAGGAATGTAGTTAATGGTTGTGAGCTTTTAGCTAATTTTACCTGCCAGAATCCAGAATTAGCATCTAACTTCGAGAAGAACTTAGCTCCTGACAGTTGTGCCAGCGTATAGTCAGCAACCGGCATTGGATGAATTTCTCTCTCTACAGAGAGGTTTAGTTTTGTCAAATCTACGCACGGTCGAATATCTCCATTTGCCTTGGTCACAATAACTAGTGGGGAACACCATTGCGTTGGCTCATCCACTTTTTTTATGACATTGAGTTTCACCATTTCATCAAGCTTCGCTTTTAATATATTTATTTGTGGTATTGGTACGCGGCGAGCGGAAAAAATTTTGAAAGGTTCAGCGTTTTCTTTAATTCTAATTTCGCACTCAAAGTTTTTCACACAACCGAGTCCTTGGAATAATTTTGGAAATTCTTTATCTATTTGTACTGTTGAGCATTTAATGGTATCCGAGTTTATATTACTCAAAGCACTTTTAGTGATGAGCTCCAATTTTTCACTGGAAGAAAGACTAAGCAAAGGCATTTTCAACTTGTTTATGACATAGATCGTTGTGAGAATTTTCTTTGACTTATGTTCTATTTGTACCGAAAACATCCCTAACATACTGAGCTTAGAACCATCAGGGCCGCATATGACTCTATCAGCCGGCTTCAACTTAATGTCTTGAAATATGTCTCTGTAAATCTCATTGGAAATGACATCTACTGGAGAACCGGTATCGATCATAAATTTGACGTCCCTCTTATTCACACGCACATTAACTGTCCAGTATGCCGGAATATGAACACTATTTACTGTCAGCATTCCCAAAAAATTTTCTTCAGAGAAAGATGATGACGTTTCATCACAGTCATATGCTAATTGATTTACATTGCTCTTATTTCTACTCACTGCTGATAAACAAACGCTTGCAAAGTGATTTAGCTTGCCACACTTGTTACACCTTTTCCCTTTCGCAGGACAGTTGGCTGGTTTGTGTTTGTTATTGGAGCCGCACCACATACACTTGCTCTTATAGTTTTGACTGTCGTTATCTCGTTTATGATAACTGTCCTCTCCTGAAATGTCTCTCGTCTTCCGTTGCGTGTTTGTGGATATTTTGTATATTGATGTCGAGGATTGTTCTTGTTGTTGTTTTCTAACCGCGTAGTGCTGTCTTACTTCGGTGATCGCTTTGTCTAATGTCAGTCCGCTCTCAAGCTGTAATTTCTCAGAAAGTTTTCTATCTCTAACACCAACAACTATTCTATCCCGAATCATCTCCTCTCTTAGAGTTCCGTAATTGCAGTTCTCAGAAAGTAAATAGAGATCAGTTATGAAATCTTCTATCAATTCCCCTTCCAGTTGATGACGTAAATTGAATTTGGCGCGCTCATAAATAACATTCGTTTTAATAATAAAATGATTTGAAAAAGCTTCCATTACCTTGTCATATTTCTTTTTCTCTTCATTTGTCAGGGTGAATGATAGGAATATATTGTCAGCCTGATCTCCCATCAGATAGATAAGGGTGTTTACCTGTTCCTCCTCGGTGCTTTTATTTAATTTAGACGCTATGTAAAACCTATCAAACCGACGTTTCCATTTAGGCCATTCCGAGGGATTACTGAACGTGAAGGGTTCTGGTGCCCGTACCATAAAGCTACTGCTGTTAGTGTCGGTCATTATAGGGCAAACGATTCACGATCTCAGTTTATTGACGCAAATGCCACTTTAATTCAAACGCGAATGGTAGATCGGCCCGAATGCGAAAAAAAAAACTTCTCAAACAGCGGAGTATAGGTGGATCCCACCGCTGCCACCATGTAGTGTATCCAGATGTTTAGAAATCAAACACGTCTGTCGAGTTCTAGTTTCCAACTGACTTTATTGTCTGTACAATGTAAAGAGAGGTAATCGCCTAATACACTTATTATTATATACATATGTATATTGTACATGTTTGTATTTGACTTCACTATTACATTTGCAGGCATACTCTACACCGATCTCTTTTTCATCAACATATATCCATCGAAATAAATTGGAATTAAGAAGAGAACCGTTCTCTGCTATTTAATCAAAGTTTTGTATTGTCCACCACACATTTTTGTGTCTTCACAACAGGCCGCCCTACACAAATCCCATTTTAAACTACGACCATTTTCAAGCACACACAAAGAGATTCATCACATCTCATTAGCGAGGCTCTGACTTTTGCCCAGGATCTACGGGTAATTTCACACGGTTTATCCTCACTGGTGTAGTTCCCTTTGATTTTCACTCGAAAAGCGAACTTCTCCAATATCCTTAACTACAGCCATCTTTTGATTTGATGCGGGCATTGCGAAGGCAGGCAGACAAGAGAAGAAACCATCCCCCGGAGGCAGTGAAGGTAACGAGCGTTCGAAATTGCTTGCCATTCAACATTTCAGTCAAGAGGAGAACATTAATTCGAGCATGTCTAATGATCGATTGTTAAATTGATAAAATACTCGTGTTGTTGGTTTAAAATAAAAACAATAAAAAAAGCAACAGAAAAGTAAATTGCACGATATATAGGGCAAAGAACTTTGAGGGTTACTTTGGTGTCTTGTCCTAATCGCTGTCTATAAACTGGGGGTTTCTTGTTAATTTTATGGTGGTTCGTTAACGAGATGGATGAACATTATTCCAACAGGAAATGTTAACTACGTTTCTTGTGTGTTTGTTGTTGTCATGTTTTACTACACTTCTCCTCCAAGTGCTGTGTAATATGTCATTCCATTTGTCAGAAAACAGAAGAAATGGCACGCAAAGTGGGATATTCCTTAACTCAACCACCTGCATCATTTAAATAAACGAGAGACCATTTGTTTATCTGTACATTTACTTTTTCCAGGACCAGAACGAGACAAAGGAAGTCGTAGTAGGTTTTTTTTTTTTGTTTTTTGTTTTTGTGTTTAGTACACCACCGAGGCACCTTTAATCTGACATTAGCACCAAGTTTCATAGGTACATACCAACCTAAACAGAGTAGAGGACATTTGTACCAAAATTCCGGTCATTTAAGTCCGAACCCAAATTACTCGAAAAGTTCATCTCGAATATCCTGGTAATTTTCTGTCTCTGATATGCTGCCGTTTTGTCCGTAGGTATGAATTCTGGGATATCCTTCGGCAGACATTCGTATATGGCAAGACTGTACCTAGATGCGGATAGGTACATTCGATATCTAGCTACTATGATACTGGGCTGGTGTGGTTTTTTTTGTTTTCTTTCTTTTTTGTTGCAGATAAAGGCAGCCTGAAGTTTTTGGGGCAAATATTTATGCAAATGAACGCTCATTTTATTCCTGTAAATGAGAGGGAGAGGATTAACATTTTGCAAATGCCAAAAGTATTTGGATATCCAGTTGAAAGGGTAGATAGTTTCTGGCTTAGGTATGGAAAGTATAATGGGTGAATTGGACAATTTGTGGCCTTTAAAAGTTTTTGCATTGTTTGAGTGGGAAGATATAAGCTAACAGGTGAGATACTTTTTTCTTTTTCGTGTTGCTATTTCCTTTTATAGTTTTTGGTGTGCTCTAATAACTTTAATTATGGTGCGCAGTATTTCCATTCACCGATTCACGAAAAACATTTACTTTTCTAGCAAATAATCAGAGCCAAACAAAAACTTGTACCATCCGACCATTGAAAATGGAATGTTACTTAGTGCGAAAGAAGTGGCAAGTTTTTGGAAACTTTTTGTATGCTCTTTAAATTGCAGCACATAAAGGAGTGCACGGCTTTATTGCAAGATACTTGATCCTTGGTGTATAAAATTTGGCCTTTGAAAACCAGTTCCGCAGCCAATTACATTATCAAAGTAGGTACTTGTTATCTATGGGGTTCACCTTCGTTCGAGTTTTACAAGCAAACACAAATATTTAAAAACAAAATGCTTAGGCTAGAAAACTAAGCGATAGAAGCTACGCTTTATGAAGTTCGATCAATAATTTAAATAAGAATGATCACAAGCAATTAAAAAAAGAAAAAATGTACTTTTAATTTAAAAATGTTAACTTTCTAAAGAACTAATACTGCATTGCTGATGACATTATGGTAAAAATAAAACAAATTCAGATGAGAAATGGCCATACTAATATGAAGCCAATCTTGTTTCCTTTAGGACGCGAGATGGAGTCAAGGTGTCCCGTGCGTGCATTTTTAGTGTAATACCACTCTTCTTGCACCGTCTTGTTGCTCCATAATACGATTCTGTCGCCTTTCATTCAGCACGAGTTGCTCCACCATATTAGACCTACAATTTTATACCAAATCCGAACTGCTTAATTGAGAAGCTTTCTTGTGACAGTTAAACTATAGGAAGATTGTCAGACGTTCGCGAGAGGTGGCGCAGTGAAGATGTAATTTGTGTTTTTCCGGGGATCGATCCTGGGACCTCTCGCATAGTAGTCCAGCTTAATAACTATGTACTGAACCACTGCGCCCCCAGTGCAGTAGATAGGTGGCGATGTGAAAAAAATCTTAAGAAATATCATAATCATCATCATTTTCAATGGTCCGCTTGTCCAATTAGTGGGTCGCGGGTGTAGGTTGCTCAAGTGGACCCTCCATAGCTCTCGATTCTCCGCCATCGACTCTAAATTATCAAGGGCAATCCCCATACGGGTATATAAGAGATTATGGACTTGATCTAACCATCTCATCCTTGGTCTACCTAGAGGACGCCAACCTGATGGTACGGATTCCATAGCACGTCGTGGAATCCTGGTCGGGGACATGCGTTTAACATAACTAAACCACCAAAGCATGGATCGCTCCGTCCAGAGAAGTAGCTTCTAGACATTGAGTTCCTCACGTATTCTGGTATTTTTGATGCGATCTCTACGGGTCACACAAGCAATACTACGGAGAAATCTCATTTCGGCAGCTTGTATCCGCGATCTTATTCTTTCGGTCATTACCCAAACCTCATGACCATAGGTAAGAGTATGGAAAGTATAATGGGAGATTTGGAATATAATGGGTCAATTAGAAAATATAATTTGCATTTTAATGAGATTTAAATCCGAGATATCTCTTTTGACAGAAGAACAGAACGAAACTTGTTTTCATGTGAAAAATTATAGTGACACATTGCTGTATTAGAACAAGAATATTTTCATTAAGTTTGATGTAGTGTTTTTATTTTTAAATAGGCTTTATGTTATGTTATGATATAGCGGTATTTACTTTATCGACATCCCAAAAAAATAATTTAATGTGCCGTTTCTAACCAATTTTTGGCAATTGAAGCCAAAAGCGTGGCACCGCCAATACAAAAAAACATTTAGAATCGTATATATCGAAAAACACCAAATCGATTGAGCTCAAACTTACAGATAATCTTAGTTATTGGCCCAGGAGTATTCCTGTGGAGATTGGTCAAAATTGGACAAAGGGGCGTGGCACCGCCCATTATCATTAAATCACTATACATTAAAAATCGTTTATTTCGAAAACCACCGAAATTTTTTTAAATTTGTGACATTGATATGCATTGTCCTGATAGACATGAATACTATCTAGGCAATACGATTCCTGGAAAAAGAAAAAAACATAGTGTACATACTACACGGCGCAGTAGCGCAGTGGTTAGTGTGTTGGACTACTGTGCGAGGGATCCCAGGTTCGATCCCCGGAAAAACCCAATTACATCTTAAAGTTTTTTTCTACTGCGCCACCGCTCGCGAACGTCTGACAAACATCCGAGAGTATGCCTGTCATGAAAAAGCTTCTCAATTGAGCCGTTCGGACTCGGCATAAAATTGTAGGTCCCTTCCATTCGTCCCAAAAATAGAAACTCACACAAAACGAATTGTTGCGAGAAGCTAGGCCTTGGGTGTCACCCGCCTGTTGCGCCACCTATTTATTTTTTGTTTTTTTACATACTACACTGATTTTAATGAATTTGAAATATTTTTTTTTTATTTTTCTATTTTGCATTACGAAGTCTGCAAGGGTTCGCTAGTTGTATGTAATATTGCCTGCCAAAAATTTATTTCTCGAAATTTACTTTATTATTAAGTTTCCTTTCTATACATAAGCCGGTTAATATAAAAGCTGAAATTTTTATCATATAGAAACTTTCACATAACCATACTAAAAGGAAAAAAAAAAGCTTAAACAATAATGCTCACATGTCTGCACAGTGCACATCCAACAATTTTGTTTACCAATTTCTGATTTCATCCTCAGCACTTGTACTTCCTTTTTTAACCTCAAATACCATACCTAAATCATTTCGCATTTGTATACCTACCTAACACTTTCCAGGAAGTGCCGAAACTTGTAGTACCCACTACGTCCACCAACTACTCCCAGTGTATAATTATTTAGACGTAAAAAAAATCCCATTTCACAGATTGCGTGCTATCCCAGCAATTTGCAATAAAACTGGCCTACGTATCCTAATTTCGTTTCGTTTTTTTTTTTTTGTTCTTCTGCTTTTAATCAAATCAACATCTACCACATACAGTCGTACATGAATTAATGCCCATCAAAATAATAACCACACGGACTGAAAAAAACCAGAACACTATGTCAGGTTTTTTGGCTATGTAGTCACACCCCCACGCCCATACAATTCATACAATTTGTCGATCTCCGCCTAAAGATTTCCCTGAATTAAACCAGCTAAAGAGTTGACTTATTATAGCTCCGAGGTAACGGAACAACTGATATTAATAACAAATGTCAAGGTAAGAAAGAAATTAATACGTGTATTTGTGGGTGTACTAAAACAAACACAGACCGTTACAGGTCACCCTTAGATTAATCTGCTAAGCATATAGTATTTTACAACGCAATCTGTTACGCGGACTGAACATTCCCACTGAACTACTGCCATCATCTTGACCGAGTTCTTATAGGCAAAGTCGGCAAAATGTGTAGCGGTGAAATATGATTACGCCAACAACCGTCGATTAATCCTCGCGTTGGTCGACAACCATTTTCAGGGGAGGTTAATATTTATTTTTATTACTATTTTCACCCCCATCCTAGGGGATAACATTTCACCTTTTTTTGTCGAAGGATTATTTTTTGTGTGCTTTTTGTTGTGAACTAATGTTTTTTTTTTTTTGTCGCGGTATTATTACAGCTATCAACCCCAGTTTTGAAGTCTACTCTTTCATTTACACCGATGAGCGACAAGGTCGGAGCACAATCAACTGCGAAATGTTCGTCAGAATATGAATTAAGTTTTAATAAACAACACAGTGTAATAACAAAGCACAACTCCATGGGGTTGATTATAATTGGCAGGGTATATAAACACGCTGGGAGGTCGTCATCATTTTTTGTATGTAGGTATAGGAAGTAGACAGAAAAAAAGACGGCAGGGAAACATAAAAAGACCGTCAAGATAACATTTCGCGCCGTTATTCGAATTTGGTTATTAATTTTTACGAATTTTTCAGCTGGTTAATAGTATTTTTCTTGCTTGTTTTTTTGTATGCTGCCAGCAGACACTCTGGTTATTTACTTTTCCATTTTGGAAGGATGTACCTGGCGCACACTTCCCCTTTGGGACTACATTTTGTACGTATTCTCTATTAGTTGAGGTAGCCTTTAGCTTAATGAATCCTCGCAAATCGTAATATTGAGTTGCATGCGTCAGCTTTTGTTTTCTTTAATTAATTGAAGTGGATAGTGTTCCATTTATGGCCGAATTCACGAAGAGATAACAGTTCATATTATTTACACACAACTAAAATGGTTTATTTTACAACGCAAATAAAATTACATATAAAATTACAAATAAATATTGTGCAAAGCTGGTCCATATTGAGCTGGTCTGGCAACGATTTAGTTTCAGTCCAATATCTTATTAAGCTTATATATTAAGGTAAGCTAATCGGTTCTTTTTTCCAGCTCTTTTCGCCTGGTGTGAGAATCGATTTGATTGTGCTATCCGTATCTAGTCTGGATAAACTGATCTAATGATTAATAGGACAAGATGGGACATTGAACCGTGAAATGTGAACGCAATATCTTGCACGCTCCTTCATATTGAAAGTAGAGAGTTAACAGGTAGATATAACATAAGAAATTATCTTCGGCTGATAAATTGGTGATTTCTGCAAAAGGAGCCAACTTTTCAAAAAAAAAATACATACATACATACATACATACATTTTCAATGGCCCGCTTATCCATTAAGTGGGTCGCGGGTGTAGGTTACCTAAGTGGACCCTCCATAGCTCTCGATCCTCCGCCATCGACTCCAAATCCTCAAGGGCAATCCCCATACGGGTAGAGGAGAGATTATGAATTTGATCTAACCATCTCATCCTGGGTCTACCTAGGGGACGCCTGCCCGATGGTACGGATTCCATAGCGCGTCGTGGGATCCTGGTCGGGGACATACGTTTAACATGACCAAACCACCGAAGCATGGACCGCTCCGTCCGGAGAAGTAGCTGCTCGACATTGAGTTCCTCACGTATTCTGGTATTTCTAATGCGATCTCTACGAGTCACACCAGCAATACCACGGAGAAATCTCATTTCGGCAGCTTGTATCCGCGATCTTATTCTTTCAGTCATTACCCAAACCTCATGACCATAGGTAAGATAATAATAGGTAATAATAATAATAATTATTGTAATTTTAATTTAATTTTAATAATACAGACACATGGATGTATATGCTTCAATCTTCAAATGCTGTTTTTGTAGGTCGTTTATATTTTATACCAAACTTTATATTAATGGCTTCAAACGAAGTGTAAATTTCACTCACATGTTACATACTGTAGATGTGTAGACTCACCAAAAAGCACTTTAAAGGTTCAAATAAAATATACGTAGGTATACACTTTCTCCCGATGCCATAATATAATACAAATTTATCTCAGACTTGTTGAACACGATGAACACAAATTTTCTTTCTTTCTTCTAGATAGCCTATCGACTTCATCTTTTAAATTATCTCCAAAGAGCCACTCGTGGCCGGAAATTCGATACCGACATACACTACAGCATGCTGGTTTTCACCAATTTGTATCCATTACAAACTTAAATACTTATTTAATCCCAATTATTTAAAATCTTCCGAAAATATTTTGTAAAACAATATCCTATGCAAATCTCGTCCACAAGAAAAGAAAAAATAATACAAAAACGAAAGATATTAAAATGCCAGTCCAATCACAAAGAATCAAAAATGTATAAGCCTCCGGCTATATTGCTTTAGAAAATTTTAAATTCTCAAAATCGTTTGCATTTCCAATAAAACTTTAAATTGATCACAAAATGTCAATATTAGCAAAGTAAGCACCCACTTTTCCACTGACTAATGCCACTGCCTGCCAAAATAAATTTTTTCACAACAAAAAGTATAATACATACATACAATGAAAATATATACATAAATAAGGATTTTGTTGAACTGTAGGCAATCCCACTGCCAGTTGTAGATATATCCTGGGGAAAGTTCGAATTTAAAAGTAGTGCTACAATGCCTGGAAAAAAGAAAAATATCGAAGGCTGTAAGAATTTGCCCTGATCAATTTCAGTATTGATAAGGCACCGCATAAAAAAGTAAGTATACGCCACAGAGTCGGCAAAATAAGGGGAGACGAAGAACAGAAAAAAAAATAAAAAATCCGGAAACATAATAACCTTCGAACGGAAATGGAAAAACAACAGCATGTCGTGTAGAAACAAGCAAAAAGCAACAAGCAATATTGCTATTGGCTATGTATAGCATAGCAGTGGCGTGCATTCTCGTCCCCAAAGGTGCAAATATTTCCACAGGAAAAAAAAGTCAGGAAATTTCATCGGCCGGCAAATAGACAAACTGGAGTTAGTTCTCGCATCTGATTCGTAATTTTGTATCCAATATTTTGTACCTCAATCACTCAACGATTTGCTGTATTTTTGTGTGCAAATAGAACATTATGTAATTTCTTTGTCTAGTTTGCAGCTTTAATCGACTTGCCTGGGTATCCTTTACGTCCTAATTCATATCAGAAATAAAATCCGGAACCAGTTACCACATTAACAAATATCTAACGCATCCATTTATCCACAATGATTATCTATGGGAAAGCTTGTGGAGTGGAGATAAGGGTTCTCCTCTATTTGACAATTGAGCAGAAATGATGGTAGACGGTTCAAGGTCTCACTTTGCTGATAAAAAAAATACTTTATAGGCCAGAGAGGTTATTTTATCATACAGCTTGCACCATCTTTACGGGTGCGGAATTTTGCAAATATTTCATCGAATATTGGAGAAATTCCATTTTTGCTGATAAATTTATATGAACAAAATACGACGGCGAATCGCCTGCATTTGGACAAGTCTTGCCTACTGAATAATGTTTCCTAAAGATGTTGATCGCAAGATACGCGTTCTGCTCAGTTGCTATTTTGAAAGACTCGTTTAATTGTTTGTAAAATATTGACTTTAGTATTGCATTGACTTTAACTTGAATAGGGTTTAAATTATACTAGCGAACTCCTGCACACTTCGTAGTGCAAAATAGAAAAATAAAAAAATCAGTTTCAAATTCATTTAAATCAGTGATAAACAGTTTTTATTGTAATGCTTCGGGGTACAAATTTTTGGTTTTTCCAGGAATCGTATTGCGTAGAAAGTATTCTTGTCTATCAGGACAATGCATAGCTATCAATGTTACAAATTTTACAAACTTTGGCTCCCATGACTGTAGAAAAGTAGCGCCACACCCCTTTATATACGTAAGATTATCTGTCAATTTCAGCTCAATTGTTTCGGTGGTTTTCGAAATATACGATTTTGGATGTTTTTTTGTATTGGCGGTGCCACGCCCCTTTGTCCAATTTTGACCAATCTTCACGGGTATACTTCTGTGCCAATACCTAGGATTGTGTGTAAATTTGAATTCAATCGATTGGGTGGTTTTTGAAATATAATATTTTGAATGCATTTTTTGTATGGGAGGTGCCACGCCCCTATAACTCATGAACCAATACACCTACAAAGACCGTATATACTTACAAACCATGGTATTAACGTCACTTTTCATGGGAAATTGCCAGAATCTAGATCGGTTCAGGCATTACAGAGAACATTGGCGACAAACACAATACAACTTATTTTTATAAGAAATATGCTTCATATCGTGCTTCTATGTGGCTGTATCTTAAGTGATCCGCAAAAGAAATGTGGTTACAATTATATTTGACGCAATGTGGAAAGCAATAGTATTGGTAAACAGGAAACCGGTCACACTAGTCAGCGACTCAAACTAATAATATTGCTCTGATTCTCATCGTTGGTTTAAGCATGGAATTAGAAAATAACGTTTCGAGATCTAATTAATTAAATTTGATATTTAAAAGCTACGAGGAGACATTTTCGACAAGATTTTACTTTACTGTGCGTGGCACGCCCCAAAGACCGAAGATATGAGTTAATTAAAAATAGTTAAATTTTAAGCACTGAATTTTTGCTCTTTTGTACTGTTATTTGACTTACTTTCAAGGGCACGGGCTAATTTTTTGTACTTAAACAAATTTTTTCTGACTTAGGGGAGAGTGGGTATGTATCGGGCGACACTGGAGGTATGGGACATGAGCATTTTCCTCAACGTCATACCTTTTTTTCCGTTTGTGCTGGTGTGATGTGTTTGTGCACTTTTCTGATTTGTTCCTTTTTTCTTTATACGTTTTTTTTGTTGTTGTTTTTTTTCTTGTACAAGTGAAGCTTTTTGTTTTTAACAATTTTTTCTTAGAACTGAATAATATATTTTTTGTTTTGTTAAAAAAACCGAAAACTTTTTTTATATTGCTGTTTTCTGTTATGTAAAAAATGGGATTTTAACATAGCCGTCCCATTCCACTACATAGCTGCCCCACCCAATCCTCCTCTGGAACCAGGAGGAATGGGACAAGGTTAGGTTGTACATGGAATGCATTTTAACTTCTATTCTGGTAAATGTTTTATTACTTTTATTACTGTTTTCCGCTGATACGATTTATAAGTTGCGAGTAGTTGAGTTTTTACTGAAAAGTGTCCCATACATACCCCTACCTATCACATTTTATTTTTTACAAAAATCGCATAACAGTGAGATAAGAAATGGGGGGGGAACGTTGCATGTTGAATGTTTCATAAAATGTTTACCGTTAATATTAGTAATAAAAAAAAAACTTGTCCTAGCGGGAAGCCCACAAACTTAATACGGAGTTTGAAACAAATCCTTCCAAGAGTTTAGATTCCCCAGGGGTGCTACAGACAGACATGCGGACGGACAGAATTGCGAGACCCACTTTTTTGAGTTCCCCTATAATCGTAAAATCAGAATTGATCAAAATCTCGGGTTCGAAATTTTGTACGAAAACAATACGAAAAAGTTAAAAAAAAAGTATTTTTTTTTTCGAATGGGCAATAAAGTAGTTAAAATCTAGCCATGAACTGTACTCATTTCTATAAATTGTACATGTACCTGCATGCAAAAAATGCAATCTATGTACCAACTCATGGTATAAATAAAGGAACCTTTGTATTGCAATCTATGCAATCAAATGCATTTGACCTGTAAATAATGTACCGATATACAGCAACACTTCCTTAAGTGTCACCACATGAACGTGAAAAGGTACAAATTTACATACAAAATAACGAAAAGAGTATTTTCCTTTCATAGATTTTCTTGAAGGATTTGAGTAATGTAAATGTTCCTTGTTGACCTTTTGATTTTTATTTCATCCTATTTTGTGGTCAAATTCCTTTCCTTCCGCCATGCTGGTTGGCAATGATGTCAATCAAGAGAATCGACTTCTCCTTTCTTATCCACTAGTATGAGTATAGAGCAGGTAGAGAGAAATTGTAGCCCCTCAATGCCGACTTTGACTTGCATTTGTAGGTACCCACAAAAGTTAATGCACTATCGAACGAACTTTGATGGTCAAGCTTTGTTTATTTTTTATTCGTACAGTTTTTGTTATTGAATAACAAAATAGTGTTAAAGCATCATCATACAGTTCGATCGAAAATGAGATAGAGCGAAAATGATATTATGTAGGTACATACTTCTGAAAGTTATTTCACATAAAATGTGGAAAATATTCATTATTATTATTTTAATGCAATTTACAAGTCCTTATGACAAATAAGCGTAAATATCGAGGAGCGGATGGAATAACATCTGCTTTAATAAAATACAGAACAAAAATAAATTTGAATAGATACCTACCACACTCTCAAATCTACATTTACAGCTATTTTGTATCTTTGTCTTGTAAAGAAGATTAGAGGGTCGAACGTCGCTAAGAAGATTTTTGTCTGCTCCTTTCTGGATTTATTACGGTTGCAATATGCGCCTGCCCAACTGCAACCACAGACTAACTACAAAACCTTCCTCTAGTAAACATAAGACTAAGGAAACCGCCAAAGCCAGCGCAATATATAACTTCTTCTTCTCCAAAAATTCAAACCGGGGAATCACATGAAGATTGAATATCAAAAGATCGTTGGTATAAAATATCAATCCCAGACCCGTCTGCGTGGCCGCACTCAGTGGGATACAAGGACCGGTTCACAACCCCAACCAGCTTTGAAGCAGAAATCGCAACGCCTCAGTGTTATATCACAGTCACAGAGTATGGATGTCCTTTGACAACTATTTTCCAGGCTGTCAGAAAATGTTTAAGACTAAATCTCAGAAAGTCAAAGCATTGTCAGACAGTCGAGCAGCACTAAAAACTATAGATTAATATTCAAATCGTTCAACTTCAGAAGTCCAGAGACATCTGGAACAACAACCACAACAAGGTTAGTCTTATCTGGGCTATAGATGAAACTCACCCTTGATTGCCCAGAACTTGCAACATCAATAATTCAGAGCTATACTTTTGGCAGCTCCAAGTGAGGCGAACTCAAATTTTATACACAGGGACCAGGGTATGCAGTATTTTGCGGTATGCGGTCATATGGCTCTTCCTAGTCCCGAAACCCGAACATTTGCAGAGGAAATGAGAGAAATTTTGAAGTTAAGCTTATTGGGGTGAGATGTAGTCGGTTGAAAACGAGTCCAGGATGTCCACCCAGACTCCTTAAGCAATATAGCTTTGCATAATGCGATATCTTTTGTGTGTAGGGCGTACAGTCACGGCATCCGTTGAGGCCTCTGTGTAACCGTGGTGCCGATACTGGCTAGCAGTCTTTTCAAGTTCGTAAGGTTGTAGCCTTTACTCAACGCGGGACACCATACTAGTTACCCATAGGTGAGAATTGGACGCACTACGGCTTTGTACAACCATAAGGTCATCTTTAGTTGAAGTCCCCACTCCTTTATAAAGTTTTTCCAGAGACGTACAAATCAAACTTGCCTTCCTTACTCTGTGAGAGATGTTATGTTTCCAGTTAAGTATCGGACTGAGCACGATACTCTGCGGTGCTCCTCTATGGGTAAATTTGGTTAACTGGCTGTTGCATATTATTTCCTGAATAGTTTTTGTTCTGAGCATAGATACCATCCAATGACTAATAATTTCCTCTACATCCAGCTGGATCATAGATTCAAGAAGGGCTACAGTATGTACGTTGTTGAAGGCTCCCTCAAAAATGAGGCTACTCCTACCTACTACCTTAATGTGAAACACCGTGATTACTATTATGCACCATTACCCTTATGATTTTTATAAATTTTCAAAATGTATAAACCTTTAATTTAGCGGGCATTTTTCGTTATAAATTTATGTACATACTAAGTAGGTTGGCATAATAACTATTCAAGCTCTATACATATTCGGCCTTAGCAAGGTATCCGTTCCGACTTTGTTGGCGTAATAATTAATCTGTTAGTTGCAATGCAACATTTATCTATACCTTCTACTTTCTCGTTTTCAGGACATGTACCAAAAATGTAAAAAAAAAACACACATTCCCATCCCAACTTCATAGTGACAAGTCACCAGATATATACGAACACAGAAAAGAATCGGACAAAAACGTCAGCCGCTGGCCAGCATCGGAAACTTCACATGACTGGACATAACATAACTTTTCACTTCACTGAGCTCTTTTCTACCTACCCCAGAAAATATTGAAGCGTAGCGAAGTGGTGCTGCGAATTTTACCCATACCAACCACCCCCAACTCACAACTTCCGGACAACGGAAAAGACTCTATTAAACACCATCGACACAGCTTTTCATATATCAGCGCAGAGATCAATGTGCAATGCAGAGATACAGCCTTTGGTGGCAGTTCGACCGAAAATGCTATGGCTACACAATCTACCTTCGACGTTGTGTCTACCATCTGCTCCGTATAACATGTTCGGCCTTTGGCAGGTAACAATCCTTTAATTGCTGGGTGTACGTGGTCTGACTCCATTTTGCCACCCACGTACATGTTTACCCGAGTAATCCTCTTCATTGGCGATGCAAAATTGTCAGTCTGTCTGTGCGAACGACGGCACTGTAAGATAGTCGGGGTTATAGTGCGATTTATAAAGACCTATTCGTCGTCTTTATTACGTTTAACCTGCGTCCTTATGCCGTTGCCGTACACCATGTCGAGCGAATTATGTGGCCCAGGGCAACTTTCGTTCTAACCGGTTAACTAATGCCATTGTAACAGCGCAAAAAGGTCAAACCTTTAACCCGGAAAAAAATCTGTCTATTTCTAGCAAACACCTGGTGGTTGATCTGTGTGGCCTGCTTTGATCTGAACCAGGAAACCTCAGTGTATGTGTGTATGTCACGTTCGTAGTTTAAGTACATCAAAATAGATTACAATGCTCAGTCCATTCTACTGGCTGGGTCAGTTGATATTCATGCGATCAACCCTTCGGATAGGCGAAAAGAGCCATGTTGCACATGGACACCTTTGGTCGAATCCGGGTGGTTGTGACGATGCATGCTCCTTGACTCTAGAATACGATAGAGAATAATTTTTCTTCTTGGCCCAGGAGAGACTAAAACAAAACGGAACAAGTTGACATAATCCAGTTTTCTTCCTCTGAACGATGACTGTAAGAAAAGACCGGTGTGCAGGAAAGGAATGATGTTGTGCGCGACAAATACAAATACAATCATCCTTCGGGCAAAGGAATTCCATCTATAAGCCAGCTGGAGCTAACGGCATCACCAGTTCACCTGGAATAATCGCAATTGCACTACTGCGTGAAAGATGAAACTCGCTTTATTCGAACGGAAGAAATCTATCATCGGGGTAAATGTGTGTGTGTTTTTTTTGCCGAGAGACGACGACGACTGGGGTTTGAATATTCCACCAGACGACGCTTAGTGATAGCAAGGAGGATGACTTTTTATCTCCAGAGCTATTCTTTATTTAATTCAAACAGCTAAATGGGAGAAAAGCCGGGTAGAAAGCAACGAGAAATAGATGCCAACTTTTCAACCGGTTAAGAAGGATGAAGGTGTATCAACTGTCTCGTAGCAGGTTTGAAGGTGTCCCTTTGGAGAATACTTATGCAATAACTTCGTGTTCCATCGTGACGTGGAGGTGAAACGGGTCTTATTTTTTCGGTTTTGTTATTTCAGTGGCAACAAAAAAAGCAATATGAAACCGGATATTAAAGATAAAAACGGATTAAACGAAACACCTTCGAACGATGTCTGCATAAGCGGAATTCGCCTTAATATCAAGAGCAGTAGTGAGCAGATACAATTGCATACCTACCTATAATACCTAGACTAGAAACTCATCGAGAATTATATTGATTGATGGCGGTGTTATAATCGTGAAAGCTGATGGGAAATGTCATGCAGAAGTATTACGGTTAGGAGATGTTTTGAAGTTTTAATAAAATAGCTATAGTAGGTAGGTAGCTACCTAAAAAAAAAAGTCAATAATATTTGCGCAGATTTATGTAGGATTGTCACGTACCTTCTTTCCTTTAAAGACAACGTGTCTTAAAGCTAAAATTAATTTTAGGTGCGAATCACAAAAACATGCAGTCTTTACATAAAATGTCGGCAAAATATTTACATACATACATACATACATTTTCAATGTCCCGCTTATCCATTAAGTGGGTCGCGGGTGTAGGTTACCTAAGTGGACCCTCCATAGCTCTCGATCCTCCGCCATCGACTCCAAATCCTCAAGGGCAATCCCCATACGGGTAGAGGAGAGATTATGAATTTGATCTAACCATCTCATCCTGGGTCTACCTAGGGGACGCCTGCCCGATGGTACGGATTCCATAGCGCGTCGTGGGATCCTGGTCGGGGACATACGTTTAACATGACCAAACCACCGAAGCATGGACCGCTCCGTCCGGAGAAGTAGCTGCTCGACATTGAGTTCCTCACGTATTCTGGTATTTCTAATGCGATCTCTACGAGTCACACCAGCAATACCACGGAGAAATCTCATTTCGGCAGCTTCTATCCGCGATCTTATTCTTTCAGTCATTACCCAAACCTCATGACCATAGGTAAGAGTTGGAACAAACACCGAATTAAAGACTGACAACTTAGCTTTGACACCAAGTTCAGTCCTCCTGATAACAGAATGACCAAGCTGTCTCAAAATCGATCCAGCCTGACCAATCCTACAAGAAAACTCGGCATTGCTCCTTCCATCACTCGTGAATAAGACCCCGAGATACTTAAACTTCTCCACCTGTTTCAATGGGACTCCACTAACATGCAGAGTGCATTGAATAGGCGTTCTAGAGACGACCATCACTTCAGATTTGTTCACATTTACCTTCATCTCAGCTTCAACACAAACGGCTACAAACCGATCGAGTGCGCGCTGAAGTTCAGTCTGAGAGGACCCAAGGATGACCAAGTCATCAGCGAAGAGCAAATGACTTATCCTCAGATCTCCCAATTCGAAACGTTCTTCGCCAAGACAGAAGAAGACAAGTCCATATAAGTAATGAAAAGGAGAGGCGACAAGACGCACCCCTGGCGAAGTCCAACGCCCACGGTGAAAGGTATTGATTTAACGCCGTTTACCCGAACACAGCTTTTACAGTTTGTGTAAAGAGATTGAATGGCTCTCAAGAGAGAACCATCAATTCCATACTGCTGTAATACACTCCAGAGTTTCCCTCGAGGGACTCGGTCGTATGCTTTCTCCAAATCTACGAAGCAAGCGTAAACAGGTGTAGCATACTCCCAAGCCTTCTCAAGTACCATTCTGAGAGTGAATAACTGGTCGGTTGTGCTTCTGCCGGGACGAAAGCCGCACTGCTCATCTCCTAATCGTGCCTCGACCACAGCTCTGCAACGCGTTTCCAGCACCTTGGCAAAGACTTTTCCGGGGAGACTTAAAAGTGATATACCCCTGTAATTGGAGCAATCCCTTTTATCCCCTTTCTTGAAAAGGGGCACAATCACCCCAATCTGCCAATCGCTGGGAGTTTCGCCGCATTCCCAGGCCACTTTAATGACACGAGAGAGCCATTTGACTCCCTCTTCACCTAAGGCCTTTAGCATTTCTGGCCGGATTTCATCCACTCCGGCAGATTTGACAGCTTTTAGCGATTTGATCGCAAAAGTGACTTCCTCTACCGTGGGACTATTTTCCGCCCTGCTTAAGGCGATGGATGTGTCATCCTCAATGCCCTGGATTGGATTGAGCAATTCGGAAAAGTGCTCGCTCCATCTGCGCAAGATGTCCTTCTCATTAGAAAGAAGTGTACCATCTTTGGATTTGACTCCTTCGATAATGTTCCACTTCCTTCCTCTAAGACGGCGGATGGTCTGCCAGAACACCTTGCTTGCAGATCCGTGATCGCGGTCCAATTTTTCGCCGAACTCCTTCCAAGACTGTTCTTTGGCTGCTTTAACAGCCAATTTGCAAGTTCTTCGCGCCTCAATGTACTGGTTTCGAGAAGGAGAGTCCCCCAAGTGAATCCACACCTTGA
Organism: Cheilosia soror; assembly: GCA_949372485.1. Taxonomy (NCBI): domain Eukaryota; kingdom Metazoa; phylum Arthropoda; class Insecta; order Diptera; family Syrphidae; genus Cheilosia; species Cheilosia soror. Next base: position 94,254,129 of record OX443562.1, read on the forward strand.
AAGCCTTCTTCTTCTCTCTGATAGCTTCTTGAACTCCGGGGGTTTTAAACCACGCAGTTCTTTTCTCACCACCAGCCGCCACACCAAGCCGCTTCACTCCGCAAACATGTCCTGCAGAGGCAATAACTGCTGTTGAAAACAACTGCCATTCTTCCTCTACATTCAATGGAACATTTGGAATTTGTTCAAACCTTTCAGATACCTGCCGTGCAAATTCCGCCCGTATCTCATCGTTCTGCAGCCCCTCCCACCGTATGCGCGTAACCATCCTTGGTTTACGCTTTGGCAGGATAGGTATTTGATCATTGAGATACAATTTGCACAGCACCAGGTGGTGATCAGTTGACAGTTCAGCCCCTCTCAACACACGAACATCACAAACCATCCTTTTAATACACGACGGTACCACAAAGAAATCTATTAGCGATTTCTGCTGCAAACTTCGACGGTACCATGTGTATTTATGGATATCTTTGTGTGGAAAGAAAGTGTTCATAATGGACATTCCATTTGAACAACAAAAGTCCAACAACTTCTCTCCGTTCGCGTTCTGATCGGGGTCACCGTGTTTCCCAATCGCGCTGCCCCATGTCGAGAAATCCGCACCCACGTGAGCATTGAAATCACCCATCAGGATATAGGAATCCATATCTGCAACCTTTTCAAGGGCTGCATCAACTTCATCTAAGAAAGCTGCGTACCCTGACTCCAGATTCGGTGCATACACCTGCACTAGAGCCAGAGTTGATCTTTCAAGCTTAAGCTTTAAGATCGCAACTCTCCCTCCTAATGGTATCCACTCCAATACTCTGCCTGCCAGCCTGGGACTTGTGAGTATCCCCACTCCCGCCTGAGCAGACATTGAAGGTGCTACTCCCGACATGAAGAGTTTCCACCCATCTGCAAGGTCCACAGTTCCAGAACCCCTTTGCTTTGTTGAGGAAACACCAACTATATCTAGTCGATATTTAACAGCCTCCCCAACAAGCTCCAGGTCTTTTCCCGTGAGCGAAGAGATGTTCCACGTGCCTATCCTAAGTCGATGCCGTTGTCGAGTTGTCGAAAGTCCACTTATGCCCCTATTGGTGCATAGCGCATCCACCCTCTGACCCCCATAATGGTTTGCGAGACCATTGATAGGAAGCTCGTAGCCGTTTCGGGTTAAACCCGGCCGACTGCCGAGCGTGACAAATAAATATTTAACTAAATTATTGTATGTAGGTACATTGGACAATGGTATTTACATATATTAAAAAATCTATGTTCGCTCACTTATATTAGGTATATGGACATCCACTTATTGGTATATATGTATGTATGTATGTAATTTACCTACCTGGGAAACTCATAATAATCCTCTCCGGTTAACGTTCTTCTTGGTTTGTAGAAATGCTTTAAAAGCAAACGCACCGATTTGAAGTCGTTTTCGTGGTGTTTTCATGCAAAACGACATGGGTCCTAAAGAGATACCCTTCCAAACAATATCGTTTCGTCGAAGTGCCTCCTCTGAACAGTAATTTAATAAACTGAATAGGTAGTAAAGGGTCCGCCAAATAACTTTTTTTTTTTTTGAAAATTCTATAAAAAAAAACTACTGAATAGTACAATCCTTCCGGTTAATAATGGAAAATAATTTCATTTAAATGGCTGCCCCGGCTGGCCATGCAGCACATTTTTAAGCACATTATCGATTGTGTGCACATCTCAATGATGTCTCCGAAATGTTCAATTGTTGAGAACGACGGTGAATTGATGTTGATGGCGCTTCACGCACACTTTCTACCACAGCAGCAATTTTCTCGGGTGTATGCACTGTTTTTGGCTTTTTACGCTTTGGTTTATCGATGAGGATGCCAGTTTCTTTCACTTTTTTCACAAGATAACGAACATACGGAGCTGACGGTGCTTCTCTTCTTCCAAAATCCGTACGCAATTTTCGCACACATTCTGCAACATTACCATGATTTTCAAAGTAATGTCGCAATATTTCCCAGCGTTGTTCAAGCGTATACACAACCATATTCGTTCAGCGGAAGGATAAAACTAATTATCTGTCAAATCAGACATTAGCTAAGTGTTACCATTCGCGAAATAAGCACTAGTTGAAAAAAAAAAACGTTAGATGGCGGACCCTTTATTATGTCGTAAGGAGTGTTTTTTAGAGGTTTGGCTTTTAAACTGGCAACACTATTTCTACAGATTGTTAATTTGACAGCTGAAAGTTGATTTAGTTCGTTTTGCCATTTTTCGATGAGTAGACTATTAGGAACACGATTTATCGTTTTTTCACCACGTACACTCTAGGAGTCTAGCGGATAATATGCATCCTCAAGGACGACAAATAATGAACAGAAGTTGTGGCGCGCAGTTTTGAGTTGAATCTGAATGAGTCGATTCGCCATCGTGCATTGCAATTGGAGCTATGCCCATTGCCCATCCACTTTGTGGAATGTTTTACGGAAAGATCTTGGCGAGATTATGGACTTGATCTAACCATTTCACCCTTGGTCTACCTAGAGGACGCCTACCTGATGGTACGGATTCCATAGCACATCGTGGAATCCTAGTCGGGGACATGCGTTTAACATGACCAAACCACCGAAGCATGGATCGCTCCGTCCGGAGAAATAGCTGCTCGACATTGAGTTCCTCACGTATTCTGGTATTTCTGATGCGATCTCTACGGGTCACACCAGCACTACGGAGAAATCTCATTTCGGCAGCTTGTATCCGCGATCTTATTCTTTCGGTCATTACCAAACCTCATGACCATAGGTAAGAGTTGGAACAAACACTGAATTAAGGACTGACAGCTTAGCTTTGACACCAAGTTCAGTCCTCCTAATAACAGAATGACCAAGCTGTCTCAAAATTGAACCAGCCTGACCAGTCCTACAGGAAAACGCGGCATTGCTCCTTCCATCACTCGTGAATAAGACCCCGATACATTTATCTATTAAATAAATCTTATATCTTATAAATTTTATATAAATCTTATATAGGAGATTTTTTTTGTATCAATCAATTTTATAAATTCAAATCACATTGTTCATCACCGAAATCAGAGCTGCACACACATTTATATTCGCGAGAAGAGTATCTAAAGGTACATAAACTTTAAATTAATAATTTTAATGAACTTGAAACCAGTTTACCAGTGCATGTGTATATCTATTGAAATTAAAAGCAAATATTCTCACCATCAAGTATGGAAACTGGAGGGCTTAAGCCAAAACGGAAAATTAAATTCACTTTCATGGCAGTATGAATAATAAAATTAACGTTTCCCATTTGAAATTGTGTTTTACACGAGGGAAAACCCTATTACGTTGTCATATCCATTTAGGGCGGGATAACTGCATGTTTTCCCCCCTTTCCAGCCGTTGAACTGATCATTTTTAATTCAATATTTCTAGCGGAGCAGAAATGTACAATTGCAGTGGTACTTTTTTGGGGTGGAAAAACTTTACAAACATGACTAATGTCAGGATAAATATGCAAATAGTCAGCCAGCCACCAACGACACTATGCGGCTGGTCTTGATAATTAACACAAGTCATAATAATTATAGCAGGTATTTTTGGTGAAATGTTTTGCGTGTGAATGTGATTCTTAAAACATAAGGTTAACCATCAAGCAAATGGGATGCATAATTATTGCTTTTCATTTTAATTAATATTATTTGCGTGTAGTTTTATATTTCTTCAGAGAAAGTGGAAAATGGATTGTTCAATAGACCACATACGAAATGGGCCCCTTAACGATCATTCATTTCCGCTGGGTTTCGTGAAGTTGATAGTTCCATGAAATTTGACAAAGTCCCTGAATTACAAATGAGAACAAGATACGATATTTTCAAATAGAGTGCCTTGCCAGTAATCTTTGATATCGACCAGGCTACGATGGTCTCATGTCCTAAACAAAGTAAAGTTACATTTTTTAATGTATTTTTATGAATTTGTATAATTTTATTAGATTTCAAAGTAAAATAGACATTTTCTCTGTTATATAATCATAACCGGTAAGCTGTACCAATACCTACAAGGATGTGTCGAGCGATCTAATCTGGTCCTTTGGCCTTATTTTCTTATATGACGTACAAAAATGAGTGTACATAGTTCGTAAGCAACTAACTATAACTCGAAAAAGAACTGATTTACTCTTAATATCCGTGCAACACGAAACAAGGACAACTTCGTTCATTTCTGCACTTGGAATATAATACTATATACGGTATACTGAACTGAAATTCTCAGTGACTAAAAAGCAGATATAATTGCCATACAAGAAGCAGTGCGATTAATAAATACTATAAGAAACAACGCTTGCTTAAATGTCGAATTGTCAATTTGTCATATGTTCGATGTATACGGATAGACTAAGGCACCCCATAGATTAAATGACGACACTGAGCCACAGCAATTTTGAACGAGCTGCACGACCTGACCCACGAGTAGCATTTAAAAATAATTTTAGCGGATTTCAGGGCCAGATTAAGAAATTAGAGCATCTTTCTCATTGCAGTTAGTTAAGACAAGACGCAGCTAGTTTTACCTATGCTAAGGAGCTTAGTCAAATTGTTATTGTTATGGGGCGAAATATATAGTAAGCAAGTATAATTTGCAAATCTTATTATTTGAAAGGTGATTTGCATGTCTCTAAAAAAAAAAAAATTTACGATCAATGCAAAACATGCAACTAGTATTTTGGATGTCGAAACGTTCCTATAGTGGCAAACATTTACTTCCTTGTTTTTCAGATCTTACCACTTGACAAAATCAATCACTTTGAAACCCCTTTAAAGTGTTTAAGCCTATGATCAATTTTAAATCAAATGGGTCGGTAGTGCCCCAGCCAATTTCTCTAGTAAAGGCACTTACCTTTTTTACAGGAACAAACTCCGGCTGTTTTGGACCCCCTTCTAACTTCGAAACCAATTGAACCAAAAACAAAAACTTCAATATTTGCCATGCTCATTAAAAAGGTCCTCCTCACCAAATTTCATCTCTATAGCATTAGTGGTTCTCAACATACAGGACTTCAAAAATCGCAAAAACCGTAACTGATTCACTCATTCACTCACTCACTTAGATGATGATCATCAAAATTATGAAGCACTTCCGGCCATCCTAGAAACGTGAAATTTGGCAAAATGAAAAAATTTGAATTCAAGCACGCAGAAACATTAAAAGTGCGTAGGTCTAGATATACCTACGTCGCCCCACACCAATAGTTACTTAAAAATATGAATGTAAGAAAACTTCATTTCCCACTTTGTAATGTGTAACATCGGAAATGTTTTAGATCTTCCCACCAAAGCACAAAAACAAAAGTACGAAAATTTCAAAACACACCACAAAACAAAAATTCTAAGTCTGCTTCTTTGTTCTGTGGTAACATATGTACGAGTACAACATGGCAGTCAAACAGACCTCAAATTCTTCGCCTCCTTATTCTGCCACGTCTTATTCTTGTAAACAATATCAAAAATTGCTTTCCACAAAAATATTTCCAAAGTTTAACCACATTACAGCATATCCTTGCTGAAAAATAAAGAGCCCCTCCCGCAAGGAAGAAAAAACACATCCTGCTGTAGCACTTTAACTTCCGTCAAGCATCCACAAAATAAGATCCCTCAGCCCCTCCCTATTATTTCAAATCCAAAATCCGTACTCATACCAAGCCTAAGAAAGTACTACACACATAGCTACTTTCCTTTCGAAAATACCATCCCTACCCTATGCCTATCACTTCACAGTTCACACCCTCTTCAGTTGTTGAGTGTGCGGGCGAATTGAAGAAATGCCAGCACATTCCTAGGCAATGTGCTACGCTACTTAAGTGCTTCCTTAGACATTTCCTGTTTTCGTTCTCGTGTTGGACTCTCGAATTCTCACTTGTTATAAATAAGTGAGAAAGAAATAAACCAACGGATACGAGGCCGGAGAGACTAAGGCGAAAACATAAAAAGTCAATTTGGCAGTTGCGGAGAAGGTTTTCGACGCTTCTCGTCGCCATCACTACTAAACTATCTGTACCCCGGCTGATGAGCTTAATTTTGTTATTCTGCTCGGAATCCTTGAAACAACTAGATACTGAGCAACCGCATTGTTGGGTTGGGTTGGTAGAACAGAGCTCAAACTATATTTAGTACTGACAAACAATTCACTTCATCATGATCAATTAACAAACAGACATTTTCGTATTAATTATTTATAACATCGAAGCGAGGCCGTTGAAAGCTTGTGCAGTTACAATGTTGGTGTCAAATAGTGGTTTCCTTCTATCCTGGTGCTCGGTGGCACAATGATTACTCTGTCGGAATTGGCTGGCATGCAAAAACAAACTGATGAGGGAACATTAAAATTTAATTCAAATGTAACCTTGAATGAACGCGCTGTTTTTTTTTTTAATTTGACAAAGACTGTAGGTAGGGTCAGATACTGCGAGCCTTTAATTAATAACGACTGTTAATGAATAATAACTACCTTCAAGTTAGCTGACTTTGTAGTTTAATATCAATTCGTTGGCAGCTCGTTCTATTTAGCAGGTCATTAAGATTTTATTTTTATTTGTCATTGTCGAGTAATTTGTTAGGGATGTTGGTGGTTTTTGGATTGTGGCTGGGCGTGAATAACTACGACACGAAATTGATTAGCCAAATAAGTAATAAGAGTTATCTTGTTGATATATAGATAGACACATACAATTCTTTATGAAGACTAAAGTTTTTACGAATTCTATATTCCGGAAGAAATGAAACTCCCGTTTTTTAAACAAACGTCTTTATTGGCTGACAACGTCCGAGTTATGTATTTTTTAAAAATTCAAATTATATATTTTTCTTCTGAACAAAGCTTACAAGAGTGGAAGATAAGGGTCGGTAACTAAGTGCTTTTAAACACTTAATATGATATTCTATTTTGACATGAAATCGGTGCAGAAAAATACATTAATAACGAAAACCAATGAAAAACGGTTGCATGATACAACTATTGGAACTCACAAAAATGCAACTATTGCCAATTATTGTAGCTACTTAGGATGTATTTATTGGAACCCGTTTTATTAATAAATCAATAATTTTTTTAACAAGATATATTTACAAACGACTTATTAAATTATTATAGGAAATAAAAAAAGTTTTCATTCAAAAATGTAAAATGAATTAGTGAAAAAAACTTTCAAAATTATAGGTCCTTAACCAAAACATTGAACATTTTGAAGATTTGTTTTTTTTTTTGTCGTACGTGTTTTTACTAATAAAACAGAAATGTCTCCAAACTAAAGGCACAGAAATATGAGCAAAATGTGCAAATTCAAAATAAAAAATTAATTGACTTGTTCGAACAAAGGGTTATTGAAAATATCACTGAAATGATACTGAACACTGCCAATAGTTGGGTCAAAAATTGGGGGTGCCAATACTTGTAGTCGTTACGCTTTATGTAAAGATTTAGAATGATATTGTATTATATGTGTTTATAAGTATGTGGTTAGACTGAAAATTTATACGTTTATAGGGTGCTGGTTGATGTGTTGCTGCATTAATTTTCAACAATAATGGCATTATTAAATTTTAAGGAAAAATAAAAGCTTTGGCTAAAAGCTGTCTGTCATAGACTGACGGTAATCTAAATTAACAATCTTTATTTAATTGAAGTGCTGTATTTTCATATAAGTATACTAGCTTTTGACTGCGGCTTCGCTCGCGCAGTCCTCCGGATTTGGTCCACAGAGATTCCTTCACAGTCAGTTAGTTCCCGATAAGCATACTCAATGGTGACAGATATAAATACTGCTTTATAATTGTTTAAATTAAAATTTAAAATTAAAATACAAAAAAAAATTCCCCTACATTTCATATGCCGGTGCGGCATAAGTCCATAATCAAAATTTGGAAATTAATAATGGACTTATGTCTCATGGACTTATATCCCTGTATTGTAGTTGCTAGCATTCCTTACATTCAGATTCAACTCTAAATTAACAACATGTAGAACTTCAATTTCATACCACTCTTTAAATGGCGTTAATTTGTATCAAAATGCCCCTACCAAAACATTGGCTTTAAGGTTTCTAATGTGAATCTGCTGTAAACCAGACTTCATAGTCCACATGAATTGCATAGGTGGGTTTAGACAGTGGTAGGTAGTTTAACAATTTGTTTAAACAAAAATCTTTTAACAGCGCTTCATAGCCCTCTCGATAATTGAAACCAAAGACTTGGTTAGAAAAGCAAAGGCACAAGTTTACCGAGGTATCGAAAATCGCAATGGGTCAGTATTGATCTAAGAGTGGCACGCAGAAAACCTCTCCAGCCCACAAACCTAACCTAACCTATCATCAGCTACATTAGGCAATTATAGTAGAGACGCTACTAACCTAAACATAAGTCTGACACTTTGAGCACAATAGATCTTTTAGGTCGACGTGCATCATATCTCTCTGGCGAGTCAGAAGTTTAAACAAAAAAAAAAGAACAAAAAAAATGCGTAAGTGACTCTTTGCACAATATGTAATGATAATATATATAGTATAACATCAATATCACTTGAATGTTGTTCTCATTATGATTGATTAATATTATGAAAGGTTAGGCAGGTATGAGGTACCTACTCATTTAATAAAATATATTTCACTAGCTAATAGCTCTAGCTGTAAAATATATAAATATTTTTATTAATTAATACTTGAATGTTTTAATTAAAAAAATTCCACAATTATCTACTCCGCAAGACTATCAGTCATTGACATAAACCAATATTGTTTCCTTTTTAATTTATTCAGTCGAATTGTAGTGATGAAACCAACAAATCAATTACCTGTATCACTAGTGTAGTTTAATTTATGACTGCACAAAGAATCACTTCATCAAAATTAACGAGTAGGTACGAGTAGGTATATCTCTACAATACATTTTTGTACAAACAAAAATACTTAATAAATTTCATTTGAGGCCCAAAAATAATATCGAAAATGATAGATATATGTGCATTTTGTCAAAGAGAGATTATCGTATACGAGTATTATGTATAATATATACGTACATGCACGGTATACGCATACATACAAACATAAAAAAGCGAAACATCATACCAAATAAATAATTCAATGCAAATGTTAAAATGCAAACACCAGCCGGAACCGAAAACTTGACTGCTTGATATATAAAAACTTCAATGCGACAAAAAATTTAATGTCGCCAATTTTGATATCATCTCCCTCAATAATCACATATGGAGATGGAGATAGTATGACTGTCGGTGGAAGGGGGGAAAGGAACTCGAGCACACATCCTTTCGCTGGTAAGCTGGCAATTGAAATTCACTTGACGAACGAAACGAACGAAATCCAATCGCAGCTAATGGCTTCAGCGAGATAGCACATTCGGTTATTTTATGAGGTCCTTATCCGCAAAACCCCTTTTCATGAGTCGGCGGCGGTGCGGTACCGGCAAAAGCTGAACCAGCAGCGACATCGACATCAATCGAGTGACGACGATGCTGGCAATGTGCTGTTGAAAGTTTTCCTCATTTCTGTTTATTCAGCTCACAAGCAAGGCACCAGACATTTGACTTATTTATCGATCTGCTTAAACGTTGCCATGGGTCACAAAGTCATCTTTACTGCTTCAAAAAAAAAAAAAAAAAAAAAAACAAGAGAGCTTCACTCTCCACCATTCCGGTAAAAGGGAGGAAGACGGAGATTACATAATAATTACCGAATATTGGAAGTACGCAAAAGTTGAAGTTGCCCATTAAGGGCAATGGGTGGAAGCAATAAATTTGTTTCCGACAACTTTTTAATCACATTAGGTAGTAAATGTTTCCCGTTTTGTTGATTTTTATATTATATAGGTTTTTCTAGTGGGCGGCAACTGAGCAATTGGACGAGCATGCATGTCCAATGCGTAGCATATAGGTACTGTTAAAATGTTACGTTTTCTCCTATAGTGTAACTATTGATTTGGGGATTAATTTGTTAAGTATGTAACACCAAGCTATTACAGTTTTTTAATGACTGTCCATTTAATAAAAGTTATTTAATATTTTGTTTTAAAATTTAACATACTAGATATTGGGTACTTGTTTTAAAGACAATGGCGCAAAATTATAATCGCCGTGTATTAGGTGATATGTGATAAGTAGATTATAGTAGCAGCACTTTAACTTCAAAATTGTTGCCATATTTATTCATAAAAGAGATTTTACCATCCTACAAATAGTACTATAGCTTTAGAGTAGACTTGACGCAAATTTGACCAAACGGGCCCAAAAATTGACAGTTTGGGAAGCCAAAAATATTGTGCTATCAGCCTATCACATTCAGAGCGAAGGATTTAAAAATACCACTTCTGTAGAATATACTCTAAACATCGCCGACTGAGGCAAAACCTCTCAATGGATTATATACCTTCGAAGTAGCACTAGGCTCTAAAATTAATTCGCAAAGTGACATCGGCGCAAAAATGAAGCTCATTCTTCGGGCTAAGAAGCAAAGTCCTCTTTTACAGAACCAAGAAAATATTGTACAAGACCTTAATCATTACTGTTTTGCTGTATGGTGCAGCAGTATGGGCCTTATCGAGACTGGATAAAAACCTCTTGACACGTTTTGAGGAAAAGATTCCTTTCGTAATTTTCGGTCCAGTTTACATCGATGGAGTTTGTAGGAGGAGATTCTACGGCGAATGGTGTGCGTAACTGGAGGCAGCTAGCTAGGGACATAGCTGGAAGCGTTTGCCCTTGTTGGTTGAGGCTGTATATAGTACAACCCGAGCTGTGAGTGTCATCTAGTGTAAGGTAACGTAAGTTATTCTATATCATCGATTTCTTATTTTTATTCGGTGCCCTTATTTTGTATAGCCTTACAATGCAGGTTTACTTTTTAAACAGCTCCCAGAAAAGTCTGTGAAGATTTCAATTAGCGTAACGACTACAATTATTGGCACCCCTAAGGAAATTTCAACTTTGATCAACTATAAAATTTTCAATTATAGAGTGATTTTAATCTATTTTATACCAAAGTATTAAATTCCTCGTTGATTAAGTTTTATAAATAAGGTTTTAGTTATTGAAAACATATTTAAAATGCCAATTTTCTAAAAGCTTACAAAAAACCACAATTATTAGCACCCTGACATAATTATTGGCACCCCTAAAACTACAATTATTGATGCCCTTTAAAACAGAAAAACGTTAAGTTTTTAACATTATTCTATTTACATATGGTTTCAAAATTTATTATTTAAAATTAGAAAATATAAATTGAAACATAAATTAAAATTCTTCGTTGGAAATTAAATTAATTTAAATAATTAAATAAATACGTATTATTTTTTAAAGGAAACAAACAAAAAAATAGTTTTTAATATTATTTGGATCTTTGTAAAATTTATTAAATTCAATTGTATACCGCACATATTGGATATAACTATTTTTGACATAAAATTGGTGCAGAAAAACACTTTAATATTAAAAACCAACGAATAACGGTTTCATGATACAACTATTGGCACTCACAAAAGTACAACTATTTGCATGGCATTCAAAACGCTGGCTGGAAGTAAGGGGCTTGGAGGCTTTCGAGGCTACTCTAAGTATAATTTTGGCTCACTGTACAAATTTAAAAGCAGATTGATGTTGAAAATTAGCGCACAATTAAAAAGAAATCTATTCAGACAAATCGAAAACGATGAATGCTGAATATCCCATCAAAGTATTTAGTTGTATGCAATTTGCCTAATTTCAGTTAGACTTTGTATGATATAACTACTGAGCTAAAAACAAGCAGTTTTCGATTTTAAATAGTTCTTTCCTAATAACCAAATACCTGAGGAAGAAGAGAAAGTGTAGTGCCGAATAACAATGTTTTGCAATAACAGTTAATTATCTACTAAAATTTTTAAATAACATTAATACCAATTTTCAGGCAATCCGGGACTTTTAACTCACATTCCTACACCTCATACAATCTGTCCATAACCAGTTTCTAAAATTGCTTAATAAAAATGCTTAAAGAAATATTTAGTTACAATTTGCGCCGCAAAAAATAGATTCATAATTCTATCACGTCTATAAAATGTAAATATTGCTTAATTACATTTGCCCTGCTTTTCCTCACTAAAACTCTTTTCAGTGATTTTAATTTCTTTTAATACTGCAAAGGATCCATTCAAATTCCATCCGGCATCCAATGGCTCTCTGACTACGTTTACGTTACGTTTAAGATTTACCCGACAGATCCGGCTCCAACTGAAAATGAGCGAAAAAAATATATCTCTTAGCTAACCTAGCAAAACTCAACACGAGCGATAATGCTCGGCCCTTTCTTTCATTTGGAAGCCATTAAGTTATTTCTAGTCGATAAATTTTCTTCCTTACTCTGTGCGTTAGTTAGGAGCATCTGCTGCTCCACAGTCCTTAACTAAAATACCAGTGGAATACATTCTTCTTTTTTTTACATATTCAAAAGGATAATTTCCCTCCAAAAGCATATTATAGCACCAGTACTATAGTAAGGGTTGCCCATCAGCTCTGGCACCACCCGATATGCCTGCCCTAGGGTATGCAGATATGAAATGGTTTTTTGCTCGTTTTCTTAATTTTTGATTATGTTAAGTGGTGATGGTTGAAAAAAGGAGAACTGTATAGTAAAAAAGTTAAAGAAGAAGGAAAAATGCAAAAAAGGGTACACTCTCGCACCCATAACCATAGAAACGGAAGGATATCTCCATTACCGGTTAGTTCGGATCGGATGGATATGTCTCGCAATTTACATCATTCGCCCTAGTAAGCGAAATATGTTGTAAATTTATTTTGCGCTGAGAATATTGTGCAAAAACAAATTACACACGCGAAGGAATAGGCGAAATAACATAAATGATTAAAATCATGTCCTTTCATATAATAAAATTCACTTTGGAATTTATGACACCCACTTCGGTTGAACTATGCAAAGGTGGCATGGTAACTTTTGATTGGGTAGAAACTCTCAACTTTAACTCACAGCAAAGCAATTAGTTTTTATGACTTTCGAAACTACTCACAGATCAAACGAAAAACCAAAGATGGTCGAGGATATTCCTTGAAGGAAATTATCACACTTTGGTTCTCAACGCTCTCGCATCTTCAGTCCACCCTCGTCGTAGAGAGTTATTATCTTCACATTACTATTACTCAAGAGTACAGTCAAGCGAAAGGACAACGTAGCTGGGATCAGGTGGAGCATGATGATAAACGAGACCGATTAAAAAAAAAAAAACCGGGCCAAGTGGGAAGCATCTTTTTTTTATTGGATTTTCCTTTTCTTTGGGTAATTTATTAATGACGGATGGCAGCGACATTGATGATAATGATGACGGCGATGGCAAAAAAATCTATGATAACTCGGATTGATGGTAGAAGCAATTGACATGTTTCAATCTAATTATAATTTACAAGGGAGAGAGGAAATCCAATTTTGCCAGCAATTGAAAAATGTACTTACTGCTGATGTTTAAAATTAAAGCGATAATGATTTTTTAACATTGGGCTTATAAATTTAGTGAGCTGCCGAAATGATATTCGTTAGTTGCATTGCAGGTGTGACTTGCAGAGATTGTAGGCACACCACAATACGTGAGGCACTCAATGTCCAGCAGCTACAGTTTGCAGGTGCAGTCACGTTAAACCCATGTCCCTAACTCAAATTAAAAGTCATATGCTATGCAACCAGGCAGGCGTCCTTTATGTAGGTCGAGATTGATCAAGCCTAAAATCTCTCCTCTAGCCGTTTTAGGATATGACCAAAAGTTAAGAAAAAAAAATACTAAAATGTCCCAAGGGTAGTAAAAACTTTTGGTCATTCGTAAAAAAGAATTCGTTAAGAATTCGGCATCGTCAGCGATCCCAACGCTCATTTACAATGACACGCCAGCTGTCAGCTCTTTAGACAAAGCTAACCTGCTCGCTGAACATTTCACAGCCAGCTCGATGCTCCCAGATTGCGCTTTGTCTGCACCTGTACTCGAGTGCGTCGAATTTACCATG